>JAUMJK010001574.1:0-295928 GCA_033558105.1 Coccyzus lansbergi | reverse complement strand
GGGGGGGGGTGGTCGGTGCTGGGGGGGCGGTCGGTGTTGGGGGGGCAGTCGGTGTGGGGGTGGCGGTCGGTGTGTGTGGGGGGGGTCGGCGTTAGAGGGGGCAGTCTGTGTGGGGGGGTCGGTCGGTGGGGGGGCAGTCTGTGGTTGGGGGGCAGTCGATGTTAGAGGGGGCAGTGTGTGTGGGGGGGCGGTCGGTGGGGGGGCGGTCGGTATGGAGGGGCAGTCGGTGTCGGGGGGGTGGTCGGTGTTGGGGGGGACAGTCAGTGGGGGGGGCAGTCTGTGTGTGGGGGGCGGTCTGTGTAGGGGGGCAGTGGGTGTGTGGGGGCGGTCGTGTGTGGGGAGGGGGCAGTCGGTGTGAGAGGGCAGTCTGTGTGAGGGGGTGGTCAGTGTTGGGGGGCAGTCAGTGTGGGGGCGGTCGGTGTTAGAGGGGGCAGTCTGTGAGGGGGGGCGGTCGGTGTGGGGGGCAGTCGTTGTGGGGGGGGCGGTCAGAATGGGGGGGGCAGTCGGTGTGTGTGTGTGTGTGGGGGTGTCGGTGTTAGAGGGGGCAGTCTAGGGGGGGGCGGTCGGTATGGGGGGGCAGTCGGTATGGGGGGGCAGTCGGTATTGGGGGGGCGGTCGGTGTGTGTGTGGGGGGTCGGCGCTAGAGGGGGCAGTCTGTGTGGGGGGTCGGTCGGTGGGGGGGCAGTCTGTGGTTGGGGGGCAGTCGATGTTAGAGGGGGCAGTGTGTGTGGGGGGGCGGTCGGTGGGGGGGCGGTCGGTATGGAGGGGCAGTCGGTGTCGGGGGGGTGGTCGGTGTTGGGGGGGACAGTCAGTGGGGGGGGGCAGTCTGTGTGTGGGGGGCGGTCTGTGTAGGGGGGCAGTGGGTGTGTGGGGGCGGTCGTGTGTGGGGAGGGGGCAGTCGGTGTGAGAGGGCAGTCTGTGTGAGGGGGTGGTCAGTGTTGGGGGGGGCAGTCAGTGTGGGGATGGTCGTTGTTAGAGGGGGCAGTCTGTGTGGGGGGGCGGTCGGTGTGGGGGGCAGTCGTTGTGGGGGGGGCGGTCAGAATGGGGGGGCAGTCGGTGTGTGTGTGTGTGGGGGGTGTCGGTGTTAGAGGGGGCAGTCTGGGGGGGGCGGTCGGTGGGGGGGCAGTCGGTATTGGGGGGGCGGTCGGTGTGTGTGTGGGGGGGGCGGTCTGTATGTGTGTGGGGGGGGCAGTCGATGGGAGGGGCAGTCTGGGGGGGCGGGCGGTGTGTGTGTGGGGGGGGCAGTAGGTGTTAGAGGGGGGCAGTTGGTGTGGGGGGGCAGTCTGTGTGTGTGGGGCGGTCGGTGATGGGGGGACGGTCTGCTAGAGGGGGCAATCTGTGGGGGGGGGGGCGGTCGGTGTGTGTGTGGGGGGGGCGGTCGGTGTTAGAGGGGGCAGTGTGTGTGGGGGGGGGGCGGTCAGTATGGGGGGCAGTCCTGGGGAGGGCGGTCGGTATGGGGGGGGCAGTTGGTGTGGGGTGGGCGGTCAGTATGGGGGGGCAGTCGGTGTGGGGTGGGCGGTCGGTATGGGGGGGGCAGTCGGTGTGGGGAGGGCGGTCAGTATGGGGAGGGCGGTCGGTATGGGGTGGGCAGTCGGTGTGGGGGGGGGGCGGTCTGTGTATTTGTGGGGGGGCAGTCGGTGTTAGAAGGGGCACTCTGGGGGGGGCAGTCGATGGGAGGGGCAGTCTGGGGGGGCGGGCTGTGTGTGTGTGTGGGGGGCAGTAGGTGTTAGAGGGGGACAGTCGGTGTGGGGGGGCAGTCTGTGTGTGTGGGGCGGTCGGTGATGGGGGGACGGTCTGCTAGAGGGGGCAATCTGTGTGGGGGGGGGCGGTCGGTGTGTGTGTGGGGGGGGCGGTCGGTGTTAGAGGGGGCAGTGTGTGTGGGGGGGGCGGTCAGTATGGGGGGGCAGTCCTGGGGAGGGCGGTCGGTATGGGGGGGGCAGTCGGTGTGGGGTGGGCGGTCGGTATGGGGGGGGCAGTCGGTGTGGGGTGGGCGGTCAGTATGGGGGGGGCAGTCGGTGTGGGGTGGGCGGTCGGTATGGGGGGGGCAGTCGGTGTGGGGAGGGTGGTCGGTATGGGGGGGGCAGTCGGTGTGGGGTGGGCGGTCGGTATGGGGGGGCAGTCGGTGTGGGGAGGGCGGTCGGTATGGGGGGGGCAGTCCTGGGGAGGGCGGTCGGGGGGGGCAGTCGGTGTGGGGAGGGCGGTCGGGGGGGGGCAGTCGGTGTGGGGAGGGCGGTCAGTATGGGGGCGGCAGTCGGTGTGGGGTGGGCAGTCGGTGTGGGGAGGGCGGTCGGGGGGGGGCAGTCGGTGTGGGGTGGGCAGTCGGTGTGGGGAGGGCGGTCGGTATGGGGGGGGCAGTCGGTGTGGGGAGGGCGGTCGGTATGGGGGGGGCAGTCGGTGTGGGGAGGGCGGTCAGTATTGAAGGGCAGTCGGTATGTGTGTGTGGGAAGTCGGTGTGGGGGGGGGGGGGCGGTCTGTGTATTTGTGGGGGGGCAGTCGGTGTGAGGGGGCAGTCTACGTGGGGGGGGCGGTCACTGTGTGTGTGTGGGGGGGGGGGGGGGGGCAGCCTGTGTTAGAGGGCGCAGTCTGCATGTGGCGGGAAGTTGAGGGGGGAGGCGGTTGAGGGGGGGGCGGTGGGTGTGGCCGGGGGGGCGGGGCCGGGCAGGTGCGGGGCGGGGCCGGAGGAGGAGGAGGGAGAGCGGAGGGTCCGGGGGCAGCGGGAGCCGCTGCGGCCATGGGGAACGCGGCCGGGGGGCTGGAGGGGCCGGGGGGGCGCGACACCCCCCCCCGGCCGCAGGCAGCCGCCCCCCCGCAGGCCGCCGCCCCCCCCCCGATGCCCGGCAGAGCTGAGCTGGAGCAGCGATTCGAACGAGCCCTGGTGAGAGGGGAGGGGGATGGAGGCCCCCCCCACCTCACAAGGGGTTGAGGGGCTCGAGGGGGCTCGAGGAGGGCGGTTGAGGGGCTCCCTCACGCCGCGCGGCTCTGAGGGGGGCGGCTGGGGGGGCTCGAGGAGGGAGGGTTTGTGGGGGGGGGGCTCCAAAGGGGAGCTTTTAGGGGGACTTGGGGGCTCCCCCACAATGAGGGGGACCCCACATCTGTCTCCTTCTGGGGGGGCTCCCCCACACTCGGGGGACTTGAAAGGGGAGGTTTGTGGGGGCTCGAGGATGGAGGGTTTGGGGGGGTGGGGGGCTCGAAAGGGGAGGGTTTAGGGGGACTTGGGGGCTCCCCCACACTGAAGGGCTCGAGGGGGCGCCCCCGTAGCAGTCCCCACCTTGGGGGACTCCCCCACACTAGGGGGACTTGAAAGGAGAGGTTTTGAGGGGGCTCGAAAGGGGAGGTTTTGAGGGGCACTTGGGGGCTCCCCCACACTGAAGGGCTCGAGGGGACACCCCCATAGCAGTCTCCACTTTGAAGGGCTCCCGTGCGCTGGGGGGCTCGAAAGGGGAGGTTTCGAGGGGCTCCCCTGCACTGCAGGAGTCGGGGGGGTTCGGGGAGGGAGGTTTGGGGGCGCTCGGGTGCTCCCCCCACCTGGGGCAGGGTCAGGGGCTCCCCTGCACTGCCAGGCTCGAAGGGGGAGCGTTTGGGGGGCTCAAGGAGGGAGGTTTTGGGGGAGTCGGAGGCTCCCCCACACTGAGGGGCTCAGGGGAGCTTTGGGGGACTTGGAGGCTCCCACACGCTGAAGGGCTGAGAGGAGCTTTGTAGGGGCTCGAGGAGGGAGATTTGGGGGGCTCGGAGGGGCTTAGGCGGAGCACAGAGGGTGGGGGGCTCAGGGCTTTCGGCGTGAATTTGGGGGGGCACGAGGAGCACCCCACGCTGGGAGCAAACCCTGCTGAGCGCTTCATTAGCGCCGGGGCCGCCGCTCTCCTTACTGTTATATCTTTATTATTTTAATTGCTATCAGAACATCTTATCATCCTGTTACGTTTCTAATGGATTTTATGAGGCTTTAGTTGATCATTTCCATGAATCGGCTCATTCTTTTCACGGTTAAGGTTATTACCTTCAGTAATTTCGTTTATTACCGGTAATTATTTAAGCTGGTCTGGTTATTATTTCTATCTCTGGGCCCCCGGCGTGGCTCTGGGGGATTGGGGTTGCCCCGGGGAGCCCCAGCTCGGAGCCGCTGGCAGGACCTGAAGCCGGCATCGTGCGGCAGGCGTTGGGGCTGCAGATGTCCAAGCGCCTTCTCCTCCTCCGCGATGCCTCTGTGCCCAAGGAGAACCATCAGCGTCGCTCCTGGTTGCAGGGTGAGAAGCGGATGATGCTCAAACCGCACCCTTGAACCGCTCAGAGCTGTGCTCGAGCAGATCCCACTCTCTCCGCTCTGTCCTTGAGCGATGCCGGCCGCCCGTGACCTTCGTGCCGGACGCAGGCCGACCACGCTGCTCCATCCCAGATCCATGTCCTTCCCAAAAACCTTCCGTGATGGAGAGTCAAGACATAAAAACGCTCTCTGGGTCCCCTGGGAGATGCAGTCCGTTTGCTGATCCCGTGCCGGCGAGAGCTCCCACCGCTGCTGCTTCACCGCCATCTGTCCGGTGGGATCTGGCATCCGCAGTTTATTTGGAAGCTATTTTTTCATCCCGTGGTGTTTATAGGAATGTTACGTGGGGATGAGCATCGCAGCTGGAGCCGCTGCTGCTTCCCTGCTGCCGGCAGCCTCCGTTCCAGCTCGGCACATGGGGTGGGGATCCGCATGGGACCCCCAAATCCCAAAGGATGAGGCTTTTCCATCCTGCTGTGGGATGCCCGTTGCTGGCAGGTGGGGAGGTGGCTGCACTGGGTGCCAGTGCCCGTGATGGCTCCCGGGTGCCGTTGGTGGCTCCCGGATGCCGTTGGTGGCTCCTGGGTGCCGTGGTAGTTACCGGGTGCCAGGAGGGGACAGGAGGCTGGAGCCCTCAGGGTGCTGGTGCTGCTGTGAGGCCTCAGGAAATGGCACCTTCCGCCCGGCTGGGTGGTGGCAGTTGGCAACCTGCAGCCAAAAGGCGCTTGGGAGAGGGCAAAGTTGTGCTCCAGACCCTCACCCACCACCTGAACCTCCTCCATCCTGCGGGAAAGCCCTTTCCCAGGAGTTAGGGGGGACCCAGGGGCTTGGGGTTTGGTCGGAAGGGAACTGGGTGTCTTGTGAAATCGGCGTCTGTCCCAATCTTGCTTCCTCCTTGCGCAGGTTCCCTTCCCCCTCTGCACGGCTTGGGGGGGGGCAGCGGGACCCTGAGGGGGATGGGGACGGATGATCCCTCCTCCCTCCCCCAGCCCAACCACCTCCCTTCATTTGGGATTCGACCTTCTGAGCGAGATCGGCGATGGGGTTTGAGCTGATGGGTTGGGGATCTCCCAGCAGGGTGTGATTTGGCTCCAGCATGTTGTCGCGGTTACGGTGATGCCGTGAGGGCTCCTCTGTGTGAACCAGTTTTGTGTGGACGTCCCAGACTGGGAGAGCTGGTGCAGCAAAGCCTGGCAGAGAGGCCGGTGCTGGAGTCTGGAGGATCCAAACTCCCACCAGGAAGGGGTTGGATAAACCCGCCACGTGCCAAAACACAGGGAATTCAGGTTTATTCCCCAAAAGCTGGCGTCGTCCCAGCTAGGGCACTGTGGCAGGTGCCGCTTTGGCAGAGCGAAGGGAGGGTTGTCCCAGTGCCAAGTGGTTTGGGTTGTGCCGAGGTGGTTGGTTGGGATGGAGCCGAGGAAGGGGAGCGTCTCTGCTGCCAGGATGGGGGTGTTCAGGTGCTCCTGCTCAGGACAACTGGGGCTGCTTCTCCTGTTGTCCATTGAGGTAGAAATGAGGAATAAATAAATTAAATGAGTCGAGGTGGAGGTGGAGCTGAAGTGGCTGGGAGGGTTTGGCCGGAGCCTTGGATGGTGGCTGATGGGGACAGGGCTGCTCCAGCCGGGATGTGTTGCTGGCAATGGCTGTGCTGCTGCTTCTCCCAGGACTTGGAAGAGAGCGTGGCAAACCTCACTGCTGCAGATGTTTGCAGATGTGCTCTTGACCCCGATGGTGGGACTGGTGACCGGCGAGCCCAGCTTGTGGTATTGGCCTCAGCTCAACCAGGAAAGAAAACCGGTGCTGGCCTTTCTGTGGGAAGTGTCCTCGGGATGGGCCACGTGCGGTGGCCGGGAACAACTGAGAGCTGTGGGGCTGCCGTGGGATGTCCCCACGGGAACAGGGACTCTAGGGAGGAAGGGAAGAGAGGCCTATGAGTTGAGAGCTGCTGTACGAGGTGGGATCTGGCCCTGGCTGGATGAGGAGAGCATCCTGGTGTGAGGATCCCTCCCCCTGGCTGGATCTGGCCTTGGATGACTTAGGAGAGCATTTTGGTGTGAGGATCCCCCTCCCTGGCTGGATCTGGCCCTGGATGACCTAGGAGAGCATTCTGGTGTGAGGATCCCTCTCCCTGCCTGAATCTGGCCTTGGATGACTTAGGAGAACATCCTGGTGTGAGGATCCCTCTCCCTAGCTGGATCTGGCCTTGGATGACTTAGGAGAGCATTTTGGTGTGAGGATCCCTCTCCCTGGCTGGATCTGGCCTTGGATGACTTAGGAGAGCATCCTGGTGTGAGGATCCCTCTCCCTGGCTGGATCTGGCCTTGGATGACTTAGGAGAACATCCTGGCGTGGGCAGCAGGTACCCTGCAGGGATGCAGACACGGTGACTGGATCAGGCTCCCCTCCTCAGCCTGTGCTGACAGCAGAAACTGCTTGTTCTTAAAATAGAACCGAGAGCAGCAGGCGGTAGCGGCTGCCCAGTCCTCAGCTGCTCCTCGCCACCCTTGCAGGGACCTGCGTGCTCCTCCACCGGCACAGATGCAGGGACTCTGGGGTGGGATAAGCATTGCCCAGCACGGGTCGCTGCACACTGGGGGCTGTGAGAGCCCTGGTGGGGCTGATCCTGCAGGGTGCCCAGTGCTGAGCCTCGGGAAGAGGCAGGAGGATGGGGCTGGTGGCACTTGGGTTTACTGGAGGGGTGGTACTGTGGGGCTGGGCATGCCCCAGACCCCTTGGGTGGGAGCATCATGCTCGATGGCCATGAAGGATTAGACATCCCGGGATTGACCTTGGTGGTGTTAGTCCTTCCTGTGGTCGGTGAAAGCCCCTAAACCACCACCCTGGGGCTGCCCCGTCTCCTTCCTTGTGGCAGGTAGGCTTGGTGCCCTGGGTTCAGACTACAATGTTCTCACATGCCACCTGGCACCAAAGCTTTTTCCATGGATATGCATCCCCCACGTGTCCCAGAAACAACGTCCTCTGGGTTCAGCCTGGTTTTCAATCCAGCCCCTCTGTGTTTTGCAGAGCAGACGCTTCCGTAAAGGTTGCTTCGAAATCTTTCGCGCTGGGGTTTGGTGCAGAGCTGCTCGCGTGCGGAACAAAAGGGTGCCTGACACCCAAAATAGCTCCCTTCCCCACCACCAGCAGCCCCAGCGCTGCGGATGCTGTGAGATGAAAAGGTCTTTTCGTACCGGAAAATGATTTTTGTGCTGCTTCGCCTCCTCCCTACTCTCGGTTTTAGGTGTTGGGTTAAGCCCAACTCAACCCCATAGCAAATGCACCCTGAGCTGGGGGGCCCAGCTGGCTGCATCCCAACAGATCGTGGTGGGGTGGCACAGTGGGACCTCTCTCGTATCTCAGGAGGGTTGGTGGAGAACCTGTGGTGGGTCCCTTTGGCAGCGTCGTGGGCTGTGACACTGCTGCAGGCTGGGGGGACGATGGGGAAGCCCCAAAACCAACATGAGATGATGATGCTGGATGACAGGAGGTGGAGTGTGGTCTCCATGGCTCTCCTTGTCCCTCAAGGACAAATAGAATCATAGAACAACCAGGTTGGAAGAGACCCACTGGATCATCGAGTCCAACCATTTCTATCAAACACTAACCCATGTCCCTCAGCACCTCGTCCACCCGTCCCTTAAACCCCTCCAGGGAAGGTGACTCAACCCCCTCCCTGGGCAGTCTCTGCCAGTGCCTAGTGACTCTTTCTGTGAAAAACTTCCTCCTGATGTCCAACCTAAATCTTCCCTGGCAGAGCTTGAGGCCATTCCCTCTCGTCCTGTCCCCTGTCCCTTGGCAGAAGAGCCCAGCTCCCTCCTCTCCGCAACCTCATTTCAGGGAGTTGCAAAAAGCAATGAGGTCTCCTCTCAACCTCCTCTTCTCCAGGATAAACCCCCCCAGCTCTCTCAACCGCTCCTCCTCTCCAACCACTTCCCCAGCTTTGTTGCTCCTCTCTGGACTCGCTGAAGGACTTTGATGAAGTCCATCACCTCCAAGGTGCTTGGCTGCTGCCCTGCATCTCCCAGCAGGACCCATGTCCCCTGCCCTGCCCCACACCTCCCACACAGCCAGTTCCCCCCCAGTTCCCCCCAGCCCCAGCAGGAAATGAGAATGGTATTTTTTGTGCTGCCGGCCGATGACGGGGACCACAGCAGAACCACTTCCTCCCCTCAGCACCACGTGCCCTCCTGGAGCCGTGGTGGGACACAACCACCACCCAGTTTGTACCCAACCGTGCCACATCCTGCCGCCCTGCCCAGCCCTGCAGAGCCACCTCCGTAGGGATGTCCCAGCATCACTTGCTCCACCTGCATCCCCCATGGGGGCAGTGACCCCCCGGGAGGTCCTGTCCCATCCATGGTCGTGTTTATTCCAGGTCCCCATGCCTGGGCACTGGAAGATGTGGCCTATGTGGTGGGTGCCACCGTCCCCTCTCCACTAACGGATTGTCCCACTGAGGGTGTCACAGCTGCTGCCAGAGCCCTTGGTGGAGTGTTTGGATGTGTGGTCCCTCTTGACCCAGCCCTGTCCCTTGAGCTGATCCTCACGGGGGGGTCTTATCGATTCCAGGGATGGCAGCTTGGGGAGAGCAGGGACAGGGCTTCCCAGCAAAGGGGACATCCAGGTGCTGCTACCACCTCACCCGTCCTGAGGTCCATTTCATAGCTCTGGTGCAGCCCCAGCAGCTTCACATTGAGGCTATTTTTTGACCTCACTGACTCACTTGGCCGTCCCTGCAAGCTGTCCCCAGGCCACATCCAGCTGAGTGCCGGCTCCTCTCCGCCTGTGTCTCCTGGCTTTGGCTTCTTGCAAAAGCAGATCAACAGGTCCTCGGTGGAGGTGGGCACTGAGGTTTCAGCACCTGCCTGCCACTGTGACACCTCTCCTCTCAGGTCTTTTCCTTTGTGGGCAACCAAACCCCTATGAATCATAGAATCATAGAACAACCAGGTTGGAAGAGACTCATCAGATCATCGAATCCAACCATTCCCATCAATCACTAACCTATGTCCCTCAGCACCTTGTCCACCTGTCCCTTAAACACCTCCAGGGAAGGTGAATCAACCACCTCCCTGGGCAGCCTATTCCAATGCCCAATGACCCTTTCCGTGAAAAACTTCCTCCTAATCTCTAGCCTAAATCTCCCCTGGTGGAGCTTTAGGCCATTCCCTCTTGTCCTGTCCCCTGTCCCTTGGGAGAAGAGTCCAGCTCCATCCTCTCTACAACCTCCTTTCAGGGAGTTGGAGAGAGTAATGAGGTCTCCTCTCAGCCTCCTCTTCTCCAGGCTAAACACCCCCAGCTCTCTCAGCCGCTCCTCATAAGTTCTGTTCTCCAGCCCCTTCACCAGCCTCGTGGCTCTTCTCTGGACTCACTCCAGAGCCTCAACATCCTTCTTGTGCTGAGGGGCCCAGAACTGGACACAGTATTCAAGGAGTGGCCTCACCAGTGCTGAGTCCAGAGGGAGAATCACCTCCCTGGCCCTGCTGGTCACACCATTTCTGATACAAGCCAGGATGCCATTGGCCTTCTTGGCCACCTGGGCACACTACTGGCTCATGTTCAGTTGCTGTCGACCAACACCCCCAGGTCCCTCTCCTCCTGGCAGCTTTCCAGCCAAACTTCTCCCAGTCTGTAGCTCTGCGTAGGGTTGTTGTGCCCCAGGAGCAGGATCCGCCATTTGGCCTTGTTACACCTCATCTCACTGCACTCTGCCCAGCGCTCCAGCCTGTTTAGGTCCCTTTGCAGAGCCTCCCTACCCTCCAGCAGATCGACATTTCCACTCAGCTTTGTGTCATCTGCAAATTTGCTAAGGGTACCCTCAATGCCTTCGTCCAGGTCATTGATGAAGACATTGAACAGGGCTGGACCCAGCACTGAGCCCTGGGGAACCCCACTTGTCTCTGGCCTCCAGCTGGACTTAACACCATTTCCCACCACTCTCTGGGCCCGACCATCCAACCAGTTTTCTACCCAGGAGAGTGTGCGCCTGTCCAGGCCACAAGAGATGCCTTTTCCCCAAGGGTGTGGGTGTCCCATGAGTGTGTGCACCCCACATCACCATCCTTAGCACCAGGAGACCCCAAAACTGGAGGCTAAGGGTGACCTGGGGCTGCATCACCTCCAGGTGCCGTTGTGCCAGCTGCCTTAGGTTCTCTGGGCAAGATGCTACCTCAGCTCCTCTTTTCCCCCAGGGGCCAGATCCCCAAGAAATGGGTCTTTTTGAGCAGTTTGGTTGGATGTGACCGGAACTGAGCTCCCAACATGACCCAGGCTGTGTGGATGCCATGTTAGAGGCTCTGCTGATCACCCTATGTTGTCCCCATCTGTCCCTGAGCACCCCAGTGGCAGAAGCTGCCCCCAGGGCCTCCCGGAGCCCCGGCTGTGGCACACGGAACGGTTTTGGCAGCTACCTTGTGCCGTTTGGAGAGCGGAAACCACGTCACGTCCTGCTGGGGTGGCCCTGCGGGGGGATGGTGGGGAACAGGGTTGTGCAAGGGTGGCACGAAGAGACATGGTGAAACTCGGGCCCTGACATCATGTCTGTAAAGAAACACTGATTTCACCGACTGGGTTTGTCACGCGCCCATGGGGGCACTCAGGGGTGGCCGTCACCCTGGAGTGTGGCTCAGATGCCTGGGTTCCTCAGCCGTGTCACCAACCCATGTCCTTGTCCCTCTGCTGGTCTGGGTGAGGCCTGGAGCACTGGTGACATGGATCGACTGGTCCAGTTTTAACTCCTGTCCCCTGCTGACACCCCCTGTTCTCCACCTCTGGGACACCCAAGTGGGGATACAGCTGATAGGTCCATGGCAGGTGGGATGCTGACATGCTGGATGTCCCCATCCTCTTACCAGTGGGACTTCTGGGACTCCCAGCTGAGGACATGGCTGGGGGGTTGTTAACATCCCTGGGACTCTGGTGTCCCCATCCTCTCACCAGTGGGACTTCTGGGCCGCCCAGCTGGGGACATGGCTGGGGGGTTGTTAACATCCCTGGGACGGTGGTGTCCCCATCCTCTCACCAGTGGGACCTGTGGGATGCCCAAGTGGGGACATAGCTGATGGGTCCGTGGCAGGTGGGATGCTGACACCCCAGGGATAGTGGTGTCCCCATCCTCCTGCCAGTGTCCCCAACCTCCCTCTGGTGTCACCATCACCCACTGCTGAGCCAGGACACGTGGTGCTGGGAGAGCTGCGGGTGCCACAGCTCTGTGGGGGTTGTTTTTTGGGGAGTGATGTCCAATCTTGACACCCATTACCCTGCAGAACTCCATGAACCTGCCCCCCGACAAGATGCAGCTGCTCAACCAGTACGACAACGAGAAGAAGTGGGAGCTCATCTGCGACCAGGTGAGGTCCAGACGTCACGATGTCCCCTGTGCTGTCCCTGTCCCCAAGCGCTGACAGGCATCAACCCGGCACATGCCAAATGCCAACATCCATCTTCGTTAGCATGACAGCACCTTATTAACCTCATTAAACATTGATGTGTGATGACCTGCAGTGCAAGGGTGGGGGCAGGGGCACCATGGCTGCCACGGGGATGGTGGCATGTCCCCATACCAGGGGTAGGTGGCCCAGTTTCAGCCTCTCTCCTGGGATTGTAGGAGCGTTTCCAGGTGAAAAACCCGCCATCTGCCTACATCCAGAAGCTGAAGAGCTACTTGGACACGGGTGGTGTAAGCAGGAAGGTGAGGGCTCCCCCTTCCAGCCTTTGTCCCCATCCTGGGTTGGGCACGGGGACAGTGCCAATGACTCTCCTCGTCTTCCAGTTCAAGAGGCGAGTGCAGGAGTCGACACAAGTGCTCCGGGAGCTGGAGATTTCCTTGAGGACCAACTACATCGGGTAAGGAAGGGGGACCTGAGGGCATCCTTGTCACTGCTACTGCTGTCTCGATCATTGCTGGGGCAGGGACTGTCATGCTGGTAGCCTCGGGCTATGGAGGTGACAGTAGAGGCTGGTGGCCTCATCCTGCTCCTCTGGGGTGACTTTGATAGGAGAATGGAGGTGCTGAAGCTACCAACTGTGCTCTAGGACTGCATTGAGTGCTCCCTTAGCAAGTTTGTGGTTGACACTAAGCTGTGTGGAAGTGTGGATCTGCTGGAGGGTCGGGAGGCTCTACAAAAGGATCTGAACAGGCTGGATCCATGGGCTGAGACCAATGGAATGAGGTTTAACACGGCCACATGTTGGATCCTGCACTTGGGGCACAACAACCCTGAGCAGCTCCAGACTAGGAGAAGTCTGTCTAGAAAGCTGCCTGGAGGAGAAGGACCTGGGGGGGTTGGTTGACAGTGACTGAACATGAGGCAGCAGTGGCCCAGGTGGCCAAGGGGGCCAGTGGCATCTTGGTTTGGATCAGAAACGATGTGACCAGCAGGGCCAGGGAGGTTCTTCTCTCTCTGGACTCGGCCCTGGTGAGACTGCTCCCCAAATCCTGAGTTCACTTGTGGGCCCCTCAGCACAAGAAGGATGTTGAGGCTCTGGAGCGAGTCCAGAGAAGAGCAACGAAGCTGGGGAAGGGGCTGGAGAACAGGCCTTATGAGGAACGGCTTAGAGAGCTGGGGGTGTTTATCCTGGAGAAGAGGAGGCTGAGAGGAGACCTCATTGCTCTCTCCAACTTCCTGAAATGAAGTTCTGGAGAGGAGGGAGCTGGGCTCTTCTCCCAAGGGACAGGGGACAGGACAAGAGGGAATGGCCTCAAGCTCCACCAGGGGAGGTTCAGGCTGGACATTAGGAAGAAAATTTTCACAGAAAGTGTCATTGGGCACTGGACCAGGCTACCCAGGGAGGGGGTTGATTCACCTTCTCTGGAGGTGTTTAAGGGACGGGTGGACGAGGTGCTGAGGGACATGGGTTAGTGTTTGATAGGAATAGTTGAACTCGATCCAGTAGGTCTTTTCCAACCTGATGATTCTGTCATTCTATGATTTTGGGTCTGCCAGGTGGGCACCAAGCTTCTCCCCTGTGTACCCTGGACCCTCACGGTGTGGTGGGTCTTAAGCTGTGGGTGTCCATGGTCCCACCCTGCGGGGCTGGGCTGTCCTGTTGTAGTGGCAGCAGAGGCCAGGGGCTGTGTCCCGGGGCCACCAAGAGCCAGGATCACCATAGCACCCACCTGCCTTGGTGAGGTGGTGCCACCTTGTGTCCCCAGCATGTCTCACCCGCACTGAGGACCTCTGGCAGGGGTTGATGCTGCTGGGTGGGGGGAGAAAAGGGGATGCTGAGGGCTGCTGGAGCCCCCTAACCGCTTGCATCCCCAGGTGGGTCCAGGAGTTCCTCAACGAGGAGAACAAGGGGCTGGACGTGCTGCTGGAGTACCTCGCCTTCGCCCAGTGCTCTGTCGCGTACGTCCCCCGTGGGTCCCCTTCCCCAGGGTGCTCTGTCCCCAAGGGTGGGATTGGCCTTCCCTGGGACTTGGAGGGGCTGGGAGGTCTTGGGATGGGGTGGACTGCTCTCCTTGAATCCTGTGTTCAGTTCTGGGCCCCTCAGCACAAGAAGGATGTTGAGGCTCTGGAGAGAGTCCAGAGAAGAGCCATGAAACTGGGGAAGGGGCTGGAGAACAGGACCTATGAGGAGCGGCTGAGAGAGCTGGGGGTGTTTAGCTTAGAGAAGAGGAGGCTGAGAGGAGACCTCATTGTTCTCTATAACTACCTGAAAGGAGGTTGTGGAGAGGAGGCTAACGGCCTCTTCTCCCAAGGGACAGGGGACAGGACGAGAGGGAACGCCCTCAAGCTCCGCCAGGGGAGATTTAGGCTGGAGATTAGGAGGAAGTTTTTCATACAAAGAGTCACTGGGCATTAGAACAGGCTGCCCAGGATGGTAGTTGAGTCACCTTCCCTGGAGGTGTTTAAGGGACGGGTGGATGAGGTCTTGAGGGACATGGTTTAGTGTTAGATAGGAATGGTTGGACTCGATGATCCGATGGGTCCCTTCCAACCTGGTTGTTCTATGATTCTATGATTGGAGTGGTGGAGCTGAGGATGCTCCACGGTTGGGGTGGAGCAAAGCAACCTCAGCGCTTCTGTGCCCACATTCCTAGAGAGATGGTAGGAGCCCCATCCCTGGAGGGGTTCGGGGCCAGGTTGGATGGGGCTTGGAGCAACCACATCCAGTGGGAGGTGTCCCTGTCCAAGTTCATCCAGGGGGTTGAAACTGAATGGCCTTTATGGTCCCTTCCAACCCAACCCCTTCCATGAGTCTGTGATCCCTAGTGGGGTCCCTCCCTGCCTCGAGGGGGACACAACTCACCCCTCCCTGTGTTCTTGTGGGTCACCAGGTACGACATGGAGAGTACCGAGAACGGTAGCCCAGGCTCTGACAAGGGCAAGGTCCTGGAGCGGTCACTGGAGGACCTGAACAAAAGCAACTCGTCCTCGCCCACCCAGGGCACCTCCAAGATGCGGCAACTCACTGTCAGGTAACGCGTGGTCCTGTGTCCCCAGCCTGTCCCTGCGCTCTGCCTCGCTGCACCCCTGGCTGCGCCGTGCTCGGAGAGGGGCTGGGTGGGGACATGCAAGCCTGGTCCTAAAAACAGGTCCCCAGCCCTGGTCTTGGGGGAGACAAGGCCACGTCCCCATGCGTGTGAACCTGCCAGGAGCTGGGCTGGCCCCACAGCTGGTGCCACCAACCGTCATGAGATGCTCTGGGGAGAACCCATAAACAAAAATTGGAGATGTTTGAGGTTTTAGGGGAGCAAAATCGCACCCCCTGGGTCCAAACCGGGGTGGAGGAATGGGCCTGCATCCCCTGAGCCGGTGCTGGTGGCCGGTGGCTCGTGCTTGGTGTCCCTCGCCTCACAGCCCCTTCTAACCCCGCTCTTCTCTTGCACGCTGCCGGGGACACACTGACGGTAGGTGACGGGACCGGGACACTGGTGTGATGGGGACCCTGCCGCGGGCACCAGTGTTGGGGACGGTGCCTTTGGGACGTCCCTGGTGGGCAGGGGAGGTCCCAGGGGACACCCCGGGAGCCGTAATGTGGCACCTTCGGGGACTGCGGGGTCCCTCGCCACCTGCCAGCATCTCCGGAGGAGTCCGGGTGTCCCCAGCAGCCGCAGGGACAGGTCAGGAGTGACGTGGCATCCACGGGGGCCCCAGCCCTCGTGTCCCCACCCGTGTCCCCAAGCTGGGTGTCCCAGGGGCTTCGCGGGAGCCCCGTTTCTCCCTCCTGTCCTGCAGGCTCTAACGCGCCTCCAGCTGCTGCCTCTCGAACCAGCACATCCACACCCTCCTCCGCCACGTCCACCCCAGCGTCCCCTGCAGCGCCCCGGGCAGCGATGGGGACGGTAGCCCCAGGTCACCCGGCACCTCCTGCCCGCCCCGGTGAGCCTCCGCGACCACCCGGGCCACCCCATCTCCATCCCACCATCACACCACCACCTCCAGGGCTCGTAGATGGGGATGAACGTTGGGGGGGTCTCTCTCATGGGGTCGCAACCGCCTGCATCTCCTGGTGTCCCCACCACGGCTGCTGCCCCCACGCGCTGCCCCCTCCCTGCTTGAGCTGCGCCCTCCCCACCGCCCCCCGACCCAGCTCAGCCGCCCTCTTGCCTGCCCAGGCTGAACCCCTCGCACAGCAGGAAGGCGCTGAGGAACTCTCGCCTCGTCAGCCAGAAGGACGACGTCCACCTCTGCATCATGTGTCTCCGAGCCATCATGAACTACCAGGTGGGAGAGGGCAGCGTCCTCTGGGACCCACCTGGGGCTCCCCAGATGTCTCCAGCCCCTGTGGTCTTCAGGGTGAAGGTTTGGGGTGGGACCCTTTCGTCATCCTCTTGCTCTGAGTTGTCTTCACTCAATGTGAGACTGTTGTGTGCCCAAGGGCTTTTAAGCCACCATGCTGTCCCCTCTGGTGGCTTTTTCTAGGGGAGGTTCAGGCTGAACATTAGGAAAACATTTTTCCCAGAAAGGGTCATTGGGCACTGGCAGAGGCTGCCCAGGGAGGGGGGTGAGTCACCTTCCCTGGAGGGGTTTAAGGGTGGACGAGTTGCTGAGGGACATGGGTTAGTGTTTGATAGAAATGGTTGGACTCGATGATCTGGTGGGTCTTTTCCAACCTGGTGAATCTATGATTCTATGATTCTGAGCTGCTATGCTGTTCCCAACCTCTTGTCTGGTGGGGACATAGCATGGGGATGTCCCAAGGTCCTGGAGCACCCCCTGGGGTGGGGACAGAAGGACACACAACCCCATTAATGCTTCTTTCCTGCCCAAGTCTGGCTTCAGCCTGGTGATGAACCACCCGGCCTGTGTCAACGAGATCACCCTGAGCCTCAACAACAAGAGCGCCAGGTAGGACCTGTCCCCTGCCCCCCAACACCCTGCCCCTCACCCACCCCACAGCCCTGACCCCCTCGCACCCCGTGTCTCTGCAGAACCAAGGCGCTGGTGCTGGAGCTGCTGGCTGCTGTCTGCCTGGTCCGAGGTGGCCACGACATCATCCTGGCCGCCTTCGACAACTTCAAGGAGGTGAGTCCCCAGCAGGGATGTGTGGTCCCCACTCTGACACCTGTGCTCTGGTTGGGTTCGTGCCTCAGTTTCCCTGTGGGTGGCAGAGCTCTGCATCATCGGGTCGTCGGCCATCGTGAAAATGACTATCCCGTGACTTGCTTGGGGATGTTCCAGCCACTGGCCTTGTTGTCCCCATGCTGGCATGTGTCCCCAGGGCCGTGTCCCAGCTGGACCGGGCACCAGGCAGCACCAGGCAGGGCTGGGCTGGTGTCACTGTTGGGTTCCTCCTGCCCTGCCACCCACCCTGGGTGCCCACCCTGGGCGTGTCCCTCCTGGTCCTCAGCCCCCTGCTCCCACCCCAGGTCTGCGGAGAGAAGAACCGCTTCGAGAAACTGATGGAGTACTTCCGAAATGAGGACACAAACATCGACTTCATGGTGAGAGACTGGTGTGACCGGTGCTCTGCTGTCCCCAGGGCACTGTGTCCCCAAGGGTTACCAAGCCACCAGGCTGTCCCTGAGGTGCCGTGTCCCAAGGGCTGTCAAGCCGTTGTGGTGTCCCCAGGGCTTTTTGTCACCAGGAGCTGCTGGTCCATCCCCAGGGTTCTGTGTCCCAAGGGCTGTCAAGCCACCATGCTGTCCCCAAACCATTGTGTCCCTAGGCATTACTGAGCCACCGTGCTGTCCCCAGGTCCTCATGTCCCCAAGTGCTACTGAGCCACTGTGCTGTCCCCAAAACATCATGTCCCCAGGGACTAATGAGCCACTATTCCGTCCCCAAACCATCATGTCCCCAGGGACTAATGAGCTGCCATTCTGTCCCCAAACCATCATGTCCCCAGGGGCTAGTGAGCCACCATGCTGTCCCCAGAGCATCATGTCCCCAAGTGCTGCTGAACCATCAGACCTTCACCAGATCCCCATGTCCCCAAGGGCTTCCGAGTCACCAAGCTGAACCATCAGACCTTCACCGGGTCCCCACATCCCCAGGGCTGTGACACCACCACGTGTTCCCTAGGGATACTGTGTCCCTGAGGGCCACCGATCCACTGCGCAGTCCCCAGGGCAACGTGTCCCCAAGGGCTCCTGGGCCACCGCGCTGAGCCTGTGCCCGTCCCGCAGGTGGCCTGCATGCAGTTCATCAACATCGTGGTGCACTCGGTGGAGAACATGAACTTCCGCGTCTTCCTGCAGTACGAGTTCACCCACCTGGGGCTGGATCACTACCTGGAGGTGGGAGCTGCTGCTGTGCCACCTCAGTACTGAGCGCCTGCTGCCGGGTGGGTGCTGGGGTTGGGGGTGTCCGCTGGCTGTGATGGTGCCACCGGCTGTCCCACGGCAGAGCCTACGTCTCACCGAGAGCGACAAGCTGCAGGTGCAGATCCAAGCCTACCTGGACAACGTCTTTGACGTGGGGGCCATGCTGGAGGACTCGGAGACCAAGACGGCCGTGCTGGAGCACATGGAGGAGCTGCAGGAGCACGTCAACCAGGTGGGACGTGGGCGCGTGGGCAGGAGCTGCTGACGCAAGCTGTGAGGGGAGGACGGGGATGGGGCTGAGCGACATCGCCTCGTCCTCCGCAGTTGACGGAGAAGCTGCAGGATGCGGAGAACGACTCCATGGCCAAGATAGCGGAGCTGGAGAAGCAGCTGAGCCAGGCACGGCGAGAGCTGGAGGCGCTGCGGGTGAGCACCCACGGGGGCCGTGATGCTGCGGGAAGGGACGGGTGCTGCTGGAACCAGGGGCTTGAGGGTGCGAGTGGGGACTCCAGTGATGTACTGGGGTTTATCACCCTGCAGGAGCAGCTGAGCCCACCGCGGCCACCCAGCCCACCGTCCCCGCAGCCCCAGGAATGTTACCGACTGGCGCTGGAGCGGCGGCTGGCGGAGCTGGAGGAGAAGGGCTTGGTGCAGATCCTGCGTGGGCCCGATGGAGATGTCGCCATCGAAATTGTCCCTGTCGTCATAGAAACCCCGGCAGCCCCCGTGGTTACAGGAGAGGCCACCACCACCGGCACTACCACCGGCACAGGTACCATGGGCGTGCGGGGAAGGTGGCAGCCTGTGATGTCCCCTTGCTGGTGGGGATGCTTGGAACTGAAGGGTGGCAGCGTGTGTCCGGGCAGGGAAACTGAGGCAGAGGTGTTGGGGTCATAGATAGAACCACAGAATGGTTTGGGTTGGAAGGCACCTCAAAGACCATCCAGTTCCACCCCTGCCATGGGCAGGGACATCTCCCACTGGATCAGGGGCTCCAAGCCCCATCCAACCTGGCCTTGAACCCCTCCAGGGATGGAGCAGCCACCACTGCTCTGGGAAACCTGGGCCAGAGCCTCCTCACCCTCACTGTGAGGAATTTCTTCCTAATGTCTAACGTACATCTTCCCCTCTGCAATTTTAAGCCATTCCCCCTCATGCCATACCTCCAGGTCCTTGGAAAGAGCCCCTCTCCAGCTTTCCTGGAGTCCCTTTCACTCCTGGAAGCTGCTCTAAGGTCTCCTTGGAGCCTTCTCTTTCCAAGGCTGAACAACCCCAACTCTCTCAGCCCATCCTTGTACGGGAGGTGCTTCAGCCCTCGGATCGTCTCTGTGGCCTCCTCTGGAGCCGTTCCAGCAGATCCCCAGCACAGGAATCATAGAATCATAGAATCACCAGGTTGGAAGAGACCTACTGGATCATGGAGTCCAACCATTCCTATCAATCTCTAAACCGTGTCCCTCAGCACCTCATCCACCCACACCTTAAACACCTCCTGGGAAGGCGACTCAACCCCCTCCCTGGCAAGGGAAGGACATGGATCTGTTGGAGCATGTCCAGAGGAGGCCACGGAGATGATCCAAGGGTTGTAGCACCTCCTGTTCAAGGACAGGCAGAGGGAATTGGGGTTTCTCAACCTGATGGGACGTGCCCAGGGACACAAAGTCTCTTGGTGGCAGAGGGGCTGTGGCAGTGGCACCGTGTCCTGCTGTGCCACCACCTCACCCATATCTTCTTTCCATTGCAGATGCTCCATCACCATCTTCCCCGCCAGCGCCTGCCCCCCCACTGCCCCCCCCTCCTCCCCCTCCGCCACTGCCAGGGGCTGAGCCCATCCCCCCACCACCCCCTGCACCCCCACTGCCCGCGGGCACCGGTCCCCCACCAGCCCCTCCGCTCCCGGGTGTCCCCGTGCCACCCCCACCACCCCTAGGGGGGCCGGGGACCCCCATACCGCCCCCTCCACCACCTCCACCCCTCGGTGGGGGCCCCCCAGCTGGGCCGGCGGCCCCTCCTGCTGCCAGCGGTGCCGGTGAGTGTGAACATCGCCGGGGAGAGGGCTGGGGACAGCCTGGGGTGGGGTTGGGACCCCCCCACCCTGTGACGTGTCCCCCCTCTCCCTGTCACCCTGCAGTGAAGGTGAAGAAGCCGATCCAGACCAAGTTCCGCATGCCTGTCTTCAACTGGGTGGCGCTGAAGCCAAGTCAGATCGATGGCACCGTCTTCAACGAGCTCAACGATGAGAAGGTGCTGCAGGTGAGGACACGAGGGGCCGGGGGGGCCTGGGCATGGGCTGTTCGGCTGGGCCACCACCCCAGGCCACGCAGTGCCCACACCCAAGTTGCCTCCGTGCCCACCTTGTACCCATCTGTGGTGTCATGTGGCTGCTAGAGGAGCTGGAGGTCAGAGCAGCTCCTAGGTGCCATGGAGAGGAGCATCATGGGATCTGCCGTGCTTCTCCCATCACTCGTTGTCCCCTCAACTTGTCCTTATTCCCTTTGTCCTTCTTCATCCTCGTATCTTGTCTGTATCTCCTTCCTCATTTTTGTCCTCCGGTCCCCTCATCCCTATCTCCTTGTCCCATTTTCACTTCGCCTCATCTTCTTGCCCCTTTCTCCCTTGTCCTGCTCCTCTGGCCCCGTCCTCGTCCCTGACGTCCTGCATCACGTCCCCGCTGTGCCCTCAGCCCTGTTTCCCCGCAGGAACTTGACATGAGTGACTTTGAGGAGCACTTCAAGACCAAGGCACAAGGCCCCAGCTTGGACATCAGTGCCCTCAAGGTGAAGGCCACTCAGAAGGCTCCCAGCAAGGTCACCCTCATGGAGTCCAACAGAGCCAAGAACTTGGCCATCACCCTCCGCAAGGGCGGCCGGAGCGTCCAGGACATCTGCACGGCCATTGAGACGTGAGTGTCCCCTCTCTGGTGGGAGCAGCGCAGGAGAAGGTCAGCCACGAGCCCAGCTGTGCTGAGGAGTTGGAATGGCAGAAGCTGCAGGAGACGTGGGGATTGAGGGATCCAAGGACCAGATATGGAGATGGAAGGATGCAGGGATCAGATGTGGAGATGGAAGGATGCAGGGAGCAGATATGGAGACCTGGAGGGTGCAGGGATCAGATATGGAGATGAAGGGATGCAGGGATCAGATGTGGAGATGGAGGGATGCAGAGATCAGATATGGAGACCTGGAGGGTGCAGGGACCAGATATGGAGATGAAGGGATGCAGGGATCAGATGTGGAGATGGAGAGATGCAGAGATCAGATATGGAGACCTGGAGGGTGCAGGGACCAGATATGGAGATGGAGGGATGCAGGGATCAGATGTGGAGATGGAAGGATGCAGGGAGCAGATATGGAGACCTGGAGGGTGCAGGGATCAGATATGGAGATGGAGGGATGCAGGGAGCAGATATGGAGACCTGGAGGGTGTAGGGATCAGATATGGAGATGGAGGGATGCAGGGATCAGATATGGAGACCTGGAGGGTGCAGGGACCAGATATGGAGATGAAGGGATGCAGGGATCAGATACGGAGATGGAGGGATGCAGGGATCAGATGTGGAGATGGAGGGATGCAGGGATCAGATGTGGAGATGGAGGGATACAAGGATGAGATGTGGAAACCTGGAGGATGCAGGGATCAGATGTGGAGACCTGGAGGGGTGCAGCACTCAGATATGGAGATGGAGGATGCAGGAACCAGATACGGAGATGGAGGGTGCAGGGATCAGATACGGAGATGGAGGGTGCAGGGATCAGATATGGAGATGGAGGGTGCAGGGATCAGATATGGAGATGAAGGGATGCAAGGATGAGATGTGGAAAACTGGAGGATGCAGGGATCAGATATGGAGATGGAGGGTGCAGGAACCAGATATGGAGATGGAGGGAAGATGGGAAGCAGCCATGGAGATGGAGGGACGTGGGGACCAGAGGGGAGAGATAAAAATGGGAACCAGCCATGGGTGATGGGGACGCTGAGGGTCTCGTGCAGGGTCTGACTGCGCTGGGGTTCTCCACTGCCCACAGATACGACCAGCAAGCCCTGAGCCTTGACTTTCTGGAGCTGCTGCTGCGCTTCCTTCCCACCGAGTATGAGCGGACGCTCATTGAGAAGTTTGAGCGGGAGCAGAAGCCGCTGGAGGAGCTCTCGGACGAGGACCAGTTCATGATCCGCTTCAGCAAGATCCCGCGCCTGGCCGAGCGCATGAACGTCATGATCTTCCTGGGCAACTTCAACGACACGGCCCAGCTGCTGATGCCGGTGGGTGCTGGGGGACAGGGGGTGGCCGTGGGGGTGTGAGGGGGTGGCATCCGCAGGGAGACTCTGATGCTTCTCCTCCCACCTGCAGCAACTCAATGCCATCATCGCCGCCTCCATGTCCCTCAAGGCCTCCAGCAAACTGCGCAACATCCTCGAGGTGAGGTCCCTGGGGTGCGGTGGCCCTGGTGGGGGGGTGTTGGGTTGGGAGGGGTTCAGGCAGGGTGCCCTGTCCGTGCCGGCTTGTCCCCCTGATCTGCTGGGTCTCCCCAGATTGTCCTGGCCTTCGGCAACTACATGAACAGCAGCAAGCGTGGGGCAGCCTACGGCTTCCGACTGCAGAGCCTTGATGCGGTAGGGGGGGGCGCAGACCTGCGTGGGGAGTGGGGACAAGGGGACCAGCCTCAGGGAGGGACACTGGGACCGGTTGGAGGGACTTGGGAACCTGCTGTGGGGATAGAGGGATGCAGGGTCCATCTATAGGGTCTGGAGAGGCATGGGGGCAGCTAGAGCGGTGAAGAGAGCAGTCATGGAGATGGAGGGATGTGGGGAACAGATAGAGATGGAAGGATGCAGGGACCATCTATAGGGTTTGGAGTGTCATGGGGAGCAGCTAGAGGGATGCAGAGAGCAATTGTGTGGATGGAGGGATGTGGGGACTAGATACAGAGAGATGAAGGGACTTCACAGAATCACAGAACAACCAGGTTGGAAGGGACCCATCGGATCATCGAGTCCAACCATTCCTATCAAACACTAAACCATGTCCCTGAGCACCTCATCCACCCATCCCTTAAACACCTCCAGGGAAGGTGACTCAACCCCCTCCCTGGGCAGCCTGTTCCAATGCCCAATGACCCTCTGTGTGAAAAACTTCCTCCTAATCTCTAGCCTAAATCTCCCCTGGTGGAGCTTGAGGCCATTCCCTCTCATCCTGTCCCCTGTCCCTTGGGAGAAGAGCCCAGCTCCCTCCTCTCCACAACCTCCTTTCAGGTAGCTGTAGAGAGCAGTGAGGTCTCCCCTCAGCCTCCTCTTCTCCAGGCTAAACACCCCCAGCTCTCTCAGCCGCTCCTCATAAGGCCTGTTCTCCAGCCCCTTCACCAGCTTTGTTGCTCTTCTCTGGACTCACTCCAGAGCCTCAACATCCTTCTTGTGCTGAGGGGCCCAGAACTGCACACAGTATTCAAGGAGCGGCCTCACCAGTGCTGAGTATAGAAGGAGACTTGGGAACCTGCTGTGGGGATGGAGGATGCAGGGACCATCTATAGGGTTTGGAGAGTCATGGGGAGCAGCTGTAGGGATGCAGAGAGCAGTCGTGTGGACACAGCAATCGGCTGTGGGAAGAGGGGAGCGAAAAGGCCATCAGCAGGGTTGGAGAGGCATGAGTAGAAGCTGAAGGGATGGAGATACTCAGGAGCTGGCTGTGGGATTGGAAGGATGCAGGTAACAGATACAGCAAGACTGAGGGATGCAGGGATGGGGATGGAGGGATGCAGGGATCAGCTGTGGGCAGGAAGAAGGATGGGAACAAACCATGAGGATGGAGAGATGTAGCGGCTGGATGGGGAGAGACGGAGGGATGCAGGAACCAGCCATGGGGATGGAGGGATGCAGGGGCCAGATGGGGAGAGACAGAGAAACGTGGGACTGCATGGAGGGATGGAGGGGAGATGGGAACCAGCCATGGAGATGGATGGATGCAACCGTGGGGATGGAGGGATGCAGGAGCCAGCTGCAGGGACGGAGGAATGCGGGGACCAGAGAGAGATGGAGGAATGTGGGGATCAGTTGTGGGGATGGGGGGATGCAGAACCAGCTGTGGGAATGGGGGATGCAGAACCAGCTGTGGGAATGGGGGATGAAGAACCAGTTGTGAGGTTGGGGGATGCAGAACCAGCTGTGGGAATGGGGGATGAAGAACCAGCTGTGGGAATGGGGGATGAAGAACCAGCTGTGGGGATGGGGGGATGCAGAACCAGCTGTGAGAATGGGGGATGAAGAACCAGCTGTGGGAATGGGGGATGCAGAACCAGCTGAGAGGATGGGGGATGAAGAACCAGCTGTGGGAATGGGGGATGAAGAACCAGCTGTGGGAATGGGGGATGAAGAACCAGCTGTGCAAATAGCTGGATGCAGAACCAGCCGTGGAGCTGAGCGACCACCAGAGGTTGCCCAGAGCAGGGGTGAGGTCGGGCGATGGGATGTGGGTCGGGGCTGACTCCACTCTCTTCCAGCTGCTGGAGATGAAGTCGACAGATCGCAAGCAAACGCTGCTGCACTACCTGGTGCGGGTGATCACGGAGAAGTACCCCGAGCTGACCGGCTTCCACACGGAGCTGCACTTCCTTGACAAGGCGGGTGCAGGTAGGGCCCGCGGAACTGGACTGGGGGTCAGGGCAGAGCTGCAGCCCCGGAACGGGGCCTTTCCGAGCCTGCCCTGACCCTGGTGCCGGGCATCGCTCCCCTTCTCCGCAGTGTCCCTGGACAGCGTGTTACAGGACATGCGGAGCCTGCAGCAGGGCATGGAGCTGACCCGCAAGGAATTCATGCGGCAGGACGACAGCCCCGTGCTCAAGGAGTTCCTCAAGGTCAACACGGAGGTGATGGAGAAGCTGCAGGCCGACAGCAAAACCGCCAAGGTGGGTGCTGGGGGCAGCGCGAGGTCACAGGGCAGGATTGGGCTCCCCCTTTCCTGCATGGAGACAGCCCAGGCTGCTCTCCGCTCACACCTCTGCCCCACACGAGAGGCTGCGGGTGAGATGTGGGTCCAGCAGGAGCAGGGGCGCTGTGGAGGGGGATGCTAAGGTGGGAGAGGCTGGAAGGTGGCAGTGAGCTCGGGGTGTCTCTGCCCGCAGGAGGCATACGAGTCAGCCGTGGAGTACTTCGGAGAGAACCCCAAGACCTGTCCCCCCACTACCTTCTTCCCCATGTTCATGCGCTTCATCAGAGCCTACAAGGTAAGGAGGGGGCGGGATGTGCCCTCCGGGGGCTGGAGGAGACATGGAGCACGGGAGGGCCTGACTCCCACTTTGGGGTAACCAGTGCAAACCACACATGAAGCTGGGGTCTTGTTGGGCAGAGAGCCTGGGGCAAGCACTGTCCTTCAGGCGCGTCAGAGATGCTGTAGGCGGAGTGAGTGAGGAGATTCCGAGGGGAGGCGAGGAGGCTGTGCTCCTCAGAACCCCCTGCTCAGCACACCCTCCCTGCTCTCTCCCAAGAAAGCAGAGCAGGACATCGAGCTGTGGAAGAAACAAGAGGCTGCGGCCAGAGAGGCGGAAACCGGCTCCCCCAGCAGCGAGGAGCAGCCCGAGGTGAGGATGTCCCTCATGTCTTGTCCCCGTGGGGCAGCCTCAAGTGGGCTGTGTGGTGCCGAAGGGCAAAGTGGGTTGTGGGGAGGGCGAGTTGTGCATGGAGCTCAGATGGAGGCGCCTCATCTCTCTTGGGGTGCGGTGGGAGGCCGTGTCGTTCACCCTGCGCTGTCCCTGACTGCAGTTGCCCATCCAGAAAGCCAAGCGGCAGCAGATGGACATGATCGCTGAGCTGAAGAAGAAGCAGATGGTGAAGGAGCCGCTCATCTATGAAGGAAAAGATGGAGCCATCGAGGACATTATTTCAGGTGAGAGATCATAGAATCATAGAACGACCAGGTTGGAAGAGACCCACCGGATCATTGAGTCCAACCATTCCCATCAAACACTAAACCAAGTCCCTCAAGACCTCATCCACCCGTCCCTTAAACACCTCCAGGGAAGGTGAATCAATCCTCTCCCTGGGCAGCCTATTCCAATGCCCAATGACCCTCTGTGTGTAAAACTTCCTCCTAATCCCCAACCTAAATCTCCCCTGGTGGAGCTTGAGGCCATTCCCTCTCGTCCTGTCCCCTGTCCCTTGGGAGAAGAGCCCAGCTCCCTCCTCTCCACAACCTCCTTTCAGGGAGTTGTAGAGAGCAATGAGGTCTCCCCTCAGCCTCCTCTTCTCCAGGCTGAGCCCCCCCAGCTCTCTCAGCTGCTCCTCATAAGGCCTGTGAGCCTTATCCCAGGTGAGCGGCTGCTCATCCCCCCTGCAGCAGACCCAGCGCTCGGTGCCTGTGGGGAGGCCTTCGGTGATGTGGGGACTGTGTGGGATTGTCCCAACAAGGAACTGGAGAGCCACCAAAGCCCCATCATGGGGTCCAAACCCACTTCTAGCATCTTCCCATGCAACAGAGCCAAGCTGCTGAGTGCTCTCTGCCCTGTCTCATAGCTCTTCCTCCTCTTCTGCTTCTTCCTCCTCCCTCTTCCTCCTCCTTGCTCTCTCTGGATCGCTCTGCTCAGCTCTGAAAACTGTTCCTTTCATGGCTCGGACGGGCAAGCGCTCGTCCCGGCTCTTCTGCGACGTGAGCTTCAACGAGGAGAGTCCTCTGTAGGTAACGTGGGGGCAGCCGGGCTCGGGGCTCGGGCACAGGCGCAGGCAGGGGCTGCCAGACTTTGCCTCCCTCTTGGGTTCCTTGGCCCTTCATCACCTCTGGCTGTGCGGTGGATCAACCAAACGCTGTCCCAGGCTCCAAGCCACCCTGGGGCACCACAGCGTCACCCCCAGCCCCACGGACGGTGCTGGGCTCCTAGAGAGCCGAGGGAGGAGGGGTCCCTAGGCTGTGGGCAGTTGCTGCTCCTCCTGTCTTGGTGAGGTTGGCTTCTCCTGAGCATCCTCATCCCCAGCCTCAGTGTCTGCCTGGTTCGTGGCCTTCATTGTGCTCACCAGCCTTTGCTCATTCTCCCACTGCAGATCTGCGGAACAACCCGTACCGACGCGCAGACAAGGGCCGCGGCAGCGCCAAGAAACGGGCTGCGGGGCAGAGCCTGCAGGTGACGCCGGACATCTCGCTGTGACCTGCAGCCCTGCGGCTGCCAGGACAGGGGCAGGACCATCCTCCCACCGCAGATGGGACCACTGGACATCATCTCGCTGGCTCAGGACAACCCAGGGGGGTGGGCAGCGCCTGCTCCCAGCCTCTCCAGCCGCTTAGCTGCTCCCACCCCGCATGCACTTGGGTCCGGTGCGGGGATCCCCCAGCGCTTGCTTCCTGATGCTTCTGAGCTCCTCTCCAGGCTGGGGGATCCCCCTGGGAACGGGCAGGGATGGGGGAGCACAGAATGGGCTCTGATTTGTCCTGGGAGGAGAAGAGGAGCCACACCAGCCCCACGCGGAGCTGCCGCCCTGCACACCCAGCCCAGGGCCAGGCCTGCGCGCTGGTGCCTTCCATTTCCCACCAGCCCTTGGAGAGTCGTGTTCTCCTCCACTGCAGAGCAAGCAGGCACAGGCTGCGCCTCTTCTCCTGTGCTGCAAAACTCCCACCCTGGGCACTTGCCGTCCCCCAGGCGCTGGCAGGGGTGCTATTTTACAGCAATTATATGTCTTCCTTACAATTTCTGTGCGCTGTGGTAGCAGGGACTGGGACAGCCATGCACGAGGTCTCACCAGGATCCTGAGGCTCCTCCGGGTCTGTTCCTCACTGCGGGGGAGGCTCTGCAGCTGCCACCACCAGCAGCCGGGGCGAGGATTTGCTGTCCTAACTCTGGTATCCAACTTTCCGCATCCCAGCATCCGCTGCCGGGGCTGGAGCCTCTCGGAGCCAACAGTGCCCGTTGGCGCTGGGGGAGCACGAGGCTGCTCTGTGTTGCCAGGGATGCGAGATGCAGCGGGTGCTCAGCAGCCTCCGCAGCACCCACTGCGCTCCCAGCCTCTGCGGAGAGGCCAGAGCGCTGCACGAGCCTCCGCGTAAAGCACTGGAACTTCATTCCTCCCCTGCCCTGCTGCTGCTGCTCAGTAAATCTGCCCCGTGCGCCATCACCACTAACCTGTTCAAGCATCTCCTTAGCTAAACGGCCTCTGCTCACCCTGCGGCTGCCGTTGGACACTGCTCGCTTGCCCCAGCTTCAGGCCCGGGGCACGTCCTCGCTGCGGCGGCTGCTTCTGCTGTAATTACACTGCTAAGCGCCAGCTCAGCTCCGTATCGCACACGCGCTCGACAGGGAGGGACGGGAAATGAATGTGTAACTTATAAATGCCTTTAAGCCAGAGATGTAAAACATTAACTGCTAATTTGTATACATTATTTTTATATACAGAAGGCCTGTTTAATCTAAAGCAGAACTGGTAATAAAACCACTCTAAGGATAAGGCACTCGGCTGTGAGAAGGGGTGAAGCTTTGCTTGGTGGAGGCAGCGATGTTAGGAGAGATGGAGGGATCGTAAAATCGCATCACAGAATGGGTTGGGTTGGAAGGCACCTCAAAGCCCAGCCAGATCCACCCCTGCCGTGGGCAGGGACACCTCCCACTGGATCAGGGGCTCTAAGCCCCATCCGACCTGCCCTTGAACCCCTCCAGGGATGGGGCAGCCACCCCTGCTCTGGGCAACCTGGGCCAGGGCCTCCCCACCCTCACGGCAAAACATTTCTTCCTATGATCTCATCCCAATCCCCTCTCTTTCAGCTGGGAACTGTTCCCCTTGTCCTGTCCCTGCACTCCCTGACCAAGAGCCCCTCCCCAGCTTTCCAGCAGCCCCTGCAGGAGGAGCTGCTTCTTGGTGCTCTGCTGTGTGATCTCCTGCATAAGGAACAGTAGCCAGGAGTGGTGACCATGCTTCTTGGAACATCTTGAAGTGGAAGATGCATTTCTGATTTGCCCACGAGTCGGGGGGAGGGTAACTTGAGTACTGGGCTCAACTCTGCAAGGAGAGGCAGCTTCAGCCAAGGGAGATCTCATGGCTGAAAACATAGAATCATAGAACAACCAGGTTGGAAGAGACCCACAGGATCATCGAGTCCAACCGTCCCCATCAAACACTAACCCATGTCCCTCAGCACCTCGTCCACCCGTCCCTTACACCCCTCCAGGGAAGGTGAATCAACCCCCTCCCTGGGCAGCCTCTGGCACTGCCCAATCACCCTTTCTGTGAAAATGTTTTTCCTGATGTTCAGCTTAAACCTCCCCTGGTGGAGCTTGAGGCCATTTTCCCTTGTCCTGTCCTCTATCCCTTGGGAGAAGAGCCCAGCTCCCTCCTCTCCACAACCTCCTTTCAGGGAGTTATAAAGAGCAATGAGATCTCCTCTCAAATGCTTCTCCCCAAAATCAGGGTGATACGTGGCACAGTTTAACCAGAACATGCTTACTCTTTCTTGAAAAAAAAAAAAAAATCTTATTCAGCACCATTTACTTCTTCTCATATCCAACCACTAGCAATGAGAATGAAGGATCTTTTTTTTTTTTTTTCCCTCAGCTTTTATTTATTTTTTCCCTGTGAAAATGCAGGTCAGAACCGTTAACTTCAAGAAATCACAGTTTTATAAAGTGTCATTTGTTCAATACAAGCGAGTCATCCCCTCGCCTTCGCCTTCGCCTTCGCCCGCGCTGCCCACAGAGACCAGCAGCTTCTTATTGCTTTGCCAGCAGGGATTTTTTCCAAAGCCCTTTGGAAGGAACTACGTGACAAGAGACATCCGTGTTTCTCACTCCTCCTGTTCTCCCTACCCGGAACTGGGTTTCTGTCCTTGGTTGTGTTGTTACAGACACTTTCAGCCCAATTTCAATGTGGATAACAAAAAACTTTCCCGACTTTCCCTTCTGTCGGTGCTGCTCAGCTGAACTCCACCTGGAAGCTGGAGTTTTCATGCCCTTCGCAGCAAAAATGAGAAGCTGAACGAAGAGGAGACCGTCCTGGCAGTAGGACAGAGTCGAGGGGATCCCAAGCTGGTAGGTAGCAAAAAGGCTCCTGAGGGGAGAACCACATTCCAGTCAGAAAGCACCAGTGGTTTGTGGGATCAGCCCAAGTGTCTTCCCCATCCAGCAGGGACTGCTGACCCCACAGCCTCCTCGCCTGCTCGGCTCTCACGGAGAAGATTTGTTAGGAGGAAATCTGCAGCCTCACTTGTTCACTTGAAGTGGCAACAAAGTAGGACCGAAGGTCCTGTCTTGGACTGAAGTTGGACTGAAGGACCAAACAAACACGATGGAGAAAATGGCTAATGCTGGTGTGAGGGTACAGGAGCACGTGGACATCTCCGTTTACCCAACGACATTCTGGGTTTGCAGCCTTCCGCCCCTTCGCGTGGGTGGCCTGAGGTTAACATTAATGCTAGAGGTGAAGTGTAAAGCTCGGAAGTCCTGAGAGAAGAGGACTCGAGTCCAACCACCCAGCAACAAACCCTCCACCTGCGCTTGAGAGCATTTTTGCAGACAGCAGTGAAAGCCACGAGACAGCCTTGGAGAAGGGAGCGGATCACGCTTTCGTATTGACACATCACCAAGAGCCGTGTGTCACGCTGACACATCATCGACAGGCTCTTCTTAGAAACAGCCAACAGGTTTTTCTCCTCCCCGCTCAGAGGAAGCCCAGGAAGGGTGCCAGGCGTGGGGAGATGGGTTGGTGCGCGGAATACATGCTTGGGAGCTCCTGGGAAGGCATTTGGAGCCCTCCTGCTCCAGAGCCCACTGCTCTTAGTAGTTTATGGCATCTGAGAAAACAAAATCGAGCCAACCTACCCGCTCCCCCCACTCCTTCCTGGAAGAGAAGCAAATGTGTTAACTGCTCACTAAAAAGACTCTCGATGTGGCATTTCAGTTATCATTATTAGGTGTCTATTTTGGACAACATTAAGTGCTTTAGAACAAAAAGTGCTATAAGAATATACCCACAGTGGTGACAGGTTGAATTTTTCTTCGAGAGTTCCACCTTTTTTTTTTTAATTGCAGCACAACTTTCATTTTCTGCTCGGGACGTCACTGCCTGGGGTGTCAAACCCAACCCGTGTTCTCGGAGGCCAGAGGGAAGGAGCAGCAGTTGCTTACGGAGCTCTAGTCCTCAAAAAGGGAGGCCCAGAGTACAACTTTTCCCAGTGAAGGTCACTGCAGACATTCCTGCCCTGTTGTGCACCCCAGAACCAGCATGGATCCAGCTTTAGGGGAGCTGGTCCTCTACTCAGTCTGGATGTAGAGAGCTCTGGTGGAACACGGGAAGAGTGACCGTGATCTCCACACGTGCAGGAACTTGGGGCAATCCCAAGCTCGCTGCTCCCTCTGGGTTTCTTCTGGGTTACAGAAGAGCTGGCAGCACCTCCCATCCAAATGTGACCCGTGCAGCCTCAGTAAACACCAAACAACTCACAAATCAGTAAAAAAACAAGTTCAAAGCTTAAGGCCTTCTGGGCCCAGCTGCCCATCCCACTCCTTTAGCACTTGCTGACAGAAGGGGAGCAGCACGAAACCTCGTGCCAGTCCGTGAGTGCTGGTGAAGACTGGTTGAGCGGACGTGCCCCACGGAACTGGGACACTGAGCTCTAGCAGAGGGGCTGAGCAACCAGCCGGAGTGACAGCTGGGACTGAGGCTTCTCTAAACACCACAGCAGAATTCAGACCTTGTCTGAGCCGCCCGAGGCACCGTCCCTTCCCCTTCCAAGGGGAGCTGCCTGGACCAGAAAATTCCCACCAAGTCCCAAGTCAGCAGTGGGAACAGGATGGAGGAGTGGGATCCACCCAGGAACAACATCCCCTTCTCAGGCAGCGACACCAAAGAGAGAGCACCAGAGAGAACACCAGAGAGCTCCCTCCTGAGTTGGGGAGGAGACCTGAAGATGAGAGCTGCAAGCAAAGCTCTTTCTGGGAAGAAAGTTCTTTTCTGATTCAAGAAGGAAGCATCTGCGGGGAAGGGTGGGAGGTGAAACCAAGAACCCAGCTAATTACTGTTGTTGATTTTCCCCATGCGAAAGGCTTGAGGTAGAGATGATGCTACCCAAAGCCTACAGAAACATTCAGTTTTTCCTCCAGCGCGAAGGCCATCAGGCAGCTCCCCTCAGCGCAAACAACCACAGCTGCACCGCAGATACCAGCCTCCTCCTCTGGGCAAGCACAGCAACCACCCCGCTGCACCTCCCAGGTTGAGGAAGAGGAGCTCTCATCCAATCCCTCCCTGCTCCTGAAAAGCACAATCGCATTCCTCTCAAAAGCAGGAATTTCCACCTACCGTTCCAAGCTCAACCTAACACTCGCACCCGAAACAAGGAATTCCCACTGTTCTGGGAACAACTAAGCTCAGGACATTGTCTTGGAAGTAGATCAGATCAGACAACAGAAGTGAGGCCTGAGAGCCGTGAGCTGCTGCACCCGCTATCCTACTTCAGCACAAACCACCAGCAACCGCACTTGGTGTTCCATGGCATGGGGTGGTTGGAAGCTTTTGCAATTCCTTCTTTCAACAAAGTAAAACCCTCCAAAACAGGAACGACTTCATGGCCTGTTCTCCAGCTGACCGTGTTTGACTCGCCACGTCCAGCTGATGCTGCAGTCAGGGGCGAGGGTGCACTGCAGCTCGATCCCGGAGTCGGGGACCTCCATGTCGTAGCGAACCGGCTGCCCTTCCTTGGTCACCAGACTGAAAGCAGGGACTGGGATCTGTGAAGCAGAACAAACAGCTCTGAGTGGGACTTCAAGTCAGAACATCAAACCAGCAAACAGGTTCCCAACCCGAGAAAAGCTTGTGCTTGGCAGGAACATCCTAACCTTGCGAAGAAATATCTCAGAAACTGGACTAGGGAGCATTCACCCTACTGACAAATTGTCTCACCCACGTTTTTGACCATCGTTGGTGGGTCCTGAGCTGCTAAGGTCTGGGCTCTGTGACCTCTGGCCCTATGAGGAGCAGCTGAGAGAGCTGCAGGTGTTCAGCCTGGAGAAGAGGAGGCTGAGGGGAGACCTCTTTGCTCTCTACAACTCCCTGAAAGGAGGTTGTGGAGAGGAGGGAGCTGGGCTCTTCTCCCAAGGGACAGGGGACAGGGCGAGAGGGAATGGCCTCAAGCTCCACCAGGGGAGTTTTAGGCTGGACATCAGGAAGAAATTTTTCCCAGAAAGGGTCATTGGGCAGTGGCAGAGGCTGCCCAGGGAGGGGGTTGATTCACCTTCCCTGGAGGGGTTTAAGGGACAGGTGGATGAGGTGCTGAGGGATACAGTTTAATGTTTGATAGGAATGGTTGGAATTGATCAGCTGGTGGGTCTCTTCCAACCTGGTTGTTCTATGATTCTATGATTCTGCAGGCAAGGGAGAGGGGAAAGAATTTAGAGGTGAGGAGCAGGATTTTCAGGCTCCAGCACAGGTAGAATCATAGAATCATATAATCATAGAACAACCAGGCTGCAAGAGACCCACCGGATCATAGAGTCCAGCCATTCCCATCAATCACTAACCCATATCCCTCAGCCACCTTATCCACCCGTCCCTTAAACTCCTCCGGGGAAGGTGACTCAACCACCTCCCTGGGCAGCCTCTGACACTGCCCAATGACCCTTTCCATGAATTTTTTTTTCCTAATGTCCAGCCTGACCCTCCCCTGGTGGAGCTTGAGGCCATTCTCTCTCGTCCTGTCCCCTGTCCCTTGGGAGAAGAGCCCAGTTCCCTCCTCTCCACAACCTCCTCTCAGGGAGTTGCAGAGAGCAATGAGGTCTCCCCTCAGCCTCCTCTTCTCCAGGAGAAACACCCCCAGCTCTCTCAGCCCCTTCCCCAGCTTTGTTGCTCCTCTCTGGACTCACTCCAGAGCCTCAACATCCTTCTTGTGGTGAGGGGCCCACAACTGAACACAGGACTCAAGGAGTGGCCTCACCGCTGAGATGGAGATACCTACAGTCCCCCTTATAATTAGCAATGGCTTATGGTTCAGCAAACTTCTTCTGGAATCACTCGGAAGAGGAGCACTGCAGTTATCTTACTAAATGGGTCATTAGGATCCCTGAGCAGACTTCTGGGTCACTGGTTTTAAGCCATTATGCAGCTGCATTAGAGAAGAAATTGCTTCTCAGCTGAAAGGCTGTGCTTCACTCCCAGCCTTGTCTCACCTGGCTGCTTATCCCAGTGGCAATGTCTCCCACCTTTGTCCTGTGGAAATCCCTGATGTGTAAATTTTCTCCACTTAGCAACTGGATCTGGATTTTCACTCCTGAAAAAGCACGGAAGTAGTCATTCGCATCTGCTGTCGGCATAAAGACTTCACAGTCCAACACCAAAAGTGCCTGGTAAGGCACACAGATGAGAAGAACTCAGTTTTGTCATTAGACATTTAATTTCTGCAGGTCTTTTGCTGACAAGGAGGTGTTGCTGAAGACAACAATCACAGAGCAGAGCTGGATTTAGCAAAAAATGCAGCCGAAGGGATGTATCGACTTGCACAAAATGCCCTCAAAACTGCTTTCCAGCCCTTTTTGGTTAAGAAACACATTTTTTTTCGTACATGGCAGCTGCACAAGGCAGGCAAACAAATCTGAATCACTCTCTGTGTGTTCAGGATCCTCTCTGCTTTTTACCAGACTACGTGGACTTGGGTGCCTCCTGTAGGTGCTGTGAAAAACACAGAGCGTTGAAAACGGGATTTCGTTTGTGTTTTGGAGAGTATTTTAACATTTTTCTCTGTACTAATGCTGTCACGTTTGATAGGCAGTGGAGCGGTTTGCTGTGGTTTTATGTTTTGGCACCAGCCTGTAACGTGTGCCCTCACGCTCTGTATTCAGGGAACAAATCCCTGTGGCAATATTACATTTCAGACCTCTTCATGGGATAATTATGATAAAGGATGTTGTGATTTCCATAAATATCTAACAGACTACACAGAATTACAGCAAGACTTAGGAAAATGTTGCTCAAAACCTATGAAAACAGAGCTGCCACTTAGCAGCCTGTCCTTCAGCGCAGAAAGGAGCTGCAATGGATCAGGGAAACAAGTGATCCCTGAAAGGGATCAAGCAACTGAATCAAGATGCTGGACTGCAATTTTGGTGATCTGCTTCAGATTCTTTTAGATATCGTGGGTTATTAAGCAATCAAATTATATTCAAGTAATTCAGCACCTGCTTCATCAATGACTGAGCCAAACTGGGCCTCTTGACAATGTGTGTGTTTGTAGGAGGGTCTGTGCTGACAGAGAGTATAAGAGCTCAAAGATTCCCTATCTCAGACCCTCTGGAAAATGCTACTAGACCACTGATTCAAGCTTCTGGAATTCAGACTCACCGTTGAAATGGCTGGGAGTGTCCGTCTGCCGACTGCGGTTCAGCAGGTTGTTCCAACTGAAGCTCTGTCCATCTGCCTGGCTGTTCCAGGAATGAATCCCAGAGCTCATCGTGTCCCTCAAGCTATGAGAGGCCTTCATGGAGTTCTGCAGAAGCAAGAGAAGTTTGTCAATGGCTCCTAAAGAAAATGAGCTTCCATGAGATAAACATTAACATTATATATAGACATAATGAGGAGACCGCTCCTTGAATCCTGTGTTCAGTTGTGGGCCCCTCACCACAAGAAGGATGTTGAGGCTCTGAAGCGAGTCCAGAGAAGAGCAACAAAGCTGGGGAAGGGGCTGGAGAACAAGAGGAACGTCTGAGAGAGCTGGGGGTGTTTCTCCTGGAGAAGAGGAGGCTGAGAGGAGACCTCATTGCTCTCTCCAACTCCCTGAAAGGAGGTTGTGGAGAGGAGGGAGCTGGGCTCTTCTCCCAAGGGACAGGGGACAGGACGAGAGGGAATGGCCTCAAGCTCCACCAGGGGAGGCTCAGACTGGGCATTAGGAAAACATTTTCCCAGAAAGGGTCATTGGTCAGTGTCAGAGGCTGCCCAGGGAGGGGGTTGATTCACCTTCCCTGGAGGTGTTTAAGGGACGGGTGGATGAGGTGCTGAGGGACATGGGTTAGTGTTTGATAGGAATGGTTGGACTCGATGACCCTGTGGGTCTCTTCCAACCTGGTTGTTCTATGATTCTATGATTCTATGATCCCTTTAGTGGCCATTGCCGAGAAGCAGATCCAGGGCTGAGCAGCTGTCTGGTCCAACTGGGTACAGCTCTTACGCTCACCACTGCTCCTTCTGTTCCTTTCTTTTGCATAGGGAGGGTCAAGACCACTGACATTTTTCATACTCAGACACTTGATGCTTACTGCGAGGATACAGCACAGGAGAGCAACTGGAGAAAGGGATTCACGCTGTATAGTAAACTGAAAAACAACTATAATCCTAAATACTCTGCTGTCCAAGAACAAAGATTCCTTCCCAAGGTGCTCTCCAGCAAAAAAGAAAGAAAAAAAAAAAGCAGAAAGAATCATGAGAGGCTTCATCTGTTTATGGGCCGCAGCTCCCAGTCTGCAGAGGTGGTTACCCTGCCACCCTCTTTAGCATACTGAGTATCCACTGATACCAACCTTCTCACTGGCATCCGACACGAAGGGGCTGTCGATGCTGAGACATGAAAGCATTTGTTCTTGCTCTTCCAGCGAGTAAGGCTGTGAAAGGCTGTTCAAAAACAGTTCTGCAAGCAAAAGGAAAGAGAAGAAAGACATTTCCAGTGTTTCCTTTCCCGCCTCTCCGCTCTAATCATAGTTACTGCAATTAATGAGCAACGAAGCTGGTGAAGGGGCTGGAGAACAAGAGGAGTGGCTGATAGAGCTGGGGATGTTTATCCTGGAGAAGAGGAGGCTGAGGGGAGACCTCATTGCTCTCTCCAACTACCTGAAAGGAGGCTGTAGAGAGGAGGCAGCTGGGCTCTTCTCCCAAGGGACAGGGGACAGGACGAGAGGGAATGGCCTCAAGCTCCACCAGGGGAGGTTGCAACTGGACATTAGGAAAATATTTTTCACAGAAAGGGTGATTGGGCAGTGGCAGAGGCTGCCCAGGGAGGGGGTTGATTCACCTTCCCTGGAGGGGTTTAAGGTGCGGGTGGCTGAGGTGCTGAGGGACATGGGTTAGTGTTTGACAGGAATGGTTTGACTCGATGATCTGGTGGGTCTCTTCCAACCCGATTGTTCTATGATTCTAATGCCCAAAGCTTCTTCAGCATTATCTAATGAACACGGATACTGGTGTCTGCAAAACACACCACACAACACCTCTGCTGAGCAGAGGCTAAGGCACCACTGTGAGAACAGGGAAACCGAGGAAGAAAGGACAGAAGACGTGTGCGATGATGTGCAAAATGCCCGAGACGGCACCAGCACACAGACCTGTCAAGCTCTTGCTCGTTATCATAGAATCATGGAATGGTTTGGGTTGGAAGGGACCTCAAAGCCCATGCAGTTCCATCCCCCAACTCCCCTCTTTCAGCTCATGTCACCTGTCGACCTTCCCTCTAGATCCATACACATTAAACCAGGGAAAGGACAAATTTCTGTACACGACTTTTGCATTAACTTGTACCGATAATATCCAGACCTTACAAGGCTGTTGAAGAACCAAAGCCCTTTGAGAAGAAAGCTGACCCCTAAACCGCCATCCCTCACTGCTGTGACAACAGTTACATTTCAAGACACTTTTTTCCCAGCTTGAAGCTTTGAATTAATTAAAAAAGACTAGAAAATATGCAATACAAAAGCGAGAGACTGAATTCTACAGGGGCAATGGAACTGGACTGTTACTCCACTGATTTTCACAGTGAGCTTACTGCTAGTTTTCAAACCCTGGATTGCTGCCGCTAATCAAATTCATTGGCTGACGGTAATAGGTTTTCCAAAGCCCACAACAAACCAGCTGCAGACTGATTCCAACTATCCTGCTTTGCTTGACATTCCCCATCCAACAGTCTTATCCCTTTATTAAAAGAATTATGTTTGAAAACCCAATGTTTCAGATGAATTTGGAATCACGGGCAGTGTTTACACAGTGCTCGTAAGAACAATCTGAAGCTGACTGGTTTTTAAAGCTTCCTGCACCTCTCATCAAAGTTCTCTCCACTGCTCAGAGTGGAAGGAAATCCTGAGCGCTACGTTTGTGGCCCAGTTAACTGGTTAAGAACTACTAGTTTTGGTAATTTCAAGGAAGGCTGAACAATTTGTGTAGTGAGAGAGGAACTATGAACAAAATGACATCCAAGCTCAAACCCCAGCAAGAACTGTCAAGAGGCCAAACGAAGCAGCTGTATTTTTGTCCTGCTCCCAAGCCCAGAGCCAAATTCCCCACATAGCACATCGCTTACCTATTTCCAGCTGCTGAAGCTCTTGCTCCGAAATAGTTGTTGCTTTCTCCACTTGGCTGCTGCTCTTTAGTGGGAGAGCAGTCGAGGAGAGGGGTGGAGGATCCCAGGTCTTGGATAACTCCTTGCTTGTATTCCAAGGGGTTCCCTCGGCCTCCTCATTTTGTTCCAGAGATGGTGGGGGTAGGACTGGGCTGGCACAAGAAACTTTTACTGCCAATTTTGGGTCAGAACCAGTCTCAGAAACTGGGCTCACTGTGGGGGACAGGGACGTCTGTGGATTGTTGTCTTTGTTCAAAGAGAAATGTCTTGGCTCTCTGTATTCACCTTTCCAGGGGCTTGTCACACCTCCCACTGTAAAACCAAAAAAAAAATACAAATATTATCAAATAAAGAAAACAAAGAGCTAAAGTTTTTTGCTTCAAAATAAGAGTTTCTGAACTGTATCTTGCTACCCAGCTTCTTCAAAAGACAAACCCAGATCACCTTGACAAATGCCTGCTGTATTACAGCCCTGCTGAAAGGTTCTGTGTTGAAATAAATTACAGACAGTCTCAGAGGCAAAACCACACGCGTGAGTTACAGGTCAGGATGCACTAAACCTCCGCTTTCGGTTTTGCTGCACAGCAGGCTCTGGCTCACTGGATGCAGTTTAGACTTTGGCTGAATATGAGCCCAGCCAGAGCACACACAAAAAAATCCACGTGAAGCACAACACGCTTTGAACAGCGAAGGAAGAATGAGCGTGTGACAGCACACCAGGACATTTTCATTTATCTGGGTGAGAAGCACTCGGCTGCAGGCAAAAGCTATCAACCCAAACCCATCCATCAGTGCTGAAGGCTGTGCAAAGGCCACACTGAACAGTAAAATATACTGGTATTCCCCACAGGATCACTCTGACTTTATCAGCAACCATCCACTTTACTGGTGTGGAGAAGAAGCTTTAGAAACAGGACATTTCTACCTTCTTCAAGCGCAACACTGGTCTTAGTTTTCAGTTCAGACGCAGATGCTCTCTGAACAGGCTCTTTCTCCAGACCCATTTTAATAATCTCAGCAGTGAGAGGGTTGCAGGAAGGTGGAATTTCCCTCAGAGGAGGTGGCTCTTTAGCTATCTGTGTAACAAACAGGAAGCGAAAGAGGTTAGACCAGGGAGGTTTCATTTAATTTCAGAAAGGTTCTTCCCACCCTGAGAGCGTTTCCAACTGAAATTACAGCATGAGAGACCTGAGTAGTAATTTTAGTGCAGCAGAACGGCTAAAAGTCAAGCCCAGGCTGTGAGCAGGAAAGGAAAGAAATGGCCCCAAGTGTGCATGACAGTCTCAGAGGAGTAAGAAATGAAGGTGGCCAAGAAGGTCAGTGGCATCCTTTCTTGGATCAGAAACGGTGTGACCAGCAGGGCCAGGGAAGTTCTTCTCCCTCTGGACTCAGCACTGGTGAGACCACTCCTCGAATCCTGGGATCAGTTCTGGGCCCCTCAGCACAAGAAGGATGTTGAGGCTCTGGAGTGAGTCCAGAGGAAGAGCAAAGAAGCTGGGGAAGGGGCTGGAGAACAGGCCTTATGAGGAACGGCTGAGAGAGCTGGGGGTGTTTAGCCTGGAGGAGACTCATTGCTCTCTATAACTACCTAAAAGGAGGTTGTAGAGAGGAGGTTGACGGCCTCTTCTCCCAAGGGACAGGGCACAGGACAAGAGGGAATGGCCTCAAGCTCCACCAGGGGAGGTTCAGGCTGGACATTAGGAAAAAAATTTTCACAGAAAGGGTCACTGGGCAGTGGAACAGGTTGCCCGGGGAGGGGGCTGAGTCACCTTCCCTGGAGGTGTTTAAGGGACAGGTGGACAAGGTGCTGAGGGACATGGTTTAGTGTCTGATAGGAATGGTTGGACTTGATCTGGTGGGTCTCTTCCAACCTGGTGATTCTATGATTCTATGACTGGCTTCCAAAACAAGGCTACAGAATCCTAGTTGTCCAGCTGGCTCATAGTCAGCCTTCCTGAAATGACAGTCTAGGCTTGATGAGATTGTACAGGCTTCACCGAGCTGTTCCCAGAGCTCCATTGAGTCACTCACCTTCAGGCAGAGTGGGTGGTTGTAATATTGGGTCCAAGGGTGGCACCCATTCAGCATGTGCAGCATCATACAGCAACTGCTCCAGACGTCCACCTTGGAGTCACAGCGCTTCCCCATCACCACCTCCGGAGCCATGTGAGTCTCTGTGCCAGGCACGTAGTTCCCTAAAACCATTCACATGAAAACTGACTGCACGTAAACTGGAGAACTGTTCCAATGCAACTGCTGGGAAGCGTAAGGCAGCCTCCTCGTCTTTCCAGTTAAAGGGAGCAACAAGTCACCTTTACCCAAGAAGCAGAAAGGCTGCTCTTATAAGTTGTCTGAAGGCTACATAACATCACAGGATGATTTGAGTTGGAAGGGACCTCAAAGCCCATCTAGTTCCTCCCCTGCCATGGACAGGGACACCTCCCACCAGATCCGGTTGCTCCAAGCCCCATCCAACCTGGCCTTGAACCCCTCCAGGGATGGGGCAGCCACCCCTGCTCTGGGTAACCTGGGCCAGGGCCTCCTCACCTTCATAGTAAAGAATTTCTTCCTAATGTCTAACGTACATCTTCCCCTCTGCAATTTAAAGCCATTCCCCATCATGCCATCACTCCAGGCTTTGGAAAGAGCCCCTCCCCAGCTTTCCTGGAGCCCCTTTCAGCACTGGAAGCTGCTCTAAGGTCTCCTCGGAGCCTTCTCTTTCCCAGGCTGAACAACCCCAACTCTCTCAGCCTGTCCTCGTACAGGAGGTGCTTCAGCCCTCGGATCATCTCTGTGGCCTCCTCTGGAGCTGCTCCAGCAGATCCTCAGCACAGAAAGGACATTGAACCCCTCCAGGGATGGGGCAGCCACAGCTTCCCTGGGCAACCTGGGCCAGGGTCTCCCCACCCTCACAGGAAAAGCCTTCCCCCAATATCCAATCCAAATCTCCTCTTTCAGCCTAAAACCCTTACCCCTTGTCCTACCACCACACTCACTCTCTGATAAAAAGTTGCCCCCCCAGCTTTCCTATAAGTCCCTTCTCCATATTGTCCTATACCTTATACACACAAAAGGAATTAAACTCCCCTTCTGAGCAGATCTGGGAGGCAAAGCATGATGCTTAGTGTAGAGGTGTTTAAGGGACAGGTGGACGAGGTGCTGAGGGACATGGTTTAGTGTTTGATGGGACTAGTTGGACTCTATGATCCGGTGGTCTCTTCTAACCCGGTTCTTCTATGATTCTATGATTCTAAGCTCCATTGGTGAGCTCAGCATTAGGAAACACTCCTCTTGTTGACCAGCTGCATTAACAGTAAAGTTTAACTGCCCAAAAGTCAGGAAGGAATTTTGCTTTGGTGGTGGTCAGGATTCTCCAGCTGTTCAGTGAAGTTACATGACAAGTCAAGGTTAGACTTTTAAGTATCAATGTGATTTCTTACTGATTGATGAGAAGCTCGACAAGAGCTGGCAATGCACGCTCGCAGCCCAGAAAGCCAACGTGTCCTGGGCTGCATCAAAAAAGTGTGTCCAGCAGGGTGAGGGAAGGGATTCTGCCCTTCTGCTCTGCTCTGGTGAGACCCCTCCTGGATTCCTGTGTCCAGATCTGGAATCCCCAACAGGAGAAGGAGATGAACCCGTAGGAACGGGTCCAGAGGAGGCTGTGGGGATGATCCAAGGGCTGGAACATGTCTGCTATGATGGCAGGTTAAGAGAGTTGGGGTTGTTCAGCCTGGAGAAGAGAAGCCTCTGGGGAGACTTTACAGCAGCTTCCAGTACTGAAAGGGGCTCCAAGAGAGCTGGGGAGGGACTTTTTACAAGGGCCTGGAGTGATGGGATGAGGGGGAATGGCTTTAAATTACAGGGGGGAAGATTTAAATAAGATATTAGGAAGAAATTCTTCATGATTAGGATGGCGAGGCACTGGTGAGGCACCCAGAGCAGTGGTGGCTGCCCCATCCCTGGAGGGGTTCGAGGTCGGGTTGGATGGGGCTTGGAGCAACCGGATCCAGTGGGAGGTGTCCTTGCCTGTGGCAGGGGGTGAGACTAGATGAACTTTAAGTTCCCTTCCAGCCCAAATCATTCCATAGTTCTATGATTCTTGCACTTTCGGTGTGATTTTCATTGTCTTGAATATAGCATGCTGAAAGAATCATAAAATCATAAAATAGCCAGGTTGGAAGAGACCCACCGGATCATCGAGTCCAACCAATCTTACAACGAATACAACATGGAGATAAGGAGCAGCTCCCAGCCTGAGGTTCATCGTAGCTGTCAGTGGGGCACATCACGGTGATACCAATAAATGCAACACTATGAGTCTGGGAAACACAGGGGCTGGTAAATCAGCCACATGTAAATATTCAAAAAGAAAGAGTGAGTCAGTAGGGCAGTTCCTTAGAATCCTTACCTGTGACCAGGCACTTTCCCAGGCCGTCGGGGTGAAGGTGAGCAGAGTGACCGAAGTCGCACAGGAGAGCCCTGCTTCCGTCATCTGACAAGAGCACATTTTCCGCTGGCAATGAGAAGTTTTGAATTAGTCAGTCTCCTTTGTACTACGATGACTGAGATGGAAAAAAAAGTCAAAAGCCAACAGAACCACAGTTTTTTTGAGCCCAAACCAAGTTCTGTAACTCCCATGAAGTGTCACTGGCTTAATCAAGAACAAAATTATAATTATTTCTACTTATAAGCTCCCAATTATCAGCCCTAGAGGTTCTCCTACCCCAGTCGTGGGCAGCCTGGACAAACAGCCTGTCAGACCCACCGGGTGACAGAAAGAAAGAGGTGACAACTATGATATGCCCAGCTGCTTGGAACCAAGTTCTGCTCTAATCTCAAATGTAGAACTGGAAAACCTAGTAAATAAGTTTTTGCCACTCAGCAACTTCATCTCACAGAATCACAGAACCATAAGGTTGGAAAAGACCCACTGGATCACTGAGTCCAACCGTTCCCATCAATCACTAACTCATGTCCCTCAGCACCTCGTCCACCCGTCCCTTAAACACCTCCAGGGAAGGCGAATCAACCCCCTCCCTGGGCAGCCTCTGCCAGTGCCCAGTGACCCTTTCTGTGAAAATTTTTTTCCTAATGTCCAACCTGAACCTCCCCTGGTGGAGCTTGAGGCCATTCCCTCTCATCCTGTCCCTTGGGAGAAGAGCCCAGCTCCCTCCTCTCCACAACCTCCTTTCAGGTAGTTGGAGAGAGCAATGAGGTCTCCCCTCAGCCTCCTCTTCTCCAGGATAAACACCCCCAGCTCTCTCAGCTGTTCCTCATAAGGCCTGTTCTGCAGCCCCTTCCCCAGTCCCTTAAACCCCTCCAGGGAAGGCAAGTCAACCACCTCCCTGGGCAGACCGTTCCATTGACTAATGACCCTTTCCATGATTTCTTTTTTTCCTGATGTCAAGCCTGAACCTCCCCTGGTGGAGGAGGGGAAGTCTGAGCAGTTTGCCCCTTCTAAGCAAGATGGAAGAACGAGGTACCTCAAGTACCATCCTACCTTTTACGTCCCCATGGAGAATGTTTTGAGCATGAAGATACTCCAGGCCTTCTAACGCCTGCCCCAAATAACTGAGGGCTCTGTCCTCTGGCAGGCAGCCGCTTTGTTTAATTAGCTGACCCAGTGAACCACCTAGGAAGGAATCCAGAGAGTCCATGTTAGCTTATCTTTAAATTCTCCCCAGCATCATCAGCATTCCTCATTGTTTCTGACAAAAAAGAAAAAAAAAAAAAAAAGAGAACTGCCAGGTCTGACAGCCTTTGTCTTCCGCACACGGGCCTGTTCCTTTTGTTTATTCCCAGAGTTCTACTGCCCAAAGAAACTGGCCTTCTTCATGAAGCCTTTTGCTTAGCGTCAGTTCAATGGTGTCGCTTTGTACCAAAAGGAAGGACTCTGTGATCCTATCAGACACTTCTAGGTGCTCCTGATCACCAGCTTGATTCTTCACAGGCTGCGTTTCCCGTGTGGAAAGAGGAGCACCAGGCAATGGAAGCATCTACGTTACAGCATCCCCTCTTCCAGTACAACGTGCTTGCTGGGTGCCATGCGAATAAACACAAGAGCAGAAACCAGCCCCGTTTTGTGTTCTAGTGAGAATTTGCAGCTCCTGTTCAAGAGTTACATGGTGAACTAGGCTGAAGCAGGACTGGAAACGACTTCCCACAAGACAGAGCATTGCTACACACCAGCAGGGCTTGCACAGACCTACCCCAGCCCACTCAGGAATTAACACTAGGAACACTCTGGATACACAAAAGCATTAACAGGTTTAAAAGTGGGGCAGGAAGAAGAGGAGATCAATGTCCACTGCATTCAGCAGTTAACAATGGTGCTTCCACGCTGTTGTGCCCTTCTCACCCTCCATCAGCTTCATGAAGATGGTCACCCAAGGTCCCTCCTTCACAGCTCCGTACAAGGGGACAACTTTAGGACTTGTTATCGCAGCACATGTCGTTAATTCTTCGGCACGGAAGTGTTCAACTTGGACCTAGAGGAACAAAGATGCAGCACTGAACAAAGTTTGTGATGGACCTTGGCAGCATCAGCCCTCCCTGATGTTTGACAGCAGAGGCACAAGCATCACCTTCACTAGCAGGAACCAGCAGGTACAGCAAGGACGGGAATGCTCAGAAAGATTCTGCCCCAGTGCCTCAGTGAAGTCAAGACTCGTCAGAAAAAAAAAAAAAAAAGATGTCAGGTTGCAATACCTCTGGCTTATGGCTGAGTACTGGTAAACTTCAGGAGAAAGGTACTTTCTGTCTCAGGTAAGGCTGACAACCTAAGCTTTCTGCTTTCATGAAAGATGAAACAAATATCTAAGGATGGTGCAGTACTTGGCAAAACCAAAAAATCCCCCAAAGAGGAAGGAATGGTTGGACTCGATGATCCAGTAGGTCTCTTCCAACCTGGTTGGTCTATGATTCTATGATTCTATGAATATGAAGCATGGCCAGAAGCAGTGATCAACACTATCACCTTTTTAAGTAGGATTCAATTTGCATTGAGAAATAGTTAAAGAAAAGTTCTATCCACTAAGTTCAGCCAAACAAAATAAAACAAAACCAGGAGTAAAACATCAGTCATTAAGATTCTAGCGGGAAAAGGCTGTATCGAGTTTCTTCACTGCCAGCAATCCAGATATAGCTGGTTTTGTTTGATCTCAAGAAATTGGAGAGCAGGTGCTTACAACCACCAGGTAAGGGCAGGGAGTCTCCTTCAGACCCAGGCAGACAGCAGTGATGCCACAGAGCTACTGGTGGTAAATGAAATATGTAGGAGAAAGTGTTCCATGTGCATGTTAGAACTCACTGGTTTAAGAGTTTGGTCTGATAGATGTTGGAAGACGCAGCCCAGGGAGGCAGCGAGTCCCCATCCCTGGAGGGGTTTAAAAGACAAGCAGATGTCACACTTGGGGAGGAGAGGTCTGTCTAGAAAGCTGCCTGGAGGAGAAGGACTTGGGGGTGTTGGTTGACAGCGACTGAACATGAGCGAGCAGTGTGCCCAGGTGGCCAAGAAGGCCAATAGCACCTTGGCTTGGATCAGAAACAGTGTGACCAGCAGGGCCAGGGAGGTTCTTCTCCCTCTGGACTCAGCACTGGGGAGACTGCTCCTCGAATCCTGTGTTCAGTTGTGGGCCCCTCAGCACAAGGAGGATGTTGAGGCTCTGGAGCGAGTCCAGAGAAGAGCAACAAAGCTGGTGAAGGGGCTGGAGAAGAAGAGGAGCAGTTGAGAGAGCTGGTGGTGTTTATCCTGGAGAAGAGGAGGCTGAGGGGAGACCTCATTGCTCTCTACAACTGCCTGAAAGGAGGTTGTGGAGAGGAAGTAGCTGGGCTCTTCTCCCAAGGGACAGGGGACAGGACAAGAGGGAATGGCCTCAAGCTCCACCAGGGGAGGGTCAGGCTGGACATCAGGAAAATATTTTTCCCAGAAAGGGTCATTGGGCAGTGGCAGAGGCTGCCCAGGGAGGGGGTTGATTCACCTTCCCTGGAGGTGTTTAAGGGACGGGTGGACGAGGTGCTTAGGGACATGGGTTAGTGTTTGATAGGAATGGTTGGACTCAATGATCTGTTGGGTCTCTTCCAACCTGGTTGTTTTATGGTTCTCTGATTCTATGATTCTCTGACATGGTCTGTTGGCAGGCTTAGCAAGGCTGGATAGATGACCGGATTTGATCTTAAAAATCTTTTCCAACCAAAACCATTCTGTGATTCTATGTATTCTGGATGTACAGAAGCATCCTTTGAAGTCCTCCAGTAATTACGTAAAAAAAAGAGAGACATATTGAATGAATTCAGCTTCTCCTACTCTCATGTCTGTCTTTTCAGCACTCCTCCTCCTCCTTCCTGAATATATTCCCCACTGGGAACAGCTATTTCTCTTAAGACTGTATATTTGCAAAATGGAGAATAAATTACTGTCAGGTAACAAGCTGGTCATGTTGCCACTAAATCCCACAGCTAAAATGTGAAGAGGCAGAAGAGGAAATAACTTTTTATGTGCTTTAAATATGTTTCTTTGATGTAGCCGACAAATTAAATGGTTAAAAGCTGGACAAGCTGGCTTAATTTCACCCCTTCCACCTTTCCACAGGCAATGCACCGAGTTGAGACCAGTGTAAACAAGAAAAAGCAAATATTTTCAACTGAAGTTCCAATTCATTTTGCACCTAGTATTTTTGTACTGAAGACAAACACTTCCCACACACTTGTTGAAGTTTTCTGTTGGAGTAATGTGAGAAATATTGGTTCACAGAGGTGACGAAACTATTCAAGTGTAAAGTTCAAACAAAATAGTTCACATTCTCATCATTTGCTTGCGTTATTATCACTCTGCCTTCACCCCAGAGGTCCTCCCATCGCTGCCGGCAAATCAATAGCCCGATTCAATTTATATTCCACATGCTTCATGCACTGTGTGACAGGGGCGAACCCTGCTGCACAACAGATGGCTGAGACAAGCCTAGAGCAGCTTCCAGTGCTGAAAGGGGCTCCAGGAAAGCTGGGGAGGGGCACTTGGTCAGGGAAGGCAGGGATAGGATAGTGAGGAATCATTTTCATTCAATCATTGAACAACCAGGTTGGAAGAGACCCACCGGATCATCGAGTCCAACCATCCCCATCAAACACTAATCCATGTCCCTCAACACCTTGTCCACCCGTGCCTTAAACACCTCCCGAGAAGGTGAATCAACCCCATCTCTGGGCAGCCTCTGCCAGTGCCCAATCACCCTTTCTGGGAAAAATTTTTTCCTAATGTCCAGCCTGAACCTCCCCTGGTGGAGCTTGAGGCCATTCCCTCTCGTCCTGTCCCCTGTCCCTTGGGAGAAGAGCCCAGCTCCTTCATCTACACAACCTCCTTTCAGGTAGATGTAGAGAGCAATGAGGTCTCCCCTCAGCCTCCTCTTCTCCAGGATAAACACCCCCAGCTCCCTCAGCCGCTCCGCTTAAGGGCTGTTCTCCAGCCCTTTCCCCAGCTTCAGCTGCAAGAGGAGAGATTGAAATGAGATCTCAGGAAGAAATGTTTTGCTGTGAGAGTCGGGAGGCCCTGGCCCAGGTTGCCCAGAGCAGGGGTGGCTGCCCCATCCCTGGAGGGGTTCAAGGGCAGGTTTGATGGGGCTTGGAGCCCCTGATCCAGTGGGAGGTGTCCCTGCCCATGGCAGGAGGTGGGACTGGCTGGGCTTTGAGGTCCCTCCCAACACAACCCATCCCACTATTCTTTTCTATGATTCTGGAAAAATGCACATCCTTTGCTGCCCCTCTAACAGAATCACCTCAGTACTGGGCTGGTATTACACCACACTCACTGGACAGACAAAAGATTCTGCCTTAAGTGCCTATTGACTGCCTTAATTTTTTTCCTGCTTTACTCCTCTTTCAGCAAAGAACCCCCTGCTGTGTCACTGCTTACAGTAGGTGTATTTTAAGACGAGAACAGTTGGATAAGCAGGTACCTCACACAATCGTCTCTCCCTGCAGTCACTAGGAACAGAGAGCCTTCCTCAAACCTCTGCTCTTGGCCTGTTCTCAGCACCAAAGCCAGGCTTTCACTGCAACTCCATGATAAGGCACCTACAGCCCATGGCAGCTGGAAGGAGAAAATTTTTTCTCCATGTGCCTTCTTAAGCCAGGAACCCCCTGCCCCCTTTTCTTACCCATAATTACCTTTTTGGCAGCACACTGGAATCCCGTCTGTTTGTCCTCTATTTTGTACACTTCTCCAAAAGAGCCGATGCCCAAAGAACCGTGACACTTGGTCCAGTGAACCTCTTCTCGGTATTCATAATCCACTGGCTTTAGTTTCTGGAAGGTGAAATCAGAAAACAAGATGAAGCAGGGAAATAAATACTCAACTGTTTTGCTACTGAAAGAGGAACCAACAGCTCCAGTAAAGGCACAATGATGGATACCGCTACACCTCTCTAGCAATTCCTTCTGACATGGGCTTGAGAAGAAATGACACGGGAGGATCTACTTGGTTTCTGTGAGCTCTGATCTAACTGAGTGCACCTCATCATTGTAAAGAAAGGCCACCTGTATCCAGATACCTTTGAGCTTCAAGCTCTTCACATGCAGGACATCGTTATGAAGCTAACTCCTATGAATAAAAGAATATTTACATGACTATATGTAGACATCTATGTGTGAGTGAAACTGTTTTTATAGCCAGCAGCCTGGGATGGTTTCTCAGGTCTCAGTGTAAATATGCTCATGCAGGTAAGTCACACCTGAACTCCACCGCCAATACTGACAGGGTCAAACTGGTTCCAGTGAAGAGTCCTTGGAGAGGAGGTTAGGGCGGCAAGAGAGAACTGAATTCAGCAGAAATGAATCACGCCTCTGAGATTTACATGCATTTGCTCTGCCCAGGCACTGCGCTTGGCGAGGGACAATGGGCAGGGTGCTGGCTTCCCAGCAGAGGCAGCAGACACGCTTTTTACACCTCCGCAGTTTACAGCTGTCTGGTTTCTGTCTGTCACAGCCCAGGTCATCCATAGCCAATCCGATCCTGTAGCCTGTTCACCTGAATGGACTGGGTTCTTTCAGGGACAGAGAGACTGACTAAGCACAGAAAAAGTTCTCACAGAGCAGCATGTATATTCTGTGAACGAGTGAACAAATTACAGCCCTGAGTTGAACACAGGGCTTTATACCCTTCAAAAAACAAACCCACTTCTTTAACCGGCAGTCTTCAATCAGATCAAGAGCCATTCAGAATCACGGAATGGTTTGGGCTGGAAGGGACCTCAAAACTCATCCAGTTCCAACATCTTGCCACAGGCAGGAACACCTCCCACTGGATCTGGCTGCTCCAACCTGGCCTTGGACCCCTCCAGGGATGGGGCAGCCACCCCTGCTCTGGGCAACCTGGGCCAGGGCCTCTCCACCATCATAGTAAAGAATTTCTTCCTAATGCCTAATCCAAATCTTCCCCTCCCAATTTAAAGCCATTGTCCCTCGTCCTATCACTACACTCCCTTGCATAAGGTCCCTCCGCAGCTTTCCTGTAGCCTCCTTGAGGTACTGGAAGGCTGCTCTAAGGTCTCCCCAGAGCCTTCTACAGAAGTTAACATGTGGATGGAGATTATCTGTCTTCTGAAGCCCAGCAAAAACTCTGCCTTCCATGACACCGGAGTGTGGGACAGAAGATCACCTCAGTAAGCAGCACGCCTTCATTTTCATCTGCTTCGTGAAACTGTTCCTTCGGGTCCAGACCTCCTCCCCTCCACGTCTTGGCGAGGCTGGCTAAATTTTGTGGCTCACCGAGACTCACGCTGCCCTTCAAGGCGTCTACCAAGTATTCTTCCACAGAAATCTTGTCCGAACTGGTTTTCATGGACTGATTGACGCATTTGGGGAAACTATATTCTAAATTGAGGCCAGATAAGCGCGGCTCACTGTCTTGATAGGTGAGATCACCATGGAAGTACGTCTCCAGCACGTTACGTTTCAGGGCATGGAGAGGATTGTCCAAATGTGGGAAATGAGGGGGTAGGATATTGTAGGGAAAAGGATGGAGAGTTTCAGGCTGTGGAACACTGTCCCTCTGATAGTGCCGTTTCCAAACATGATTAAGGCACTGGATAGGGCTTATCAACTTGTGCAGGTCGGTTTTGTATTGACTTGTTGGTGAATGGAGTTTGCCCACGGACAGGACTTTCTCGGGTTTCTCAAACGGCAGTGGGTCATAAACCGAGTCCTTGTTAAATTCTGAAACCCAAAAACTGTTTCTGTAAAGAATATTTGGGTGCGATTCATCCTCCTAGAAAGTAAAACAAAAGAAAAGAGCTGAGCAGGAACTTCAGCAGAGCCACCCAAAACTCAACTGAGAATTGTCAGGAGTTTGCAGGGGTCCCAGCAGCACAAAAGAAAAGCCTCGGGATTCTCACCTGGACGGGAATCGGGGTGCAGCTCTCTTGTTCTGGAGTTCTGGGACCTTGCCTGACAGCAGTTGTAGTTTTCATTTTCAGCTTGGATCTTTTCTTGTGACGTTTCTTTTTCGTCTTACCACGATGCCTCCCCCTCCAGCAGGTAGGTGCCATCTTCCCCTCCGTTGCGTGAGCCACATTGTTAGGGATTTGATCGAGACTGTCTGACCGGCTGTTGGAAACCAAAACACATCAGGGGTCTGAGATCCAACAGTGAAAGCACATCTCCAGTCAGCAATTGTGGTTCACAGAACAAGAGTGAGAACTAGAGGTTCTACCCTCTGAGATTTAAAGAACGATAATAGAGAATCACAGAATCATAGAATAACCAGGTTGGAAGAGACTCATCGGATCACGGGGTCCAACCACAACTCTTGCCTTCAAATATGGAGCTTTATAACTTAAATATCAAGGCACAGCTGTGTACCTGGCATTGAAGGAAAGAACTAGAGGTGTGCTGAGGGGGAAGCGAAGCATTAAGCCTCCCAGTATCGGCAAATTCAACAAGGAAGAGCAAGATGAGACAGTGAAGGAGAGGGAAAAGCACTGAGTGTCTCCTGATTGCTTTGAGACAGTTTGTGTCCATGGTTTACTGTGAACATAGAGGAGATCGCTCCTTGAATACTGTTTTCAGTTGTGGGCCCCTCAGCACAAGAAGGATGTTGAGGCTCTGGAGTGAGTCCAGAGAAAAGCAACGAAGCTGGGGAAGGGGCTGGAGAAGAAGAGGAGTGTCTGAGAGAGCTGGGGGTGTTTCTCCTGGAGAAGAGGAGGCTGAGGGGAGACCTCATTGCTCTCTACAACTCCCTGAAAGGAGGTTGTGGAGAGGAGGGAGTTGGGCTCTTCTCCCAAGGGACAGGGGACAGGACAAGAGGGAATGGCCTCAAGCTCTGCCAGGGAAGATTTAGGTTGGACATCAGGAGGAAGTTTTTCACAGAAAGGGTCACTGGGCATTGGCAGAGGCTGCCCAGGGAGGTGGTTGAGTCACCTTCCCTGGAGGGGTTTAAGGGATGGGTGGATGAGGTGCTGAGGGACATGGGTTAGTGTTTGATAGGAATGGTTGGACTAGATGATCCGGTGGGTCTCTTCCAACCTGGTGATTCTATGATTATGTGTAGATGCAATCAATTTTAAAAGCCTATGGAAATTAATAAAAGTGCTCCTACCTAAATGTCTGTTCTATGTCAAAGAAGAACGAGCTTTGCACCAAAGAAAATGGATGATTAAGTGCATTCAAATAAAATATCATCAGAAAGCCCAAGTGTTCTAGCATGTGAAGCTTGGTAGAAGAGGGTTTCTAGGAACACGTACAAACACAAAAGAGCACTGGCCAACACCAAGTGGATCTGTACAAACAGAGGCCACTCTCACGAGGACCATTTGCCTGCAGTTATTCAATACCAGTCATAGTAGTTCGGGTTTTTTAACCGCATTGTAACAGAAGACACGATATTTGATCTTCAAATGAAGAAATCATAGCTGTTCTGTTGAGCTGTGCAGGGTGTCATCTGCCTCTGCTGGGCACTGATGTAGTTCACAGCCAGAAGTGCTGTTCCAGTGCCACAATGAGTGCTAAAAGATCCAATGAGCAGAGTTCTAGGTGACGGCATCACCACACTGCCTTGAATCTGAAATGTTTTCCTGTGAGGTTGGGGAGGCCCTGGCCCAGGTTGCCCAGAGCAGCAGTGGCTGCCCCATCCCTGGAGGGGTTGAGGGCCAGGCTGGATGGGGCTTGGAGCAACCAGATCTAGTGGGAGGTGTCCCTGCCCATGGCAAGATGTTGAAACTAGACAGGCTTTAAGGTCTCTTTCAACCGAAATCATCCTGTGGTTCTACAGTTGGCCTGTACTGCACCCCAAGAGGGCACATATTCTTCATGAAGAAGCAGCTCACTCCCAGGCGACTTCAGAAAAGCAAGTCCCAGGCCTCTATTTTCATCACAACTGTTACTCCCCCTTGGGCACTTTCAGCTCGTCTTCACAACTCTATGTCTGATGTTGTCATTAAGCAAAGGTTCTTCTCTCATCCCCTTTTGTTTACTCTCCCCAGAAACAAAATGGTTCCCTTTTCTCAGGACCACTTCTAGCCACAGCCTGAGTTTCCCACTTTTCAGAAAGGGTGGTGTAATGTGGTTTCTAACGCATCAGGACAGTTAAAAAAGACTTAAAACTTTCCCTTGGATCCTTCTCCTTCAAGCCCATGAACCTCAAAAAAACACTCAGTCACTTCAAAATAAATTTGGCCCCCCAGAAAGAGAGGCAGAAGGCTACAAGAGCCAGTAAATCAGCAGATATTTACGATATGAGGAGCAGCTGAGAGAGCTGGGAGTGTTTAGCCTGGAGAAGAGGAGGCTGAGGGGAGACCTCATTGCTCTCTACAACTCCCTGAAAGGAGGTTGTGGAGAGGAGGGAGCTGGGCTCTCCTCCTAAGGGAGAGGGGACAGGACAAGAGGGAATGGCCTCAAGCTCCACCAGGAGAGGGTCAGGCTGGACATTAGGAGGAAGTTTTTCCCAGAAAGGGTTATTGGGCAGTGACAGAGGCTTCCCAGGAAGGTGGTTGAGTCCCCTTCCCTGGAGGGGTGTAAGGGACAGGTGGACGAGGTGCTGAGGGACATGGGTTAGTGTTTGATAGGAATGGTTGGACTCGATGATCCAGTGGGTCTCTTCCAACCTGGTTTGTTCTACGATTCTACAATAAGACAATGAGAGGTGTTTCAAGCATTTTGTGCTTCAGCTTGTATTTTCTCCTAACACAAAAAGGTTCCAAGATGTCTGGGGAAAGATACACTCTTCCTGAGCCTCATCTAGAAAAGATCATTCAAACAACAGTGGAAAAATTCTTGGGAAAAAAAAAGCTCTTGGAAAAGTTATGGTAAGCACAAAGAGCCAGTCAGCACACACAGAAGAGGTCTCTCACCTGTAACGCTTACTATGAGCAATAAAGGATCTCTCTGATAAAGTGGGGCTGAACTCCTGACTATTTTCACCTGCGTGAAAGAAAATAGGATCATCACACGTCTGCAGTATCAGGCAAAGGCTTTCTTAGTAACAACCAGACTAAGCCAACTCCACCAGCTTGCTAAACCAGCGATCCCAACAAATCACCACTCAGCCCTGCCACATCACCCACACGACGCTCTTCCTCCCCCAGCAGTCAACAGCTTCCCAGCACTCCCACCTCCTGATCACCCTGACAGCTTGATTTTGTTTTCCTTCTCTTTCTCCCAGTCTTTTAAAACACCTTTCGGAAGTCAGTCAAGAACAGATGCCACAGATCTCCAAAGCAGCTAGGAGCAATGGCCACATGCTGTTCTGTTATTTATGCTTCATTCAGTGGATGCTGCCACATTATTAGGAGCTTTCACGAACTTCCTAAATAGAGACTGGGATGTGTCACCATCTCCACCCAGCCTGGGATTACAAATAGATCTCGTCTCAGCTCTCCAGGAGCGCAAAGCTTACTGTATTACACATTCCTTTTTCTCAATGAAGAGCACACCGCTGCTACTTACATTCTGCTTGGGCAATAATAGAAATGGATGCACAGCCTCCTTCTGTTTCTTCTTTTGCTGTTCCTTTGGTGATTACATCATTCAGGATTTTCCACTGACTGTGAAAGATGACCTTCTTTGAATCTTCTACTTTGCATGAGCTGCTCTGCTTTTCACTCACTGTCTCGTTCAGCCCCTTGGTAGCCGTGAGCTCCTTCTTGTGCTTGACGGCAGCATCAGGAGCTCCTTGGCACGTAATTCCCATTACTGCCATTTCCCAGGTTCAGAGAGTCACTGAGTAAGAACAAGAAACCAAAGCAAAACATTCGTGAAAATACTTCACAGGCAGAAGTAAATTCAAGTTCGTGAGAATCAGGAGGCTGCTGAAAGGATCAGATTATGAAATGATTTAAATCAAATTAAGGTCCCGCGCAACCTCTGAGAATGGAGCTGAAAAATAACCCAAGGCTGCCAGCCTGCCATTCCTGACTCGTACCAGTGAGGATCCGAATGATCAACCTTGGAATCATAGAACGCTTTGGGTTGGAAGGGGACTCAAAGCCCATCCTTTTCCCTACCCTCCTGCCATGGGCAGGGACACCTCCCACTGGATCCGGTTGCTCCAAGCCCCATCCAACCTGGCCCTGAACCCTTCCAGGGATGGGGCAGCCACCGCTGCTCTGGGCAACCTGGGCCAGGGTCTCCCCACCCTCACAGCAAAACATTTCTTCCTAAGATCTCAGCTCACTCTCCCCTCTTGCAGCTGAAAACCGTAACCATTCCCCTCATCCTGTCCCTGCCCTCCCTGTTCAAGAGCCCCTCTCCAGTTTTCCTGGAGCCCCTTTCTGTCCTGGAAGCTGCTCTAAGGTCTCCATGAGCTTTCTCTTCTCCAGGCTGAACAACCCCAGTTCTCTCAACATGTTCTTGGACGGGAGGTGCTGCAGCCCTTGGTCTCGCACTGACAGCTCCATGTCCTTCTCGTGCTGAGGGCCCCAGAGGTGGACACAACACTCCAGGTTATCCTCAGTATTAAAAATATGAGACCACATAGGTTTCAAAGGGACATTTATTTCTCGGTATATTCCCTTCGCTTAAATATAAACAGTAAAAACATAAAGAAGAGGGAACTCTCGCATCACTAAACAGGAAGAACATTCCGCTCCCCCCCCAAAAAAAACTGAAAAAGAGAAAACATGAAAGATTTTCTCCTAGAGTGCACAGAGGAGAAATTACATTGTGGTCTCACACGACAGAAAACAGCCATAAAATCTGCCTAATTACTTTCTTCCTTGTTCTCAGCCAGCCTCAAATCCATTTCTCATTTTAACTCCCAATGACACAAGGCCAGGAGATCAGTTCTGCCCACACACAACTCCTCTCTCACTCCCCTTACCTCCTCTTAATCACCAATAACTTCTGAAATCCTTGGTCAAGCCTGACAAATGAGGAAAGAGGCCTTATGAGGTGCGGCTGAGAGAGCTGGGGGTGTTCAGCCTGGAGAAGAGGAGGCTGAGGGGAGACCTCATTGCTCTCTACAACTACCTGAAAGGAGATTGTGGAGAGGAGCGAGCTGGGCTCTTCTCCCAAGGGACAGGACGAGAGGGAATGGCCTCGAGCTCCACCAGGGGAGGGTCAGGTTGGACATCAGGAAAAAATATTTCCCGGAAAGGGTCATTGGGCAGTGGCAGAGGCTACCCAGGGAGGGGGTTGATTCACCTTCCCTGGAGGTGTTTAAGGGATGGATGAACGAGGTGCTGAGGGACTTGGGTTAGTGTTTGATAGGAATGGTTGGACTCGATGATCCGGTGGGTCTTTTCCAACCTGGTTGTTCTATGATTCTACGACTCTATGAGCTCTCACGGCGTCTGGATTAATGCAGGTTGGTGCTGGACAGAGGAAGGGGCTGGAAAAGACAATCCCCTCGGCTTGGCAGCAGCTGGCAAATCAATCAGCAGGGCTGCTACCTGACTGCTTAGTGTAAACGCGGCTCCTAACAAGTCCCAGCAGATGCCAGATCTTGGCCAACTGGCAGCATTGGAGAAGGTGGAATGGAGCCAGGGGCACAAAGGGAGAAGCATAAGGAAGGATGGAGACAAGGCATCGCAGGACGGTACATACTGTGTGGTGGACGTCAGGAAGGTGGAGAGTTAGGGGCCTCCTTAACCCCCACCGACACAAGCCCAGAGGAAAGAACAGGTTTGATTCTGCCCCCAATTCCCTCACCTTGGACTCCAGGAATGTTAAAACAGAGTTTTCTTTTAAATGAAAATATGCTTTATTTCCCCTTATGTCTAGAGGTCACCTTCTCACACCAATCCTCTAATGACTCAAATGCAAAAATCTTGAAATGAACATTTCTATCAAGCCATGAAAATCCAGAAGCCTTAGCAAACACATACAGATGTTCAGCACCATGAACAATGTTGAGGCTCTGGAGTGAGTCCAGAGAAGAGCAACGAAGCTGGGAAAGGGGCTGGAGAAGAAGAGGAGCAGCTCAGAGAGCTGGGGGTGTTTATCCTGGAGAAGAGGAGGCTGAGGGGATACGTCATTGCTCTCTATAACTACCTGAAGGGAGGTTGTGGAGAGGAGGGAGCTGGGCTCTTCTCCCAAGGGACAGGACAAGAGGGAATGGCCTCAAGCTCCACCAGGGGAGGTTCAGGCTGAATATTAAGAAAAAATTTTTCACAGAAAGTGTGATTGGTCAGTGTCAGAGGCTGCCCAGGGAGGGGGTTGATTCCCCTTCCCTGGAAGGGTTAAAGGGATGGGTGGACAAGGTGCTGAGGGACATGGGTTAGTGTTTGATGGGAATGGCTGGACTCGATGATCCGGTGGGTCTCTTCCAGCCTGGTTGTTCTATGATTCTATGACTCTGTGAACCCAGTATAAGGAGAAGGGACATTGGAACAGACCTCAGAACTATTACAGGGACACATCTTTGAGGCTCAGCAACTCTGCCCCAGGGATTTGATTTTCCTTTTTATTGTCCTTTATACCTCTGCCTTGAACAGGGCATTTATTCTAACAGGCTTCGGGGCAAGACAGAGATCAATCAGGAAAACGACAAAACCAGTGGGTGTCTAAAGGGCCACCAAGGGAAAAGGGAAGGGAGCTGTTTTGGAGCCTAGGGCATGACCCTAGCTGTGGTGTGTAAATGAGTCACCTAACAACCTGGCAGGTATACAAGGAAAGTCAACAATGACCACATTCAGCAGCTAAACAGAGAACAGCTGCCGTGCAAAAGAAGTGCTGATGACAGTCCCCCACTCATTACACCCATCCCGCTCCTTCTCCTCTACAGAAATTATGTCAAATCTCAAGTGCTGTAAAATAATATCTCAGAGCAGCAGAACGAGAGCCTGCCAGATGACTAACCCAAGCCACAAGTGACCAAACTGACAAGTTCAGAGCTATTTTTATACTCACTCTCTCCTGATTTGCATTAACTCTGTACCTCCTTGCCCTGCCCTCACCTTTAAGGACCTTCAAGGTCCGCAGTGCAAACCTATCCCCATTGCTAAAAGACAGGTAGTTCTACAGGTCACTCCTCAGCTGAGTTAAAAGACACGAGAGGGAGGGGAAAAACAAGATATGGAGTCCTTGTTGCCCTTTGAAATGGAAAAGAATAACAAGGAAGCATTACTGAGATTAAAGTCAACAAAGCACACAGCTCACTCGCCAACTTAAAAAAACAATCCCGAGGTAGCGATTGTGAGCAATGTCCTCTAACAGAGCAGCCGCCAGCGCTCAGACAGTTTAATGTGTGACTCAGGTCTAGGAGGTTGTGTAGGCACAGAGGCTGTGTAGGCACAGAGGCTGCAAGCCCAGCCCAGTTTAACCATTACTGCACGATTTTTGGGTCCGTATGAGAATCGATATTCCAGCTGTTCTTATGGGATGCATAACAAAGTGTAGTTGGCACAAGTTGTGATTAAAAAGCTAATAAAATTGGAAGTTTTAGATCGTTTTGGAGGCATAACTTCTCTTAAAGCTACATATTGAGAACTGAATGGGCCAGACCCCTCTCTGCGCTTGGAAGGGGATGGTGATGCAGAGAAGCACAAAGCATTCATTAACCTCATCTGTCTGGGCAGAGGAACTCGGTCTTGCAGGCCCAAGCCCCACCGATGGCTCTTTTCAGGCACAGAAGAGGATAAAAAGGAGTAAAGGAGAACCTGAAGTTCCAGGGCAAGACCAATAGAACAGGATTTACCCAGACAAGATACGCTGGAGCTGCAGTTTCAGCTACTGATTTACTTGCCACTGGGCCAGGATGAGCTCAGCTTCCTGCGCAGACATAAGTTAAGTACATGCAACACGAGGAGCTCAAAGTTATTGAGTTGGAAGGTGGCTGTTTCACACCTCAAATTGCTTCTTTGGTTTTCAAAACCTCACCTAAGGCACTGAGATTCAACAGTAGTTCTTGATTTCCATATCCCAGACTTTCTTCCTGCTGTAAACGTCTGCATAGGTTCAATATTTTCAAGGAAAAAAAGGGGAAGTCGGGTTAACAATGCAGTAGATAAAAGTGAACCCTACACCCCTACCCCACACCGGCTGCTCCTTATCTTCTGCCCTCTCCTCTGGTTAACTTAGTTCTCACTGCTTTAGAAAAGAAAGTGTGTTTTTACAGAATGAAAGCCAAACACAGTATCAGTCGTGCTGCGGAGGCCCTGGGTCAATGGCAGCAGCACCTCCTCCCTCAAATAGTGTTTGTGCTCCTGTGTGAAACTCATATCCTGGAGAAGGGCAGACGAGGCTTGCAGGGAGTCAGAATTAAGGAGACACTCAAACATTATTGTTTGAGTCTCTCTCTTGTGAGACACCACCTGCAGTCCTGTGTCCAGCTCCAGAATCTCCAGCTTAAGAAGGAGATGGAACTGTTGGAACGAGTCTAGAGGAGGCTACAAAGACGATCTGAGGGTTAGAGCACCTCTGCTATGAGGACAGGCTGAGAGAGTTGCGGTTGTTCAGCCTGGAGAAAAGAAGGTTCCAAGATCTTAGAGATGTTTCCCAGTACCTGAAGCAGCTCCAGGAAAGCTGGGGAGGATCTTCCTACAAGGGCCTGGAGGTATAGGATAGAATCATAGAATCATAGAATAACCAGGTTGGAAGAGACCCACTGGATCATCGAGTCCAACCATTCCCACCAATCTCTAAACCATGTCCCTCAGCACCTCATCCACCTGCACCTCCAGGGAAGGTGAATCAATCCCCTCCCTGGGCAGCCTGTTCCAGACTCCAATGACCATTTCTGTGAAAAACTTTTTCCTAATATTCAGCCTAAATCTCCCCTGGTGGAGCTTGAGGCCATTCCCTCTTGTCCTGTCCCCTGTCCCTTGGGAGAAGAGCCCAGTTCCCTCCCCTCCACAACCTCCTTTCAGGTAGTTGTAGAGAGCAATGAGGTCTCCCCTCAGCCTCCTCTTCTCCAGGAGAAACACCCCCAGCTCTCTCAGTCATTCCTCATAGGACCTGTTCTCCAGCCCCTTCACCAGCTTCGTTGTTCTTCTCTGGACTCGCTCCAGAGCCTCATCCAGAGGATGAGGGGAAATGGCTTTAAATTGGAAGAGAGAAGTTTTACATCAGGCATTAGGAAGAAATTCTTCATGATGAGGGTGGGGAGGCCCTGGCCCAGGTTGCCCAGAGCAGGGGTGGCTGCCCCATCCCTGGAGATGTTCAAGTCCAGGCTGGATGGGCTTGGAGTCCCTGATCCAGTGGGAGGTGTCCCTGCCCTTGGCAGGGGTGGAACTGGATGCGCTTTGAGATCCTTTCCAACCCAAACCACTCTGTGATTCTTTGGTTTTCAGAACCTTTACGGTCCCTTCCAACCCAAACCATTCTATGTCTCTATGATTCTAAGATTATTAATATAAGAGATAACCATGTGCTTTCCTCTTCTATAAAACCTCCTCACTCCACCCTTCTCTAAACACATCCCTGTTCGCTCTTTTCGGCTCTTCCGTCTCCAACAGAGCTATTTGTAGCATGGACCTTAAAAGAGCATTTCTGCGTTTCGTGAAGTTACTATAGATTTAGAAAGTGAGACTCATAGCTGGAAGAGTAATGCAAATACCTCTCCAGCGCTAAAACACTGCAGCTCACCATGATGTGGGGTCCTGCTTGGCCTGCCTAGGTCCAACCTCCCTTGCTAAAGGCTTTTTGGGAATTTCAGTTAACATTTTGTGGAGCAGCCCATAGATTTGGGCAAGGAAGACTTTGAAAAGAGCTTTAAAATAGCGTAAGACTGCAAAAGTCAGCTTCAAAGCATGCAGGTTCCTTCTCCCGACCTGCGGTCGAATGCTTGGTAGCAGTTTCACGCTGACATTTAGTTGGGAAAAAAAAGAAAGACAGAAAAAAATCATGTTGTCTCAGTGAGGCTTTTCCCACTTCCTTATTGAGAAAAGCTTTAAACAATGTGTTAACTCAGGTCGGCCTTCTCTTGTGCAGCTGCTACCGATTCATCAGAACAACACAACTCACACTTTAGCAAGAGTTGGTCTGCTGACTAGCACCACAAGAGCCGGGAACTTATGCATTGCTAGTTGAGGGAATGTCAGACTAAAAGAACCCACTCATCTTTTAGGGCCTTACTTGGCAGTAGGTGCTTGAGAAAATCATAGAATCACCAGGTTGGAAGAGACCCACCAGATCATCGAGTCCAACCATTCCTATCAAACACTAACCCATGTCCCTCAGCACCTCGTCCACCCGTTCCTTAAACCCCTCCAGGAAAGGTGAATCAACCCCCTCCCTGGGCAGCCTATTCCAATGCCCAATCACCCTTTCTGGGAAAAACTTCCTCCTGATGTCCAGCCTAAATCTCCCCTGGTGGAGCTTGAGGCCATTCCCTCTTGTCCTGTCCCCTGTCCCTTGGGAGAAGAGCCCAGCTCCCTCCTCTTCACAACCTTCTTTCAGGTAGTTGTAGAGAGCAATGAGGTCTCCCCTCAGCCTCCTCTTCTCCAGGCTAAACACCCCCAGCTCTCTCAGTCACTCCTCATAAGGCCTGTTCTCCAGCCCCTTCACCAACTTCATTACTCTTCTCTGGACTCGCTCCAGAGTGACATGTGAAGTGACAACTACACACACAAAGGTGACACAAGGCAGCTGAAGCAAGGAGGCAGCCAAAAAGAACCTGTCTACAGTTTTGGCTATAAAACCACTGCACCAAGACACAAAACAAACTGAAACCCACACTGCACTATAAGCAAAAAATAAGATGACACTTATTAAAAACCTGAACCCCACTACAGAACTGGTTTGGGGCTCGAACAGGAGACCTCATTGCTCTCTGCAACTACCTGAAAGGAGGTTGTGGAGAGGAGGGTAATGGCTTCTTCTCCCTAGTGACAGGGGACAAAACAAGCCTCAAGCTCCACCAGGGAAGGTTCAGGCTGGACATTAGGAAAAAATTTTTCACAGAAAGGGACATTGGGCAGTGTCAGAGGCTGCCCAGGGAGGGGATTGATTCACCTTCCCTGGAGGGGTTTAAGGGGATGGGTGGACGAGTTGCTGAGGGACATGGGTTAGTGTTTGATAGGAATGGTTGGACTCGATGATCCGGTGGGTCAGTTCCAACCTGGTTGTTCTATGATTCTATGATTCTATCTATAGCACAACCTTCTCAGACCCCAGGCACAGCTTCCCTCTCTCCCTGCCTCCTTGCTGCTCTCTCTCTTTACTCGGATGCTATCGATGAGCTTCCTCGCCTGCCCACGTTCCAGATGGAACTGAAATTAAGGCAGTTCCTTTTTCGGCTGTGTCAGTTTAAGGCACGGTTGCAGCATGGGCCTGGGGTGGTTATTTAAATACAGCCGGCACTGTCAGCAAGGAGCAGTTTCACTTTGTGTCAGCAAGTACTTAAAAAAATAAGAGTTGTAGCACTAAACACATCCCCCTACCTTAAAACACATTCAACGCCACTTAAAGTTAGTGTGTTTAAAAGGGAAAAAAAGACTCCTCTTGTGTATCTAAGAGCTCCAAAGTAAAAATAAATAGAATGCCTGACTGATTAAAAGACTGGTGAGTCAGATCAGCAGTTGCTATTCCAGGATGCTCTCACAGCCTTCCCCTCCTTTCCTTTAACCACTGTCACCCATTCAGCTCTGCGAGGGGCTCCTCCACAGCCGTGTCCGGTTCCCCCACTCCTCCTCGGGTTCGCCTGCAGATCACCAGGCAAAGCTCAGCCTGCTACCCAAACCACTAGGGAAGGATTTCACTCTCGGCCTTACGTTCGGGAGTAAGTTGTGTTACGAGTGATAATAAATATGTAAACATATTCTTTCAAGTGGTTTGATAGTAAATACTTCAAAATCCCATTTCAGCCATCTGCCTTGCTTACTGTAAACACCAGCGTAATGAGCTTCAATTGTCTCTGCAGTTGCCAGACACGAGGATATTGCAATAGTTCGGTTAAAAAGTCTGTAGGAAAATACCTGACTGGGTTTAACCATCAGCAGAAATCCTGTAAGTATCTAAACAAAACGATCTCCGTTTCCTCAAGCACCAGCTTGAGCACAACTCACCCTGTAACAACGCTTTTCGTGTTGTTGAACTAAGATACGAATAACACCGTTAAAAACATCACTGCAGCCCCATCCAGTCCAAGCAGCAGCTCCTTTTTCCAAACTGCTTTGCAAACAAGAAAGCATCAGAACAAAAATCAAACCAACAAGTCTCCTGGCTCTGCTCTTCTCACACAAGCTCTCAGGACACACCTTAATGACCACCTGAATTTTCAGGCCCACTTGCGGAGCGGAGTTATTGCCTAACGTATTCCAAGGTGGGTTAATAAAGCACCTCAATGGAAAACTTCCAATAATAATAGCAACCACAAACTCACATTAAACTCGATTGTGCCCAAGCAAGCAGCACTGAGTTTTCACCAGTTATTATTCATTGTTCTGCAGCTTCAAAGTTTCAATCACAAAGTGCCATGTAAGCCCACAAGGAAGCAGTAAGGCCAAAATGCTAGGGAAACCCAAGAGGTTATTAAATTCACTACAGAGGGAAGCATTTCTATGTAATCTGAATTTACAGTTCATCCTATGAATCATAGAATCAATCATAGAATCACAGAACAACCAGGTCGGAAGAGACCCACCGGATCATCGAGTCCAACCATTCCTATCAAACACTAAACCATGTCTCTCAGCAACTTGTCCATCCATCCCTTAAACATCTCCAGGGAAGGTGAATCAACCTCCTCCCTGGGCAGCCTCTGGCACTGCCCAGTGACCCTTTCTGTGAAAAAGCTTTTCCTAATGTCCAGCCTGAACCTCCCCTGGTGGAGCTTGAGGCCATTCCCTCTTGTCCTGTCCCCTCTCCCTTGGGAGAAGAGCCCAGCTCCCTCCTCTCCACAACCTTCCGTCTGGTAGTTATAGAGAGCAATGAGATTATGAATTCAGTTATGATAATTTTGTTCTATAAAACAGGAATATGAACTGACTGGAGTAGTTTCTAACTGCCTAACCTGATCAAACACCTGTGAGGCAAACTTGCACACCAATTGCAGCAGAGAACTGCCTTTCAGACAAGATGAGGTCCAGGTCCTCCAGGGCTCTGAAGTCCCTAAGCTATGACCAGCAATGCCCAGTTTCCCAAACCAGAGGACCAGGACTCCACGTCTTGCTCTCAGAGCCTCCTTCTGCTCCCGCCTCCATCCTCTAATGTCCATCTCCCAGCAACTCCAGGCCCTTTCCTAGCTCAAGTTTCTTTTCCTCCAGCCAGTTGCTCTATTTCAACCTTAGAATCATAGAATCATAGAACAACCAGGTTGGAAGAGACCCACCGGATCATCGAGTCCAACCATTCCTATCAAAAACCATGGAAATCTTTGAGTCTTCCAGACCTCCACTCTCCTGTCTCCACAACTGATGCTCACTAGGAAGCTTCAAGAGTTGCCCCAGAAAGGTTCAAGTGGCAGCACAGCCACATTTGCTCCCTTCCCCTCAGCAGCCAGAGCAATAATTAGGCACCACATCACCACTAGAACCTTGGTCCAGCTATACCTTCTCACACCTTGCCCTGAAATGAGCTTTGGGACAGACAATTCACAAACTCCACGGACACTGGATTGGGTCCCACAAACCCTTTAGGCTTCTTTGGGTCGTTTCATGTTTGTTTGTTACACTCCCCAACACGCTACGCAAATATTAACTCCCTTATAGCAGTTAAAATTTAATAGTTAATAGCAAATGACTCATTCTGAAGGAATCTCGCAGCCGTGCCAGTAACAGATTTTAACTTAGTTAAAATGCAATCCGGCAGCACCCTACAGCCACACGTTTCAAAGCCCGACTCGATTACTCTTATCGCCAATGTCGCAGCAGAGGAGCTGCGAGTTATTACTCACAAAAGAGTTCAGCAAGGCAGCTGAAAGAGAAATGCAGCCCTTGTTTATGGATGCTGGTTTCGAATCGCTGCTTCTTACATGCGCAACCAGCCCAACGCGGGTTCTGCTGCAACCGACGGGAGAAAGACAGGAAGCATCTGAGATCAACCACAGCGGCAACTTATTAATTAGCGAAGAAGCGTTTTAACCTCTTGGCAGAAATAGAAAGCGGCGTCGGAGGGAGGAGAGGGCCAGGGCTTGGCTGGAGGCAGCTCTTGCTCAGGTGTGCAGCGCGGGCCGCAGCTCTGGGGCTGCCTCCTCAGCGTCTCGCTGCCAATCCGGGGCCCAGGAGCCCAGCGGGAAGGGGACTCAAGGGGGAAAAGGAGAGCCAGAGGGGAAGGGATCTAAGTGGAAAAGGGATCCAAGGGGGAAAAAGCATCCAAGAGGAAAGGGATCTAAGTGGAAAAGGGATCCAAGGGGGAAAAAGCATCCAAGAGGAAAGGGATCTAAGTGGAAAAGGGATCCAAGGGGGAAAAAGCATCCAAGAGGAAAGGGATCTAAGTGGAAAAGGGATCCAAGGGGGAAAAAGGATCCAAGAGGGAAGGGATCTAAGTGGAAAAGGGATCCAAGGGGGAAAAAGCATCCAAGAGGAAAGGGATCTAAGTGGAAAAGGGATCCAAGGGGGAAAAAGGATCCCAGAGGGAAGGGATTTAAGCAGAAAAGGGATCCAAGATGGAAGAGGGATTCGAGGGGGAGAAGGGATCCAAGGGGGAAGGGGTCCAATGGGGAAAAGGGATCCAAGGGGGGAAAAGGATCCAATGGGGAAGGAATCTAAGCAGAAAAGGGATCCAAGGAGGCAGGGATCCAAGGGGGAAAAGGGATGCAAAGGGGAAAAGGGATCCAAGGGGGAAAAGGGATCAAGGGGGAAAAGGGATCAAGGGGGAAAAGGGATCCAGTGGGGAAAAGGGATTCAATGGGGAAGGGATCTATGCAGAAAAGGGATCCAAGGGAGAAAGGGGATCCAAGGGAAAAGGGAATCCGAGGGGGAAAAGGTATCAAAGAGGGAAAAGGGATCCAAGGAGGAAGAGGGATCCAAGCGGGAAAAGGGATCAAAGAGGAAAGGGGATTCAGGGGGAAAGGGACCTAAGCGGAAAAGGGATCCAAGGGGGAAAGGAACCTGCACCCGAGCGCACAGGGCAGAGCTGCGGATGCCGGGCTCGGGGCAGGCGGCAGCGAAAGGCTCGAGAGCAGCCCCGGAGCCCGTTCCCCGGCAGGGACAGCTCAGAGCGGCCGCGGCTCCCCCAGCTCCCGAGGGCTCCGCTCTCTCCTCCCACCGGGACTCCGCTTTTCCACTAATCGCGGGAGGCCCGGTCGCCCCTCCTGTCCCCCGTCACCCCCCACCTCCTGGCCCCCAGCGGGTTCCGCCGAGTCCCCCCGGGCCGTGGAACCCCCCCCGGTCCCCGCACCTACCGGCCGGTGCGGCGCCCCCGGCCTCCCTGCAGCGCCGCTCGCTGACAGCGCGGAACCCGCCCCCTCGCGGCTCGACGACCAATCAGCGCCGCGTTCCACCGCCCCCGGCCCCGCCCCCCGCCCCCGCCGCCGATCGCCGCCCCGCCCCTGCAATACGGCAGCCGATCGACGCCGCGCTCCGCCGCCCCAGCCCCGCCCCCGTCCCCCCAGAGGCCAATCAAAGCTGCCTCTCGCAGAGCAGCAGCCAATCAGCGCCGCGCCACGCCCGGCCACGCCCCCCGCTCCTCGTGCCGCCGTGGGGGAGGCGCGGGTTTCCCAGAAGTGGGCGGGGCTTCCTGACAGGAGGGGCGCGTGCGCGGGGGTGGGGGGAGGGAGAGTGGTTCTGAGAATCTCAGACTCTTTAAAGAGGGAAAAACCTCAGCGCGTCCAGTGTGAGCGTCAGCCCCGCGCGGCCGGACTTGATAAACCCTGTCCCCAAGCGCCACCTCTACGCGATGTTTGAATCCCTCCAGGGATGGAGACTCCACCCTGGGCAGCGTCTGCCAGGGCTTCTCCACTCTGTCAGTGAAGAAATTGTCCCAGTATCCCGTCTAAACCTCCCCTGGTGCCGCTTGAGGCTCTTCCCTCTCATCCCATCTCTTGGCACTTGGGAGAAGAGCCCAGCACCCACCTCACTACAACCGCCTTTCTAGGAGCTGCACAGAGCAATGAGCTCTCCCCTTGCCTCCTCCAGGCTAAACAGCACCAGGTCCCTCAACCACCTCTCATAACCCTTGTTCTCCAGCCCCTTCCCCAGCTCCGTTCCCTTCTCTGGACACACTCCAGCTCCTCAATGTCCCCCTTGCACTGAGGGGCCTAAAACTTGAACCCAAGATTCAAGGTTTGCCCTCACCAGCACCGAGCACAGGGGGACGATCCCTGCCCTGCTCCTGCTGGCCACCCCATGGCTGATCCAAGCCAGGATGCTAGTGGCCTTCTTGGCCACCAGGGCCACTGCTGGCTCTTGTTCAGCCACTGTCACCCAGCACCCCAGGTCCTTCTCTTCTGGGCAGCTTTCCAACCGCTTTTCCAAAGACTGGAGCTGCTCAGGGTTGTTGTGTCCAAGGCACAGGACTCAGCACTTGGCCTGGTTGAACCTCATCCCATTGGTCTCAGCCACCGATCAGCTTGGCCCAATCCCTCTGTAGAGCTTCCCTGCCCCCAAACAGATCGATACTCCTGCTCGTCTTAGTGTCATCGTCATCATCCCCCATGTTTTGCATGCTCAGCCCTGTCCCTGCGACCCCAGGGACATGGGAGGAAGCTGGAGCACCTCCTGTACAAGGACAGGCTGAGAGATTTGAAGGGAAGGCTCTGAGGAGACCTTAGAATCACTTCCAGCACTTGAAAGGGACTCCAGGAAAGCTGGGGAGGACTTTTTACAAGGGCCTGGAGTGATGGGACAAGAGGGAATGGCTTTAAATTGGAAGGGGGGAGATGTAGATTAGACATTAGGAAGAAATTCTACACACTGAGGGTGGAGAGGCACTTGCCCAGGTTGCCCAGAGCAGTGGTGGCTGCCCCATCCCTGGAGGGGTTCCAGGCCAGATTGGATGGGGCTTGGAACAAGCAGATCTGATGGGAAGTGTCCCTGCCCATGGCAGGCATTGGAACTGTATGGGCTTTAATATCTCTTCCAACCCAAACCATCCTGTGATTCTATGAACAAGGAGGCCAGAGCTGCTGCGGTAGTGCTGTGTCTGTAAACTGCCTCTTTGGGGAGTAAAATCTAACTGCTTTTGACCTTCTGATGCCCTTTTCTTCTTTCTTTCAGAGGTAATAATTTCTGAGCTTTCAAAAAGAACTCTTATTGATTTGCTTATTCCCTGCGGCACTGGACTCCCTGTATAAAATCCTAGAATCACCAGGTTGGAAGAGACCCACCGGATCATCGAGTCCAACCATTCCTATCAAATTCCTATTCCCTTGTGACATCCAATCTGCTTCATCCCATGTAGGGGGATGACTCACGGTTGTGGTGAAGAGTCTCTACGATTGCCACCGCGACTCTGCTCTGAGCAGTCATGAAATCTGCAGTAGCAAGATCCCATCTCCCTCGTCTTCAGTACTGACTGGCTCTGTGCAGGTGCCTTTTCTGCTCAGGCTCTTAAAAAAGAGAACTTCTCAGTCCCGAGAGCTCTTTCATAGGACAATAGAGCTGTATTGTGTGGCAAAATAATCCTGTTCCCTGATTATAGTACAAACCCAGAATTAAATGTCACAGTAAGTCACTATCATACGTGGTGTGTGGGGTAGTCAACAAGCTGTTATGCAGCCTCTCCAATCCCTTTAGAAATGATTGAAGTGGAAATAGAAAATGCCAGGGGTGGGGATGCTCTCATCAGATCAGCTCTCAAGGAGGTAGCTGGTGGTTACTGGTGGGATTCGTTCCTTCCTGTGGGAACTACTTAAAAGGAGGTTGCAGAGAGATGACTGTTGGTCTCTTCTCCCACGTGATAGGTGGTAGAACAAGAGGAAATGGCCTCAAGTTGCATCAGGGCAGGTTCAGACTGGACATCAGGAAAAATTCCTTCACCGAAAGGGTTCTTGGGCCCTGTCAGAGGCTGCCCAGGGAGGTGGTGGAGTTTCCATCCCTGGAGGTGTTTAAAAGATGGGGAGATGAGGTGCCTGGGGTCATGATTTAGTAGCAGACAGGTACAATTTGAGTTGATGATCTCCAATGTCTTTTCCAACCTATTGATTCTATGACTCCATAACTGTGTTTTACACAGTTATTTATATACACACATAACTCTCAACACTGAGAGGGAGGTATGGAGATAAGTGATCTTTGGGGAGGGGGCTTGTTGTTCTGTGTGCTCCTGCACTTCAGCAGTACGTGTTTTGGTCACAGAATGCAAGATCTGCCCCATCTCCAACGTCCTGTGAGTGAAGAATCATTCTTGCCTTCAAGCACAAGAAAAGCCTCAAGTCAGGAAGGCATCGCGGTAACGGCTGCTCACAGCTTTTCCAACCTTTCTTGCTTTTTAAAGCTCCCTTAAAGAATGTGGGAAGTCTCCTAAAGATAAAGGACACGGTATAAAAGATGGAGATGTCTGCTAAAGATAAAGAACAACGAGAGACATGTTTACGAGGCAGAGCTTTGCAGAGGTTGAAATAATTTGACAACAGTTCTGCCTTTGAAGACCTGAGGCAGGCTTTGTCAGGTTACTTTTGCCAGAGTAGTTGAGGTGATGATAATGGTGTATTTAGAGGTAGTTATCACTTGATATTTTGATCACAGTGGAAAAAGGATAAACTAAATTTTAATAAAATGTAATGGACCTTAATATTAATTGTGTGGGTTTTGAACAATCATAGAATCACCAGGTTGGAAAAGACCCATCGGATCATTAGGTCCAATCATTCCTATCAAATACTAAACCGTGTCACTTTCCATTGAAGTTCCATTCTGAAGTTCTTGTCTGAAGACGGCGACCAGGACGCACACAGGACTGAGTCTGAGAAGCATGCGGGGAACCTGCTACAAGACCAGGTTCAATACTAAAATCCAGAACACTCTGCTTTTCTTCAGTGGTTGAGTTATGGGAAAGGAATCGATGTTCTCAATCACATATCTCTAGAGGAGTTTGTCATTCCCGAAGCTGTGAAGAATGTCTTGGAAGCACGAAGTGTAAGTAACGTGATAATGACTACCCCAGTAAGCAATCGGTGTTCGTGGTGTACAGTAATAGCTCAAAGGTGTAAAGAGTCCATTCGCTGGAAGTAACATGAGCACGTACTGATCCGTCAGAGCGCTTCCGACACCTCTCTGGCAGAAGAAGCCTGTTTGGAGGCAGGTGAGAACACCACCTGTCCGACCCGCCAGAGCAGAAGCCACCCGGCTGGTGGAGGTGATGCTGGGAGATGGGCGCTGGCTCTGCCCCTTGGTAGTTACGGGGCACATACAGCCAAGCGCTGGTTTCTATTGTGGCAATAAAACCCACAAGTAATTATCAACGGGAGTAAAACCGGTGTGAATGCAAATAGAATTGTGTTCCTATTTCTGTGAACTGTGCAGGGTGCATCAGTTACTCGACTTGGGGAGTTAACACAAATAGCTACATCAATAACTGGTGCAAAATAAGAACAGCCCGTCCTTTGGGTGACCCAATAATGGCAAGACCTACTTTTTGGAACGTGGGCTGTGATTATATTTACGGCTCAGAGAGCACAGTTAGTTTCACAAAAGGCCTTTTGTTCCCGCCTGGCTTGATTACGGTGAACTACCCTGTGACCACTGGTCAAAAGATGCTTTTAACTTGGAGGTTTTGACCTGTTATTCCAAGTTTGGTGCTCGCTGCCTGTGTGTGAGCCAAGAGCAGTGTCTTGCAAGTAGGGAGCTGTAAAGAACTTGAAGCAGGCAGGTCTTTGTCAGCTTGTGCTTCAACCTGGATCTAGAGATGGAGGCAGCTCCTACCCTGTTGGCTAATCTTCAGCCTCATTCCACCAGCCTTTCAACCTCTGTGGCATCGCACCTTTTTCACAAAGGAGTATTGTGACTGCTTTACTCCCCCTCAGCCATTTACCTACCACCCCCAAATTCATGCAACTACAGCCCATGCTCCCCTATCCTCATCCACATTCTTTAAACCCAGTCCGGCTCTCGTGCACACTGCTGTTGTCCTCTGCAGAGGCAAGAGTTGGACTTGACGGTCCTTATGGGTCCCTTCCAACACTGGACATCCTATGATTCTATGCTGTGCTCACAGCGCAGGAGGTGTGGGTGTCTCTGCCTTAGCACCATATGGTTGCTGCTGCCTTTTGCAGACTCCCTCATCTTGGTTCATAGTCACCCCTTGCAAAGAGAGTCATAGAATCATAGAACAACCAGATTGAAAAAGACCCACCGGATCATTGAGTCCAACCATTCCTATCAAACACTAACCCATGTCCCTCAGCACTTCATCCACCTGTTCCTTAAACACCTCCAGGGAAGGTGAATCAACCCCCTCCCTGGGCAGCCTCTGACACTGCCCAATGACCCTTTCTGTGAAAACGTTTTCCTAATGTCCATCCTGAACCTCCCCTGGTGGAGCTTGAGGCCATTCCCTCTCGTCCTGTCCCCTGTCCCTTGGGAGAAGAGCCCAGCTCCCTCACCTCTAGAACCGTCTTTCAGGTAGTTATAGAGAGCAATGAGCTCTCCCCTCAGCCTCCTCTTCTCCACGCTAAACACCCCCAGCTCTCTCAGACACTCCTCTTGTTCTCCAGCCCCTTCCCCAGCTTCATTGCTCTTCTCTGGACTCACTCCAGAGCCTCAACATCCTTCTTGTGCTGAGGGCCCACAACTGAACACAGGATTCGAGGAGCGGTCTCACCAGTGCTGAGTCCAGAGGGAGAAGAACCTCCCTGGACCTGCTGGTCACACTGATTCTGATCCAAGCCAAGATGCCATTGGCCTTCTTGGCCACCTGGGCACACTGCTGGCTCACATCCTAAACCAGGGGCATAGGAATTAGGAAATAGGAGCAACCATTTGATAGGAATGGTTGGACTTGATGATCGATCTCTTCCAACATGGTTGTTCTATGATTCTATGATTCTAAAGGTGTTCGCCTACCTGTGGGTGACATTATGGACTGCAGTGTCCCTCCTGCATGGGAAGAGCTCCTCCAGCAGGTAGTGTGGGTAATGATGACAAAGCAGCGCTCTGGCCTCTGGCGGGACGTGGGATTGATGTGTCAGCTGCAGGAACACTCTGTTAGTGTGGGACACTGGACCTTTCAAACCCAAGCAGACCAGATTCGGACCCTGCTTGTTTCACTGTAGCTTCCAGAGCCAAATGGAGCCAGAAAGTGTCAAGCGGGACTCTCGGCTCTTTCGTTCTTCAGAACTTACACCTGAAGCAACTGGTTGAAAACTTCACCATTAGAGTTTCACTTCCCGACTAGTGCTGTGCTATAAATACCCGGTGCAGCGGGATATGACATTTACTCCCACACATGAGACACAGCGTGCTTTGTAACTTACACACTCTGGGCCTTAACCCTTCAGCTCTCTTTGAGTAAACACAAGGCAAAGAACCCTCCTCTTTTGCCGGAGAGGCTCATGTTGCAGCCTGGGAGCTGCTGGAGCGTAAACAGGAGCAGTATTGCACTGGGGATTATGGCATTTAGTATGGAAAACCTCAGTTCTTTGAGCTCGTTGGATATAGTGTTGCTAAAGATGTTGCTTTGGGAATAACAGTGCTTCCTAGGCACTCTTATCTACACATCTCAGAGCGCTTTCCTGCCCAAAGCAAAAGAAGTATTTAAGGTAGTTTGCTTTAATTCTGAGTCTGCAACTGATTTATGAGCCGTGACAAATTCCTTATCTCCTTAGTGCCAACCCCATGCAAAAGAGACGATCCTGCTTTGCTCTCCTCCTTTACACCTTGTGCATGTTGTGTAAATAGACCAGACACTTCAGCCGTGTCCCTGTCCTTTATAGGGGGCCCTGAAGGACTCAGGTGCTGATTTATAAATAACTTACATAAATATATAAGCATTCTCTCTATATCTCTCAGGGTGAGTAGGCTTGTAGTATCCCTTTAGTATTGAGAAAGGGATGAAGACCCCTGGATTGGTAGATGTAAAAATCAATGGCTCATCTCACATTCCACCACAAGAAGGATGTCGAGGCTCTGGAGCGAGTCCAGAGAAGAGCAACGAAGCTGGGGAAGGGGCGGGAGAACAGGAGGAACAGCTGAGGGACCTGGGGGTGTTTATCCTGGAGAAGAGGAGGCTGAGGGGAGACCTCATTGCTCTCTCCAACTCCCTGAAAGGAGGTTGTGGAGAGGAGGGAGCTGGGCTCTTCTCCCAAGGGACGGGGGACAGGACAAGCCTCAAGCTCTGCCAGAGGAGATTTAGCCTAGACATTAGGAGGAAGTTTTTCATGGAAAGGTCATTGGGCACTGAAACAGGCTGCCCAGGGAGTTGGTTGATTCGCCTTCCTTGGAGAGGTTTAAGGGATGGGTGGACGAGGTGCTGAGGGACATGGTGTTTGATAGGAACAGTTGGACTCATCCGGTGGGTTTCTTCCAACCTGGTTGTTCTAGGATTCTATGATTTATCTTCTTGCCTAACCTAACTTCCAGCAAGCTGTCTATCACAGCTGGGCTTGAACTCAAGCAGGGTTAGCAAAGTAGTCTCGCACTGCAGCTGTCTCTCCAAGGGAAAAGGGATTATAAAAGCTATAATGTTAGCACGCGGCTGTTTCTCTGGTGTTAAGAGAAACTATAGAAGAAGTGTTGATATCCCTGAAGGTGTTCAAGACCATGTTGGATGGGACTTTGAGCAACGTGATGCAGTGAGAGGTGTCCCTGCTCATGGCACAGGAGTGTAACTGGATGGGCTTTAAGGTGCCTTCCAACCCAAACCATTCTGTGAGTCTAAGAGCTCTGCAGAAATTAATCCTAACATAAGAAATTGGCTGCATGTGTTATCTCACTGGGGTGGGAGATGGGAAAACAAACAAATTTAGGCCTTTGTGGAATGGGTCTGATTCTGATCTCAGTTACACAACACTGCTGCAATTCCTTCCAACTGAATGGCATATTCATGGCTTGTGTCAGTGACAAATGAGAAACAGCCTGAGTGGTGTTCAGAAGTTTTTCCTCAGCTCCTTTGAATACCAAGCAGTTCCAATTAATCAGACTTTGGCCCTGCAGCAAATACGCTTCTGTACAGCTTCCTCTTATCTTTGCCAAAATATGATCCAATCGGTTGTCTTTCTCCCCAAGTTCTGCTTTTGGCGCTGGTCTATCATCAGGAAACACATGTCAGCGCTTTAACAGTTGGGTGTCCTGTTCAGAACGGGCTCTTGATCCAAGTTGGGAGCGTACGGAGCAGGGCTTGGGCTTGAGCTGGCTCTCATTGCTCATTTATGGTTCGGAGCATCGAGCAAGCTTTGATTTTTACCTTTCTGCTGTGGGGTCACCTGAGGATTTCAGGCTTCACCACCCAACTTCTGTGAAGCTGAATCTTCATCAGATTCTTCTGCAGAGACACCAGCTCTCGCGTATAGAAAGAGGAAATGAGCGCTGGAAAGATAAAGCCAAGATTATTAAAAGCCACCTCTGATTTGGGGACTCGGCTGCTCTGTTCTAGGAAATGTGAGCATTCTTTTTCTTGTCGATTACAGGATCTCCTGTAGTGACCAGTCCTGTTTGGGACTGACTTCAAAGGGTTTCCAAACCCAACTCCCTAAAAATCACTTCTTGGAGAGTCGTGTTGCCTCAGAAGATGTCAGTCATCAACCTGACGGCATCTCGGGTGTTAAAGGACATCCTGGCAAACAAGCACAAAAGCTTTGTCAGAATAGCACAGATATTACAGAATAGTCATGTGGTGTTTTTCTCTTTTAAGCCATCACCCCAGGTCTTGCCTTGGAGGAGGAGGAGGGCTTGCTCCCCACACTCGGGATGAAGGCTTTGGAACAAACTCTCAAATGGGCACATCTGTGGGCCTGGTCCCAAGTTTCTGCTCGAGGCATTTCAACTCTGCAGTCACTGCTGAATGCCATAATTTGGGATCCGTGAAACAGCATGAGGTCTGTGTCCGAGGCAGCCGGGATTCCTGGCCTCTGTGCAGCCTCTCACCATGTCGGGAAGAGCTGCTCTAGTTTCCTGTGAAGCTGAAACGGTCAAAGGCCTCTCTGACTAGCAGTGATGTGGTAGCATGGACAGGAACAGACCCAGGGATATGGGAGGAGAGCAGAGAGGAAACCCCTCCAGCATTAGGACAGGCAGCCCTCGAAGAGGCTCTGCTGGCGGCAGCTGCTGTTGTGCAGCCTCCCTTTCGGAATGTCCCCTTTCATCCCAGCCCCTGTCCTCTGCCTGAACCTTCAGAAATCCTGAGTGGTTGATAAGCTCTCTCCTCTTACAGGCATTCAGATGGTCTGAATTAAACCCCAGCAGCTGCTGCCTGCTGGGTTGCACTTCCACTCCATTTCTGCAAAGCAACCGTCCCCTGCCTTGTAAAAGGGTGAGCACAGCTCCGTGTTCACACCTCCTCCCGGATCAGCGCCAGGGAGCTGCCTCGCTCTGTATTCTTTAGCAGGTGTCCTTGCTCAGCTGCCGTATCCCAGTCCCCAGTTCAGGTTCTCATCCTGTTCTGGGTTGTTACCCACAGAGAGATGAGTGTGTTGCCCCTGTGCCTTTGCCATCCACCCTGGGAACTCCGCTAGCTCTGTTCAGTGCTGCTCCAGCACAGAATAACAGAATGACTATGTGCCATTCTAATGTGGGTTACTGATTTTCTCAGATTGGAAATATGATAAAACGTTCCAAATGCTCACATGTTTTCTGCTGTTTCTCGTATGTGGTGGGAAGGGCTACCAAGAAACAGAGAAACAGAGAAGGAAAGGCAGTCAACCACCGTCGGGCTACAGACACCTCATTTCCAGGGCTTTACTCAGTTCTTCCTCTGGATATTCTCTCCTTTCCTGAGGTTCCCAGCCTTCCACCCAGCTCCTCACCCAGTGCCACCTCCACTGGCATCCCTGGTCTCCGTCACAACTTTGCTGATCTCTCAATTTCAAAATCTTACTTCCATCTATCCGACCACCTGTCCATCTATACCTCCCTCCCTTTATTTCCCATGAAAACTGTGCCCGTAAGATAAGATAATTCACACAAACCTTGGAGCTTTAACACCCTCTTTGTGATACCTTTAATTCCTAACTTTACCAGAGGAGGATGATCATAGAATCAGAGTCACAGAATGGTTTGGGTTGGAAGGGACCTCAAAGCCCATCTGGTCCCATCCTCTACTGTGAGCAGGGACACCTCCCACTGGATCAGGGGCTCCAAGTTCCATCCAACCTGACCTGGAACACCTCCAGGGATGGGGCAGCCCCCACTGCTCTGGGCAACCTGGGCCAGGGCCTCCCTAACCTCACAGCAGAACATTTTGTCCTAAGATCTCATCTCAGTCTCTCCTCTTTCTTGATGGAGGGAGTCCAGATCACAGCCCTGATCCCTGCTGTCACGTATGAAGAGAGACGGAAAGAAACACATCCAAGGTTCCTTCTGTCCCCAGGAAGGATCAACATCACAGCAGGGGAACAATTGGGACCCAGAGCTGAGCATGAAACAAGGTCCAGGCATGTCCAAAGCCTCATCTGCAGGACTGTACAAGATGATGACATTCCTCCTCCTGACACAAAATGCCTAAAAAGGAGAAGGATTTCCTCCACCAGGCTTGACAGCTTGATGAAGTGGGGGGGAACAACCACAACACACACACAGCTAAATATTTACAGACCGATCAATTGGGGTTTATTGCAGGCAGGCAAACCATGGCTAAGATTAAGACTTGGGAAAACATGCAAAAATCAACACTCAAGGTATCTTTGCTTTCCAAACACAGAAAGTGCCCTTTGCAAAACAGTCTGGGAGCACACAGGCGCATTTGTCTGTGCTGATAAATGCAAGGCCTGTAGGTTTGCTGTCCTTGAGGGTCCTGCAGCTCCTGTGCTGGTAAATGGGGCTCCAAACCCGGCAGGAGGAATCAGGCAGCGCCTCTTGCTTCATGGAATCATAGAATCGCTTGGATGGAAAAGACCTTTGAGATCATCAAGTCCAACCATCCCCATCCACCACTGAACTGTTCCTGAACAACTCCAGGGGCTCCACCAGGCCTGAGAACCCTTTTGGTGAAGAATTTTTTCCACATAACTTATCTGAACCTACCCTGGTGTAACTTGGGGACATTTCCTCTTGTTCCATAACTTGTTACTTGGGAGAAGAGCCCAGCACCCACCTCACCACAACCTCCTTTCCAGGAGCTGCACAGAGCAATGAGCTCTCCCCTTGCCTCCATTGCTCCAGGCTAAAGAACCCCAGGTCCCTCAGTTGCCTTTCATAACCCTTGTTCTCCAGCCCCTTCCCCAGCTCCGTTCCCTTCTCTGGACATGCTCCAGACCCTCACTGTCCTCCTTGCCCTGAGGGGCCCAAAACTGAACCCAGGATTTGAGGTTTGGTCTCACCAGCACCGAGTACAGGGGCACAATCCCTCCCCTGCTCCTGCTGGCCACCCCATGGCTGATCCAAGCCGGGATGCTGGTGGCAATCTTGGCCACCTGGGCCACTGCTGGCTCATGTTCAACCAGAGCCACCCAGCACCTCCAGGTCCTTCTCCTCCAGGCAGCTTTCAAACCACTTTCCCCAGGCCTGGAGCTGCATGGGGTTGCTGTGACCTAAGTGGAGAGGGACTATTCATGAAGACTTGTGGTGACAGGATGCAGGGAAACAGGTATAAACTGGAGAGGGGCACATTTAGGCTTGATGTAAGGAAGAATTTTTTCACCATGAGAGTGGTGAGGCACTGGAACAGATTGCCAAGGGAAGTGGTGGCTGCCCCATCCCTGGAGGGGTTCAAGCTTGGATGGGGCTTGGAGCCCCTGATCCAGTGGGAGGTGTCCCTGCCCATGGCAGGGGTGGAACTGGACGGGCTTTGAGGTCCCATCCAACTCAAACCATTCCTCGATTCCCTGATTCTAGAATCCTCTGGAGCGTTTGCTGCGATGGATCTGTTGGGTGCCAAACCCTACTGTGCAGGCAGGGAGTGGAACACCAACTCCTGCTGGGACCTGGCCGAGGGAGATGCTCCTTTCCTGCCAGGCGTGGACTTCTCTGTTGATCAAATCAGACGGAAGTTTTGGAGGAATAGGAAATGGAGTCAACAAGGGCTTTCCGGGCAGCAGCACACATGTGGCCTGAGCTCCCTCCTCGCTTTGCACTGTTTGGGTATAGAAATGGAGGCTGTTCTTGCAGGTGGGCTCAGGACCAAGAAAGAAGACAGGGCGTGTTTGGTAATGAACTTCTGTTCCTGTCAGAATCATAGAATCACCAGGTTGGAAGAGACCCACCAGATCATCGAGTCCAACCATTCCTATCAAACACTAACCCATGTCCCTCAGCACCTTGTCCACCTGTTCCTTAAACCCCTCCAGGGAAGGTGACTCAACCCCCTCCCTGGGCAGCCTGTTCCAATGCCCAATGAACCCTTCTGCGAGAAGCTTAAACCAGCTCGAACCTCTTCCTTGGATACAATCAGAGGAGACCTATCTAGACCTGGTCATGGGGCTGTTGGGATGAGGCTGTGGGTCTTCTGCTGCAAAAGACAAATTGGGAAGGGTTAATAAAGACAAGAGCGACGGGGGGGGGGGGAGGTGGGGGGTGGCACAAACCCACCTAACAGAGTAAAGCAGTGCTAAATTGAGTTTGTTTAACTAAGAAAGTTAAGGAATGACTCAATCCTGGTCCCCAGTGGCAATTGTGATGTTTATTTTAACAAGCAGAAGAATAACAAGTGCCAACAGGCAGGAAGAGAAAGGGAGCAGAGTCAGCCTGGGGTGAAGAGCGGGAAAGGCTCCTTGGAACCATGATTCTCCATCAGCAAAGTCCTGAAATCAAATAAAGTGTCTGTGGAAGCTGCAGGTTTGACCAGAAATTCCTGCAATAAAATAAAGGAGTCTTGCCACAACATGGAGTTGTAGCAAAAGATGAAGTCATTGTTATGTCCTACCCCTGCCTGGTGTCCTGTTGCATTGTCCATGATCTGACTCAGAGACAAACTCTGCCTTTTGGCTCGTGTAGCGCCGGATGCGAGAGGAGCCCAGTTCATTGACAGGATCCCAAGATGCTCTCGCAACGGACATCACGGGGAAAAGCTGCTGCGCCGCCAAGTTAAGATGAGAGCCTGATTCTCTCCTCCACACACGCAGGCTTCGGCATGTCTTAACTGATCAAATTATTTTAGATGAAAGCAACAAGTCTCGTATTCGATAGAAATCAGCTTCTACCCCGTGAAGATAAGAAATAGGTTTTTGGTGTTTAACATAGATGCAGAAGTTCACAAAGTCACTTTAAAAAAAAAGAAATCAATCTCTTTCTTAAGAAAATCAGGTCTGAGGAGAATATAAAGCAACTTTCATCCCTAGAAGGGATGTAGAACATTCCCCTCGCAGCCACATGAGGTCTCAGAGCTGTGGTTGAAGGAGCCTGCGCTGCCAGCTAGGACTGGGCTGCAACCCCTGGAGCCACATGTTTTCTCCCTGTTCCTCAAGCAGAAAGTGACATCTCAGCCTGTTTCACCTGAAGGCTGCCCAGACTCTTTTAAAAAAACCCAGACCACTTTTGCCAGTGATGCTGTTTTTAGGACTGATTTTAGGAGTATTGTGTCCAGTTCTGGAGTCCTAAACATTAGAAGGAGATGGAGCTGTTGGAACGGGTCCAGAGGAGGCTACAAGGATGGTCCGAAGGCTGGAGCACCTCCCACACAAGGACAGACTGAGAGCGTTGGGGTTGTTCAGCCTGGAGAAGAGAAGGCTCCTGGGAGACCTTAGAGCAGCTTCCAGCACTTGAAAGAGGCTCCAGGAAAGGAGAAGTGGAAGGGCTTTTTACAGGAGCCTGGAGTGATAGGATGAAGGGGAATGGCTATAGATTGGAAGGGGGAAGATGTGGATTAGACATTAGGAAGAAATTCTTCACACTGTGGGTGAGGAGGCCCTGGCCCAGGCTGCCTGGGGAAGTGGTGGCTGCCTCATCCCTGGAGGGGTTCAAGGGCAGGTTGGATGGGGCTTGGAGCCCCTGATCCAGTGGGAGGTGTCCCTGCCTGTGGCAGGGGTGGGACTGGATGGGCTTTGGGGTCCCTTCCAACTCAACCCAATGTATGACTCATTCTATGATTCTATGGTTCTTCTGCTCCTTTGCTTTGGGAACAGCCTTGCTGTGATCTGCTCTGTATTTATCCAGTGAAGAGTGCAGACCTAAAGCCAAACTGCTGCCGAGTCCACTGTGCACAGACAGAGTGAGAGGCTGCAGGGTCTTACCTCTTACCTTCTGCACATGCAGCTTCACTCACCTGGATTCATTCAGTCCTGAGCTGGTCTGGGAGCCACACACATGAATGCATGAGCTGCATCTGCCTCAACCTACACACACATAGCACAAGGAATTCCTCCAAGGTTGCCTTGGGTTTTTCTTGGAAAACTGTGGAAGATTTACCTTTCAAGGAAAGTATAAGGAAGCTTTGGGCAGGATGGTGCTGGTCAGACGAGCTTCTGAGCTGTGCTCGCTCCAGCTCTCAACCATCGCTCTGCTGGAGCAGGCACAGTCAGCTGAGCTGTCGCAGTGTTTGTTTGGTGTCATGGAAGTGGAGTAGTGGAGTTTCTGGACACTCTGGTGGCTCCAGGCTGGGGCACAGAGGGGCTGGCTGATGGTGGATGCCCATCCAGGCTGTCCTTCCCCATGCTGCCACTTTATATCCCAAGCCACGAGGACAAATCTGTGCAATTCCCTGGGGAAGTGCAGGCAGAGGTGGGTGGGTGGTTGTACCCCAGTTCGTGTTCTTGGCTGTTAAATATAAAATAATAGAATCATAGAACACTTTGAGTTGGAAGATGCCTTCACAGGTCATCCAGTCCAACCCCCTGCAGGAGCAGGGACATCTTTAAGCAGATCAGGTTGCTCAGAGCTCCTTCCAACCTGACCTGGAATGTTTCCAGGGATGGGGCCTCCACTGCCTCCCTGGGCAACCTGGGCCACGGCCTCACTGCCTTCAGCGTTAAAAATGTCTTCTGCACATCCAATCTAAATCTCTCCTCCTTTAGTTTAAAACCTGCTCACCCTGTCACAACAGGCCTTGCCAAGGACTCTGACCCCAGCTCTCCTGGAGTGTCTTACAACACTGGAAGCTGCTCTAAGTTCTCCCTGGAGGCTTCTCTCCAGGCTGAAGAACCACAGCCCGTCCTCATACAGATCTTCCAGCCCTCGGATCATCCCCATGGTCTCCTCTGGACCTGTTCCAACAGCTCCATGTCATTCCTGTGCTGGGGACTCCAGAATTGAACACAGAGCTCCAGGTGAGGTCCTATGAGAGCAGAGCAGAGGGGCAGAATCCCCTCCCTCACCTGCTGCTCCCTCTGCTTTGGATGCAGCCTGGGACACGATTGGCTTTATGAGCTGCAAGTGCATGTTGTTAGCTCCTGTTGAGCTTCTCATCCACCAACACCCCCAGATCCCCTTCAGGACTGCTCCAAATCCTTTCTCAATCCATGTTGTTGGCTGTTAAAAAATAAAATGTTGCATTAATGAGGCAGATTGAAGATCCATCGGGCAAAGCACCTTGACACCAAGTGGTGATGGAGCAAGCACTCCCCAGCGGTGTCTTCTGGAGCTGAGGGATGAGATTGAATCATAGAATCATAGAATTCACAGAATCATAGAACAACCAGGTTGGAAGAGACCCACCAGATCAACGAGTCCAACCATTCCTATCACACCCTAACCCATGTCCCTCAGGACCTTGTCCACCCGTCCCTTTAACCCCTACAGGGAAGGTGACTCAACCCCCTCCCTGGGCAGCCTCTGCCAGAGCCAAATGACTCTTTCTGTGAAAGTAGTTTTACCTGATGTTCAGCCTGAATCTCCCCTGATGGATCTTGAGGCCATTCCCTCTCATCCTGTCCTCTGTCACTTGGAAGAAGAGGCCATCACCCTCCTCTCTACAACCTCCTTTCTCTGTGTCACCTCTGGTACTGCTGTGCTGGGGGGAAACCCCTCAGCAGCTAACAGGGTAGATGGGAACTAACCCAAGGACAGGTCCTTTCTCAGCAAACCTTCCTGGTTTCCAGCGATCTGCAGCTTTGGGACTTTATGCCTCGGGTGTCCTATCTGGACCGGTGCCCCTTGCTAGCTCCCACCCTTTGGAGACGAGCAGACAGGAGGAGACTGGGAGGTCTCTGTGACCCTCACTGTGGCATTCAGCAGCATCTCCGCATGCATCAACCACTCTCAGCCTTTTCCTTTCTGCAGGAATTAGGAATGCTGAAAATTGGCACCTGCATGTCCCGGGTGCGGCAGGGTCACCCGGCTGTGTCGCGAGTGCCAGGAGGGGCGGCTGGACTGGTCGCTGCCCCTTCCCAGTATCGGTGTGAGCCTGGAAAACAAACAGACCCAACCAGCGCTCAGGTCTCTTCCAAAAACGATTACATCATGCCGAAGCCATCAAGCATGTGATTTCCCAGCCCTGCAACTGAAAGGAGCCTCTCCAGGAGAGGGAGAGAGGCTGTGCAAGATCCATCTGGAATTCAGGGGGAAAAGCTTCATCCTCTTTCCAGGGAGACTGTGTCCAAGCAGGAGCTCTGCGACAGGAGATGGGACTGCAGCTCGGTCCCCCTGAGACACCGTGCAGGAGGACAGGCTGCAGCCTTTGGAGATGGAAAACACTTGAAAGCTTTGATCTGTCTTTTTTTTTTTTTTTTTTTTTTTTTAGCCTGTTTCCTGGGAAACTGGCATATTTCTCTTGGAGCCATGAAAATATTGATGCAGGTTACCAAAGAGGGTGTTGGAATCATAGAATCACTAGGTTGGAAAAGACCTTTGAGATCATCAAAGCCAACCGTACCTGTCCACTACTGAACTATCCCTAAGCACCTCATCTACCCACCTTTTAAACCCTCCCAGGGATCTCCTTTAAACCCTCCACCACCACCCTGGTCAGCCCCTGCCAGGGCCTGAGAATCCTGTCAGTCAAGAAAATTGTCCTGATGTCCAATCTGAACCTGCCCTGGGGCAATTCCCTCTCATTTCATCACTTGTCACTTGGGAGAAGAGCCCAGCACCCACCTCACCACAACCTCCTTTCCAGGAGCTGCACAGAGCAATGAGCTCTCCCCTTGCCTCCTTGCTCCAGGCTAAAGAACCCCAGGTCCCTCAGCCACCTTTCATAACCCTTGTTCTCCAGCCCCTTCCCCAGCTCCGTTCCCTTCTCTGGACACACTCCAGCTCCTCAATGTCCTCCTTGCAGTGAGAGGCCCAAAACTGAACCCAGGATTTGAGGTTTGGCCTCACCAGCACCGAGCACAGGGGGACGATCCCTGTCCTGCTACTGCTGGCCACCCCATGACTGATCGAAGCCAGGATGCTGGTGGCCTTCTTGGCCACCTGGGCCACTGCTGGCTCACGTTCAGCCACTGTCAGTCAATGCCCCCAGCTTGATCTCTACCAGGCAGCTTTCCAGGCATTCTTCCCCAAACCTGGAGCAGAGGGGATGCACCTCCTGGTTTCATGTGTTGGGGCAAGGGAATGCTGCGACATCTTTTCTAACCCCGTGCTCTGTGTAGCATATAGCGTGTGGCAGAGAGCACAGAGCACAGAGTGTAGATCAGATGAGCAGCCTCATCTGGTTGAAGAACACTGCAGGGATGTTGGACTGGATGACCTGTAACGGTCCCTTCCAACCCAAATCATTCCACGATTCGCTATAGACTAAAGCACCGAGCCTCTGTGGCCATACACATCAAATTGTGCTGCCGAGTCCCATGGCAGCAGGGGCTGGCTGTCTTCTGCACCCCTGCTCTCACCTCTGTCCCTTGTCCCATTTTCCTGCAGCCTCATGATCACCGGAGGGAAGCGCCGGGTGGGCATCTCCTCTCAGGCCTGACTCATGGCCCACGTGGACGCGGCACAAGGATTGTCTTTGATCCGTGCACAGCGAGGAGGCTGCAGGAACAGGGACAGAGGCCACAAACGCTGCACAGAAGCTAATCCAAGCAAGGAAACCCACTGGAAACTGTTGTCTGAGACAAACCCCAGTCTTGGGAGGCTCAGGTGTGCTTCCCCAGCCGGGACAGGCAAGTTTGCTACTCACAGAGCCCGGCTAGGAGCAAAGTTTCGTGAAACCTTCCAGCTTCTCTTTCCTGAAAGTTCAGTTCTGTGGATTTAGCAGATGTCTTTGTTGGAAGCCTGGGGACCTGCCAAGGATTACTGTAAACACTTGGCAAGGTGCAGCCTCTTGGCTCTGGCGCTCGGCGGTGGAGGGGGAAGTGCCTTTCACCGCACCGAGTGCAGGGTTGATGTTCACACTCCCAAGAAACTGTTAACTGGAACACCCCCCGGGCAGGGGTGATGTAGCAAACCCCACATCCCTGAAACACCAGGCGGATTTCGGGTTTCCCACCTATCTTACCAAGGAGAAGGAAAGGGGTTCCTTGCCCATTTACCGGGAACGGAGCTGTTCCCTGAGTCCCGTGTGGTTGGACACGGTCCCATGTGGTTGGACACGGTCCCACGTGACGGCCAGCGTGAAGACAGCGTCTGCGTGGGGCCGGGACTCAGAAACAAGAAAAGGCCATGATAGAGACTGACAATCTAGGGCCTAATCTAGGCCTGAGCGGCTGTGGCCAGGAGTTTCTGCCATGGAATTGGGAACAGCTCATGCTCCATAGCATCAGGAGAGGGCTCGGAGATGACACACACCTTTGCTGTTGCTCGGGGAGGATTTTCATAGAATCATAGAATCACCAGGTTGGAAGAGGCCCATCGGATCTTTTGTGTCTTTGCAGCCACACTTGAACTAAAAGAGAGTGCAGGAGGACTCCCCCACTTTGTGACGGAGTAAAGACCCGTGCAATGTGTAATATTTATCCACATCATCACCAGAGGATGCTATGCTTTCAGGCATGACTTCTGTGGGAGCAGCACCTTCAGCTCCAGCTCCCGAGCACCAGAAGCCACATTCAAATGCAGCTTTTTTACCCCAAAAGACTCTGGGGAAGACACCTGGGTGATGCAGAACAGCCCTGAGTAACTTGAATTTTGATAGGAACGGTTGGACTCGATGATCCAGTGGGTCTCTTCCAACCTGGTTGTTCTATGATTCTATGACTCTATTGGAAGAAAAATGCTTTCTAGAGAAGGTCTCCAACCTCATTTTATCCTGGCAGTGACTGAGCCTGCCAGCACCTCAGGGAGTGGCTCCAACAATTTATTACCTTCCCAGTTAAAATACGAGCTGTGTTTCCAGTTGCAGCCCTCCTCGGCTGGCCAGCACTGCTGGCTTGAGGTCTCCTTTTCTCTGCCAGACACAAGAACTCTCCAGTGTCAAACTTCTGTTTCCTGTGGGCACTGACAGTGGTGGAGTCTTTCCTGAGCTGTGGGTAGCAGCACAGGTGTGGGATCACAATTCCACTCTGGATTTCCCAGTCTGCCAACATGTGCTCCCAGCCTGTGATCCATCATAGAATCATAGAATCACCAGGTTGGAAGAGACCCACAGGATCATCGAGTCCAACCGTTCCCACCAATCTCTAACCCATGTCCCTCAGCACCTCGTCCACCCACACCTTAAACCCCTCCAGGGAAGGTGAATCAACCCCCTCCCTGGGCAGCCTCTGACACTACCCAATGACCCTTTCCATGAAAAAATTTTTCCTAATGTCCAGCCTAAACCTCCCCTGGTGGAGCTTGAGGCCATTCCCTCTTGTCCTGTCCCCTGTCCCTTGGGAGAAGAGCCCAGCTCCCTTCTCTCCACAACCTCCTCTCAGGGAGTTGGAGAGAGCAATGAGGTCTCCCCTCAGCCTCCTCTTCTCCAGGCTAAACACCCCCAGCTCTATCAGCCGCTCCTCTTCTTCTCCAGCCCCTTCCCCAGCTTTGTTACTCTTCTCTGGACTCGCTCCAGAGCCTCAACATCCTTCTGGTGGTGAGGGGCCCAGAACTGAACACAGGATTCAAGATTCCAATTTCCCCATCTACATCACATATACACAGTAACCCCCATCCTATACATCCAAACTCTGTGCAGTGCTGGGCCTCATCGTTCAAGGAGAAGATGAAGGTCTAACGCACCCAGAGGAGGGCACAAAGCTGGAAGGCACATCCTGGGAGGATGGGTGAGAGCTTTGGGTTTGCCTAGTTCAATGAGAAGGAGGCTGAGGGGCCACCTCAGTGCTCTCTGCAGCTTCCTGAGGAGGGGATGTGGAGAGGTTGAGCTCTTCTCTCTGGAATCCAGAGATAAGACACATGGTTATGGTTCTAAGTTGCATCAGGGGAGGTTTAAACTGGGTATTTGGAAGCATTTCATAGAATCATAGAATCATAGAACAACCAGGTTGGAAGAGACCCATCGGATCAGCAAGTCCAACCATTCCTATCAAACATTAAACCATGTCCCTCAGGACCTCATCTACCCGTCCCTTAAACACCTCCAGGGAAGGTGAATCAACCACCTCCCTGGGCAGCCTGTTCCAATGCCCAATGACCCTTTCTGTGAAAAACTTCCTCCTAACCTCAAGCCTAAATCTCCCCTGGAGGAACTTGAGGCCATTCCCTCTTGTCCTGTCCCCTGTCCCTTGTGAGAAGAGCCCAGCTCCCTCCTCTCTACAACCTCCTTTCAGGGAGTTACAGAGAGTAATGAGTAATGAGGTCTCCTCTCAGCCTCCTCTTCTCTAGGCTAAACACACCTATCTCTCTCAGCCACTCCTCATAAGGTATGTTCTCCAGACCCCTCACCAGCCTCGTTGCTCCTCTCTGGACTCACTGGTCAAACCCTGGAACATGCTGCCTAGAGAGATGGTCGATGCCCTGTGGCTGTCAGAGGCTGTTCTCATTTGGACGATGCTCTTCATACCCTGCTTTGACTTTTGGTCAGCCCTGAAGTGGTCAGGCTGTTGGACTGGATGATCCTTGTGAATCTCTTCTGACTTAAATATTCTATTCTATTCTATTCTATTCTATTCTATTCTATTCTATTCTATTCTATTCTATTCTATTCTCAAACTCAACTTTAGCTGCCCCAGAATGCAACTGTATCCTGGGCTGCATCAAAAGGAGTGTGGCCAGCAGGGTGAGGAAAGTGGTTCTGCCCCTCTATTCCTCTCTTGCGAGACCTCATCTGGAGTTTTGTGTCCAGTTCTGGAGACCTCAACATAAGAAGGAGATGAAGCTGTTGGAATGGGTCCAGAGGAGGCTACGATGATCCAAGGGCTGGAGAACCTTCCGTCAGAGGACAGGCTGCAGTTGGGGTTGCTCAGCCTGGAGAAGAGAAGGCTTTGAGGAGGTCTTATAGCGACCTTCCAGTATCTGAAGGGGCTCCAGGAAAGCTGGGGAGGGACTGGTTACAAAGGCCTGGAGTGACAGGACAAGGGGGAATGGGAGAGGGGTAGATTTAGGGTAGACATAAGGGGAATTTCTTCACTATGAGACTGATGAGGCTCTGGCCCAGGTTGCCCAGAGAAGCTGTGGCTGCCCCATCCCTGGAGATATTCAAGGCCAGGCTGGATGGACCTTGGACAGCTTGATCTAGTGGGAGGTGTTTCTGCCCATGGCAGGAGGGTTGGAACTGGATGGTCTTTAAGGTCCCTTCCAACCCAAACCGTTCTACAATTCATTCTATTCTATTCTATTCTATTCTATTCTATTCTATTCTATTCTATTCTATTCTATTCTATTCTATTCTATTCTATTCTATTCTTGTCTATTCTATTCTATTCTATTCTATTCTATTCTATTCTATTCTATTCTATTCTATTCTTGTCTAGTCTGGTCTGTTCTCTTCTGTCCTGTCCCATCCTGTCCCATCCCATCCCACATGGACTTCATTTGTTCTTCTGAGCTACACAGACTTAAACATGATCAGTTCAAACACTTTGGTCACATCCAGCTCCTTAGGTGATGGAGGTGGCACCAACATCATTTCCAGCCTCCGGCTGCCGCACAGCACGGATCCAGAGGCTGTCCCTTGCATCCCCAGCACCCGGTGCTGCTGCTCCCAGTACACTCCCAGGCTGCAGCCCCCGTGCTGGGGTTGGACTGGGTGTGCAGGGCTGGACTGGGTGTGCAGGGCTGGAGGGGGATGGATGCAGCTGGCAGGAGCAGAGCCCTGTTTCCCGATGGAGTGGCTCCATCTAGTGCTGGTCCTCAGGCTGGTGGGACATAGAATCATAGAATCACAGAATCACCAGGTTGGAAGAGACCCACTGGATCATCGAGTCCAACCATTCCTATCAAACACTAACCCATGTCCCTCAGGACCTCATCCACCCGTCCCTTAAACCCCTCCAGGGAAGGTGACCCAACCCCTTCCTTGGGCAGGCTGTTCCAATGCCCATCTCAGTGCTTGTGGCCAAGCCAGGAACCCGGAGAACAAGTCTTATGAGGAGCAGCTGGGGGAACTAGAATTGCTTGGTCTGGAGAAGAGGAAACTGAGGGAAAACCTCTACAACTACCTAAAAGGAGGTTGGAACCTGGTGTGGTCTGGTCTCTTCTCCTGTGTAACAAGCAATTGCATGAAAGGAAATGGCCTCAAGTTGTGCCGGGGGAGGTTTGGATTGGATATCAGGAAAAGTTTCTTCACTGACAGAGTGGTGGAGCTCAGGCAGAGGCTGCCCAGGGCAGGGGGGAGTCTCCGTTCTTTAAGAAAAGTGTGTAGAGGTGGCACTTGGAGATGTAGTTTAGTAAGTACAGTGGGGGTGGTCTGGTGGTTGGAGTGGATGAGCTGAGAAGGTTTTTCTAACCTCAATGATTCTGTGATTCTAGGACCCAGGTCTGACAAGGCCATATTCAGCAGCTCTACTCCCGGTGCCGTCCCTCGGAAGTTCTGAGTTTCGCCTTCACAATTTACATCCCTGAAGGCATCATAGGGTGGCAGAAAGACCTGGTGCCAAGGAAGAGGCTGTGTAAGACTCTTTCAGTGAGGATGGAGGCTACCGACCATGCAATAAGTTGTCCTGGTTTCCTTGGAATATGAGATTGTGTCAAGTGAGTGAGGCCGCTCCTCGAATCCTGTGTTCAGTTGTGGGCCCCTCACCACAAGAAGGATGTTGAGGCTCTGGAGTGAGTCCAGAGAAGAGCAACGAAGCTGGGGAAGGGGCTGGAGAACAGGCCTTATGAGGAGCATCTGAGAGAGCTGGGGGTGTTTATCCTGGAGAAGAGGAGTCTGAGGGGAGACCTCATTGCTCTCTACAACTACCTGAAAGGAGGTTGTGGAGAGGAGGGAGCTGGACTTTTCTCCCAAGGGACAGGGGACAGAACGAGAGGGAATGGCCTCAAGCTCCACCAGGGGAGATTTAGGCTGGACATCAGGAGGAAGTTTTTCCCAGAAAGGGTCATTAGGCAGTGTCAGAGGCTGCCCAGGGAGGTGGTTGATTCACCTTCCCTGGAGGGGTTTAAGGGACGGGTGGATGAGGTGCTGAGGGACATGGGTTAGTGATTGATGGGAACGGTTTGACTCCACTGTCCGGTGAGTCTCTTCCAACTTGGTTGTTCTATGATTCTATGATTCTAAGAGGAGAGACTGAGGTGCTGAGGAGCAGTAGAGGGGTCTGGGCCTTCTCTGGTTGCTGCTGTGTGGTGGTTGGACTGGTACTGGGAGCAAGGAGATGGGGAGAAGACAGAAATGTGGGGAGAAACTCTCACTGTGCATTTCATGTTGGGAATATTTTATATTCTTAATATAAAAGCCCTTTTTCTGATCAGGGCTTGGCTGTAGGACCAGAGCAGGTCCCTGAGCAGAAGGCAGTGGACAGAGATGCGGACACAGGGAAGGAGGTGACTGAGGGTTCTGCAGTGTCAGCTGCCCCTCTTGCCTGTCCTGCCAGCACAGCTCAACACTTCCCACTCCTGTAACCGCAAAGAGGTGTGAGGGTTGGGTGGGGAGTCTGGAGGACTCACTGGTTGGTAGAACTCATCCACTGCAAACTCATGTGTTTCTGGCTTTTTATGGAGCTCAGCAACCCTTTACCCTCCTCTTCATTCCTGCTACGTTGCACATTTTCCTCTTGCTCTTCCCTGGAGCTTCCTGAGGAGACAATATCTTCATTCACGATCTAGATGATGGGGCACAGTGTTCACTGAGGACACCACTGATCATGCACTTGGAGAAATGATCTTAGACAAACTTCATGCAGTTCAACGTCTCTTTTCTATTTTGTTTTCCCTCTGGCCTTCAGGTCAAACTCACCACCCTTGCATCCTTTCCGTACCAAATGTTATGTCCTTGCTTTGTTTCATCACAGACTCTGGCTGCTGGACTCATGTCCCTGGAGATGTCAGGGTGGGCAGAAGGGCACATGGAGGTAGAGCCCAGCATCCTCTCAAAGAGGCTCACCATGACCCGGGTTAACAACATCCCCTCAGTCATTTCACTTCTTTAAATCCACAAAACTCTTCTACACCTGAGCTTATCGTAGATTTCTTGATCACAAATTCTGGTAGCCAGAAACCAAGTTGGCCAAGTCCTGGGCTCCAGTGTCCAGGGAAAACTCTTCCATGCCAGCCTAGTTCAAAACCATCGAGGTGCCATCTAGCACCTGCCTATGGCTGTTGGATTCTTTGGCATATCCACTACCCAGCTCTATTCCTTGATTTTAGGGACTGTTCTTTTGGTCCTTTCCACACAGCCATCCACAGCTTTCCCAGGACCTGGAGCCCAGAGAATCCGAAGGTCATTGCCAGCAGCCTCTACTCTTTGACTCATAGAATCATAGAATCACCAGGTTGGAAGAGACGCACCGGATCATCGAGTCCAACCATCCCCACCAAGCTCTAAACCATGTCCCTCAGTACCTCATCCACCCACACTTTAAACACCTCCAGGGAAGGCAAGTCAACCACCTCCCTGGGCAGACTCTTCCATTGACTAATGACCTTTTCAGTGAAGAATTTTTTTCCTTATAAGCCTGAACCTCTCCTGGCGGAGCTTGAGGCCTTTCCCTCTTGTCCTGTCCCCTGTCCCTTGGGAGAAGGAGAAGGGATGTCTGGGACCGTTTGCCCAGAGCTGGGAGACCTCCAGGCTGGCGGCTGCTGCACCTGCAGTGGTTGGGAGAAGCTTCTGAAGACTCACAACACATTTTTTAATGACAGCTCGGGGAAGTTCATGCCCTCAGGAGTCCTTTAGGTTGGGTGGCACGGTGTTTGGGTGTTTGATGATGACTGGGTGATCCTTGTTCTGACTTATGCGCAGCTGAAGTCACTGTGCCAGGTTTTTTTTTTTAAGATACAGGGGGTTTCAACATTTTGAGATAAGCGGAAATACCTATGCAGATTTTTAACATTCCTTTGGCATTGGGAGTGCAGGTATCTCTGAGGGATCTTCCACTGCGTCTTAGATAGCTGGAAACCTGCCCCTTAAACTAGAATTCCCACCCGAGAACTGTGTCTGTTTGCATCTGGGTTAACTTCCAGGGAGAAAGCAGAACAGGGCGACTGTAATTAGCCTTCACAGGTAAGTTAGGAGTTGCTTTTTCTCCTGCTGAGGTTGAGCAGCCCCAAATCAGGGACCCACAGTGTGGTCAGGGCACCCTCTTCCTTTGCAGAGAGAAGGGTGAGGGAAGTGGCTCTGTTTGATTGCTCGAGACACCTGCAGGAAGCAGGAGAGCTGATGGACAGGGCTGACCCAATCTATCACCTATTTTCACGAAAGCAACCAAATACAGGGTCTTTTAGTTCACATCAGTACCGACAAGAAATGATGACAGAGCTGAAACATAGAATTATTTGGTTGGAAAAGATCTTTCAGATTGCCAAGTCCAACTGTCCCTGTCCACTACTAAACCACAGCTGAGCACCTTGCCTGCCTGGCTTTTAAATCCCTCCAGGGATGGAGACTCCACCACATCCCCAGGCAGCCTCTGCCAGCGCTTCATAGAACCATAGAATCATGGAATCACAGAACAACCAGGTTGGAAGAGACCCACCAGATCATCAAGTCCAACCATTCCCATCAAACACTAACCCATGTCCCTGAGCACCTTGTCCACTCATCCCTTAAACCCCTCCAGGGAAGGTGACTCAACCCCCTCCCTGGGCAGCCTCTACCAGTGCCCAATGACCCTTTCTGTGAAAAACTTTTTCCTAATCTCCAGCCTAAATCTCCCCTGGTGGAGCTTGAGGCCATTCCCTCTCGTCCTGTCCCCTGTCTCTCGGGAGAAGAGCCCAGCTCTCTCCTCTCCACAACCTCCTTTCAGGTACACTCGATGGTCTCTTCCAACCTGGTGTTTCTATGATTCTATGACCTCCAAGATTGGGGACTTGCTCCTTCCTTACTACGACTGGTCCTGAAAAAACATTTTTTTTGGGGGAGGGGGTTGTTTGTTGGGTTTTTTTGCTTGCTGCAAGGATTAGTGGGAATCTAGAAAATATGATTTATGAGGGAAGAATGGGAGAATTGGGTTTTTTGGTCCAGAGGAGCGAAGCCTGATGGAAGACGGAGCAGCTGGGGGTTAGTTGACCTCCAGACTCTTTCGGCAGCTGCATTTCCTGCACTGCTGTGAGCACAGCCCTTGGATAAATAAAAGGCTGCCAGGAAAAAGAAAGGAATAAACCCTTCTCTGTGTCTGCCTGGAGAGGACAGGGAAGCATGGGATGAAGCTGCAGCGGGAGAGAGCTTTACTAAGGCATTTAGGGACTGAGTAAATGCAAGCAGAGCCACGAGCCAGGACTGATTGCCTGATGCCAGGTCTGTGACATTTCGAGGGTGAAAAAAAAGCCCTCACAGATTAGACAAACATCCATCAGGAGGGGTTTCAGTTGTGCTTATCCCATGCTGGAACAGGACACCCCTCCAGCTTTGTTTTCTCTGCTGCTGTTTTTAGCAGCCTCACAGCTCCAGGAGGTTGTTTAACGGCAGTCAACCTCCATCCACACCATCCTCTCCAAGAGTGAATTTTTGGCCCAGGAGGTCACATCCATCACTGCGATGAGCCAGCTGCCTCGCTGCAGGGAAGTGGCGCTGTGCTGAGCAGCCTCAGCCCATGGTGGGGTGGGTGCAGCACAGAGAACCATGCTGGGCAGGTCTTGGAAAGACCATGGAGCCAGCGAAGTTTTCACAAAGGTCTCCAAACTCCAAAAAGCTTCCTCTCCTTTCTTTAGAAGAGTTCTACCACAAATCATTGGGATGTCAGACAGGATCACTGCCCCTCAACGCTGCCACGGAGTCAGCACAGGAGCTCGGGGTCGCAGTGCTCAGCCAGATGTTCCATCGCTTTCTGCTCAGCAGTGTGTCTCCAGCCAAGGAGGGATGACATTGTCACCCAGGCCACTGCAAGATCAGCTGCAGTCACAACTTGATGAACATCTCAAGATGTTTCCCTTCCGTTCAGTTGATACTGGTGGTTTTGCTTGGATTCCCTTGTCAGTTTGGGGAATCACAGCACTCACGTGGATATGAAGTAGCTTATGGCAAGTTCCTTCCTCACCAGGCAGGAGACAACAAAGATGTTGGATGCTGCTGAGGGACAAGGCAGTCCCGTAACCCATCACACTGCCTCCAGGTCCTCCAGGTCCCCCACCCTCTCCACCCAGAAATTAAAATATCCTCCAGAGGATTCTCAGGAACAGGTCTGGGAAAGATTTCCCCTTCCTAGAAGTAAAGGAATTGTAGACTTGGCTTTATCTGCTTTGTTTTACAGGATGTCTTGCTCTGTCTCACTCTGTCCTGAAAAGGGATGTTAAGGATGTTGTCTGAGTATAAATCACTGTGCAACAGTCACATTAGAGACTCGGGAAGTCTCATTTCTGCCTTCATGATGTTTCCTGGAAAACTCCATAAAACAAAGCCCAGTCTCCACTTTATGCAATTACAGAAAGCCTGAGAACTCAATATTTAGCTTTGTTTACAGTTTGACTTCCTCCTCATTGGCTGGAGACCATAACATCACCACTCTCAGCATCAGGGGATGCGCTAGACTGGAAATTTTGGCAAAATGTGTAGTTTTCTTTCCTACTTCTCATTTGATAAAAAAAGAATAGAGAAGAGGGAAAGGCAGCTGGTGGTGCCGAGCGGTGAAGGGAGGCAGACAGGGCCGTGTGCTGGCAGGGAGACTGGAGAAAGGAGGGAGGTGAGGTGCCTAATGGAACAGAAGAAGAAATATCAGAGGAAACTAAGACAGAAGAAATGAAGTACCAACATCAAATATCAAAGCCAAACTTGGGCTTTGAAAGGGAAACCCAGCAGGTGAGGAAGCAGAGAACACGGTTCAGAGAAACCTCCATATTTCAGTGATCTGGTTCGTCCTTGTTCATAGAACCATGGGTTCATGGGTTTGGGTTGAAAGGGACCTCAAAGCCCATCCGGTCCCACCCCTGCCATGGGCAGGGACACCTCCCACTGGATCAGGGGCTCCAAGACCATTCAACCTGGCCTGGAACCCCTCCATGGGGCAGCCACCGCTGCTCTGGGCAACCTAGGCCAGGGCCTCCCCACCCTCACAGCAAAACATTTCTTCCTAAAATATCATCTCAATCTCCCCTCTTGTAGCTCAAAACTGTCCCCCTATCATCCTCTCCTTGTGCTCCCTGGTCAAGAGTCCCTCCCCAGCTTTTCAGGAGCTCCTTTCAGAGCTGGAAGCTGTTCTAAGGTCTCCCCAGAGCCTTCTGCTCTCCAGGCTGAACAATCACAGCTCTCAGCCTCTCCTCATACAGAAGGTGCTCAGTCCAGCTCCCAGAGCCCAAATCCTGTCTCACTTAGTTTCTGTGATCACCTTCAATGCAATTAAACATCAAAATTGCAGATGATACTAATCTAGGAGGAAGTGTTGATCAGCTGGAAGGCAGGGAGGTTCTGCAGAGGGACCTGGACGGGCTGGATCAATGGCCAAGGTCGATGGGATGAGGTTCAACAAGACCAAATGCTGAGTCTTGCACTTGGGACACCACAACCCTGTGCAACTCAGGGCTTGGGGAAGAACAGTTGGAAAGCTGCCTGGTGGAAAAGGACCTGGGGATGCTGGGTGACAGCAGCTAAACGTAAGCCAGCAGTGGTCCAGGTGGCCAAGAAGGCCACTAGCATGCTGGTTTGGATCAGAAATGGTGTGGCCAGATGGAGCAGGTAAGGGATTGTGCCCCTGGACTTGGTGCTGGTGAGGCCAAACCTCGAATCTTGGGTTCAGTTTTGGGCCCCTCACTGCAAGGAGGACATTGAGGGGCTGGAGCGTGTCCAGAGAAGGGAACAGAGCTGGGGAAGGGGCTGGAGAACAAGTCTTACAAGGAGCATCTAAAGGACTTGAGGTCATTTAGCCTGGAGAAGAGGAGGCAAGGAAGCCCTCATCACTGCCTGAAGGCAGGTTGGGGTGAGGTGGGTGCTGGGCTCTTCTCTCAAGTCACAAACAATAGGTTGAGAGGAAATGGCCTCAAGCTGCCCCAGGGCAGGATCAGTTTGGACACTGAGAAAAGTTTCTTCACTGAAAGGGCTCTCAGACCCTGGCAGGTGCTGCCCAGGGAGGTGATGGAATCCCCATCCCTGGGTAGATGAGTAGATCTAAGATCTAAAGACAGGTGCTCAGGGAGATGATTTAGCAGTGGATGGGTACAGTTGGGCTCGATGATTTCAAAGGTGTTTTCCAACCTAGGGATTCTATGGTCCTACGAACATCTAGAGGCAACCATCAGATGACTTTGCCTCCTGGCAAGTTTCCTGCCCAGGCACAAGGATGTGCTCTGAATCCAAAGCCCAGCCCACTGCATTGCAGCATCCTGGTGAGGGGATGCGTGCTCATCCCTCCTTACCCAGGGGACAAGGAACAGCCGTTTTGGATGTCTTCTCCCTGTCATAGAATCAGAATCACCAGGTTGGAAGAGACCCATCGGATCATGGAGTCCAACCATTCCTATCAAACACTAACCCATGTCCCTCAGCACCTCGTCCACCCGTCCCTTAAACCCCTCCAGGGAAGTTGACTCAACCCCCTTCCTGGGCAGCCTCTGCCAGTGACCAATGACCCTTTCTGTGAAAAACTTTTCCCTGATGTCCAGCCTGACCCTCCCCTGGTGGAGTTTGAGGCCATTCCCTCTTGTCCTGTCCCCTGTCCCTTGGGAGAAGAGGCCAACCCTCCTCTCTACAACCTCCTTTCACACTGTCCTTTCACACTGTGCTGCGCTGGAGCACGAAGCAGCTCCTCTGCTTGTTTTCCCAAAGCTGTTTGCTGTCTGATTTAGCTTTGTCTGCTCAGAAGTCTCCAGCCAGAGCTCTAAAGCCCACAGCTGTGGTTTTCAGATGAGAGACTTGGGCTGGGTTCAGATCTTGTTTTTGGAAAGGCTGCTGCGATCCTGAGCAAAGGCAACACACATGGCACCAGTCCATCCTTTAGAGCGGTGAACCATGAGAGTCAGGGTCCTCCAGCCCTCGTGGAGGACAGAGCCTTTCACTGTTAATTTTGGATCTACAGACAGAAAAAAAAAAAAATCACCTCTTGAAGTTTAACCCTTCCATTTCTAGGTTTCTATCACCAACACTGTAAAAAGCCAGAAGATACTATCAAAAAAACCCACCCTGAAAAGCCCTTTCAGGCCCAGTTACATCGAGGTTCATCTTCTTGCTCCCACCTAAACTGCTTTTGAGGATGACGGAGAGGATTTTTAAAGGGTGCATGAAGCCTCTGTAGGGCATGGCCCCTCCAGGAATACATCATTGCATCCAATTTTGGAGTCAAGGTTTGGCACCCGGGTGCTTCCCCATGAATAGGAGGAGAGGAAACGGCCTCGAGTTGTGCCAGGGCAGGTTTAGGTTGGATAGCAGAGAAAAATTCTTCACTGACCGAGTGGTGAAGCCCTGGCAGAGGCTGCCCAGGGCAGTGGGGGAGTCTTCGTCCCTGGAGAGGTTCAAAAGAACATCTAGACGTGACACTTGGAGACATGGTTTTGCAGGCATAGCAGGGGTGGGCTGATGGTTGGACTGAATGAGCTAGGAGAGCTTCGCCAACCTCTACGATTCTATGATAAAAGTTTGGAGGAGAAGGTGGAGCACATCTTCCTCTGGAAGCTGGAGGCCAGTCACAAGTGGTGTCCCCAGGGCCCAGTGCTGGGTCCAGCCCTGTTCAATGTCTTCATCAATGATCTGGATGAAGGCATTGAGTGCTTCCTTAGCAAGTTTGCAGATGACACTAAGCTGGGTGGAAGCTGGATCTGCTGGAGGGTAGGGAGGCTCCAAAGGGATCTGAACAGGCTGGATCCATGGGCTGAGACCAACGGGATGAGGTTCAACAAGGCCAAATGGCAGATCCTGCACTTGGGGCACAACAACCCTGAGCAGCTCCAGACTAGGAGAAGTCTGGCTGGAAAGTGCCTGGAGGAGAAGGACCTGGGGGGGAATTGGTTGAACATGAACCAGCAAGAAGGCCAGTGGCATCTTGGCTTGGATCAGAAATGGTGTGACCAGCAGGTCCAGGGAGGTTCTTCTCCCTCTGGACTCGGCACTGGTGAGACCACTCCTCGAATCCTGTGGTCAGTTGTGGGCCCCTCAGCACAAGAAGGATGTTGAGGCTCTGGAGCGAGTCCAGAAATGAGCAACAAAGCTGGTGAAGGGGCTGGAGAACAGGCCTTATGAGGAATGGCTGAGAGAGCTGGGGGTGTTTATCCTGGAGAAGAGGAGGCTGAGGGGAGACCTCATTGCTTTCTCCAGCTACCTGAAAGGAGGTTGCAGAGAGGAGGGAGCTGGGCTCTTCTCCCAAGGGACAGGGGACAGGACGAGAGGAAGTGGCCTCAAGCTCCACCAGGCTGGACATTAGGAAAAAAAAATTCATGGAAAGGGTCATTGGGCAGTGTCAGAGGCTGCCCAGGGAGGGGGGTGAGTTGCCTTCCCTGGAGGGGTTTAAGGGACGGGTGGACGAGGTGCTGAGGGACATAGTTTATGGGAATGGATTGATGGGAATGGTTGGACTCGATGATCTGGGGGTCTCTTCCAACCTAGTGATTCTATGATCTCTGGGCTCCCCTTGATGCTGGATCCCCCCCGGCACCCTCAAGCTGGGGGTTTCTCTGGGGTGCAGGTCACAGAGCTGCAGAGGATGGGGCTGAGCTCCCCCTGGGGAGCCCTCTCTAGGGGCAGGATGTGGCCCTGCGGCCCCCAGGACGGGGTCTCCCTCGGGTGTGGGATGTGGGTTCGCATCCCCCTGGCCCGTGGGGCTCCCCGAGGTTCCCATCCCGCAGGTCCACGCCGTGGGGAGCGCCCGGAGGGCCCCTCAGCACCCCCAACCTTCCCCCGCGGGCGGGATGCAACCCGCGTTCCCCGTCTGCAGATCCCGCCTCTCCCCGGCAGGGGGCGCCGCTGGTCCGGCCTCGCTCGGCGGGGGCGTGGCCTGAGCAGGGGGCGTGGGCTGGGCCGGACGGGGGCGTGGCCGCCATGGAGAGAGATGTCCAGCTAGGAGGCGTGGTCAGAATCAGGGGCGTGGTCATAGGTAGCGTTGTCACGACTGGGCGCGGCCAGAACGGGACATTGAAAGCGCTCAGGAGGGGCGTGGCCAGCGCGGAGGACCATGGGGAGGGGGACCAAGGGGAAACAGCCGGCCAACGAGGGGGTGTGGCTAGACGGGGGCGTGACCAGGGCGGGGGTGTGTGTCCATGTGGCTTCGTAGCTTCGGGGGCGTAGCCAGCGCGTGGGGGCGTGGGCAGAACGCGGAGGGTGTGGCGAGCACACGGGGGCGCGTCCATGTGGTTTGCCAGCCGCTGGGGGCGGGGCCAGAGCTTGGGGGCATGGCCAAGGTAAGAGGAGTGGGTAGGGCTCGGGGCGTGGTCAGAACTGGGGGCGCGGCCATGGCTGGGGGCGTGGTCGAGGCGTACCCCCCCACCCTTTGGCCCCGCCCCGGCCGCAGGTGAGGCGGGGCCGCGGGTTCGAGGCGGGCGCCGCCACCGTCCCGCTCCCTGTCCCAACCATGGCGGAGCAGGAGAGCCTGGAGTTTGGCAAAGCCGACTTCGTGCTGATGGACGCCGTCACCATGCCCGAGTTCATGAGCAATCTCCGCCTGCGGTGAGAGAGAGCGGGGGCGGGCAGGGGCCCTCAGGGGGTCTGAGAGGGGCTGAGGGAGTGGGACAGAGTCTCGAGGGGATCTGAGGGCTCCTGAGGGGGAGTGAGGGGGTCTTGATGGATTGTGAGGGGGCGGCAAGCGCTCAGAGGGAGATTAAGGGTGAGCGAGGGGCTCTGAGAAATCTTGAGGGGGTCTGAGAGGATGGGAAGGGGTGTGGGGGTTTGGGAAGGGGTGGGAAGGGGTGTAAGGGTTATTAAAGGGTGAGAAGGAGTGTGGAGGTTGTGAAAGGGTGAGAAGGGGTGTGGGGGTTTTTGAAGGGATGAGAAGTGGGTTTGAGAAGAGTTCTGAGGGGTTGTGAAGGTGTCTGAGAGGGTAGGAAGGGTTCTGAAGGGGTGCGAAGTCTAGTTTTTTTCACTTCTTTCTCCCCCTTTTCCTCATTTTGGGTGTGGGGAAGGGTTGTGCTGATGGGATCACAGCTCCCTCAGCACAGGGGCTGCTACAGGTGACTAAACCAGAGTCACCTGTAGCAGCCCCTGTGCTGAGGGAGCTGTGATCCCATCAGCTGGGCAGTGGCTTGGCAACAGCAGAACTAACCTGGTGCAAAAGACTGGAATTCCCTATAAAACTGGGATACTTGGAAGAGAAGAGTGAGTATGAGGGTGCCTGGGGTGCAGGTCTGGCTTTCTGCCACCCCTTTGGCAAACCTCCTCTCAGATCTCGTCTCCCTCAGCCTGCGTCCCCGTCGCTCCTCTCTAACCCGAATCTGCCCGTGCTGACAGCGGCAAAGTTAAGATGGAAAAAAACCAGCAATAAAAGTCACCAAGTCCAAGGCTGCTCCGGCCCCGTAGGAGCGTTACAGCCGCTCACCCGTGCAGACTCGCTGTGTTAACATTTTGTGATCTTTATGGTTTTATTCCCCTCCCAGATGCGATGGGCTTCGGGAACGGCTGCAGTTTCATCCCTGTTCCCCTGTGAAGCTCAACTCAATCCTGAGCGGCACTGATAGCAAGGACAGCCGGTGGGGACCCTAAGTCCACGTCTGTCTTTCACTTTCCATTATAAAAGATTCATGTGAGATTCTCCTGATAAACTTTTACGCCCCTGCTTGAGCAAGGATTTGGTGATTACCAAAGGGGAGGCTTTGGGATAAAGAAGTGACTTATTGGTTGCCTCCTTGCCCTGGTTTTGCTCAGGTTTTATTGCCAGTTCCTCTCCTAATGCTTCTGGAGAAGGTGGTGAAATCAATAACTTGTTGACCCTTGCAGGATGCACACGAGAGCAGCTCTGGCGATAGCTAAAGAGGAGGGGGGGTGCTAAGCTTGTCTGAAAACAACCAAGGAAGGAGAAAATTAAGCTCTTTTAGACTATTGTGACGTCTCCCCTGCATGAAATCTGGACGCTTTGAGGTCTGGCTGCATCATGTGCCAATCACTGGGGAATCTTTATGCTGCATAACTGAGTAGGAGGTGCATTCATCTAATGTGCTGGAAGGTCAGGGCTCAGATCCCTTAAGCTGCAGGTATAACAACAACCACTGGTGTATTTAGTGCTATTTCTGCTTCTATATTTTGGATTTCTGTTTAAGTGAGGAGGCGTTTGTGTTTAAATACTACAAAAGACTTAATGTGAACAGGTCAGCTTTGAACAGGAGGTCATGTCAGGTTTAAATGCGTCTTGCGGTGCTTCTAAAAGCTTGAATTTGCATGTCATTTGTGCGCACCCCAACACTCTAATTGTATTACAAAGCGCCTAGGCACAAAGTTGTTGCAGTTAGCAGGAAACATGTCTAACAGTTTGTTCTTGGAGTTTTGATTCTTTGGTTAGTATGTACTAGAAATGGAAATGAAGTATTGGAAATGGATTGCTAGATAACTTTAAAATAAGTGCAGCATCTTGGTTGTATTTAGGAATCAGTAAATTCAGAGGGGCCTTGCACTTGTAGACTTTGGTTTTGTATGAAAGAGAATGAGTAGAAGTGTCTGGTGATTCTGGATCCGTACAGTTGATGTGTAGTTCTGACTTTTTCCCTGTTCTGTGCTGATTGCCTGGAGAAGAGGAGGCTGAGGGGAGACCTCATTGCTCTCTACAACTACCTGAAAGGAGGTTGTGGAGAGGAGGGAACTGGGCTCTTCTCCCAAGGGACAGGACGAGAGGGAGTGGCTTCAAGCTCCACCAGGGGAGGTTTAGGCTAGATATTAGGAAAAAGTTTTTCACGGAAAGGGTCATTGGGCATTGGAACAGGCTGCCCTGGTAGGGGGTTGAGTCACCTTCCCTGGAGGGGTTTAAGGGACGGGTGGACGAGGTGCTGAGGGACATGGGTTAGCGTTTGATAGGAATGGCTGGACTCAATGATCCAGTGGGTCTCTTCCAACCTGGTTGTTCTATGATTCTATGATTGTGCTACAGATGTTGTGTGAACATTCCTGCTGTATCCAACATGCAGGTGTCCCCTTAACTCCAGCACATTGGTCACTGGTGCTCAAGACCAGGCTTTTCTCTGAAGAAAGCATTTCAAACTCCTTTCTCTTCAGCTCAGGAATGGTGCATTGCTTTGGCTGTGCTCTGCAGTTCACAGGCAGAGCTCTACCTGCCTCTCAAGGCTCTTCTGTCTGTGCTGTGAGCAGCATCATCTTTGAGAAGAATTTCTTACCTTGGGGCTGTTGCCTCCTGACTTCAGGTTTGCCTGCAGTGGAACATCAGGAAAAGCCAATCTGAATTTATCAGAAGTGAGAGCTGTGGCCTTGGCCCTCTGACCCAGCTTTGCTGCTGACCTTAGTGCAGTGCTCAAGCAACCTTTGCTTCTCTTATTTTTTATTGCTGTGGAGATGGTAATTAACACCACTGGTGCATTTTGAGTTGTGTCAGACCCACATCGCACCCGAGACTCTGACCTGCTCAGGGCTGGTTGTGTCACGTTCTGTGGTGCAGGGTGTGTAGCTGGCACGTGTCACCTCGGTGCTCCTCGTGTGCTGAGCAGAACGGGGAAACTTGCTTCTCCGTCATTACCTTCAAGTGGTGAGTTTGTTGGGTTTACACTCCGATGGGCTCCACCCTTTTCCATAAATCCAGCTTTCTGCCAGAGCTATTTTCGTTCAGGGTCAGAGACTGACCCCAGACGGGTTGTGCTGGATTTAGTTCCCAAGTGAGCCCAGATGTGGGTGGAACTGAAATCCTTCCAGCTTCAGTGCATGCAAGGATATTTCCCCAAGGATGTCTCTAGTGGGAAAAAGAGAAATGGTGAAGTTGCACTTCTCACTACTTCAGTATTTGAATTTAGTGGTGTTGACAGGGTCTGGATTAGTGGCTGACTTGTTTGTTGGTGCGAGTACCTGCCTGGGTTGGTGGGATGCAATTTGCTGCCTCGTTGCCCCATCTCTGCACTCCGTGCCCTCTCGTTTGTAGGTGTGTGAAGTGATTCAGCGAGGTTATCATGGTATTTTCTCACGGTGGAGTCTTACAGCTACAGAACAAACTGGCCATTTCACGTGGACACTCAAGCAATCGCTGTGTGTTACACATTAATTGTTAATAAAAGTCATCCTGTCCTTGAATTCCTTAGTTCTGAGTGGGCTTTGTACAGAGTCTGGTTGTGGTTCTTAGTCATCAAAATAACTAATAAAAGAAAAAGGCAGGAGTATAGGAAGAGTCAGGGTGGGCTCAGTTGCTGGCTTTGTTTCTTTACAGAAAATCTCCAGAGCTTTAACAGATGATTGTTCCTTGAGTGCCCCTAAGTACAAATTATTATATACTGCTGGTTTTGAGCAGTTTGCCAGAGTCCGGTTCCTTTAGTCAGCTCCCTGCTGACCCTTCCGGGCAGGTTGATTGTTGTAGTAGCAGCTGGCATTTCAATTCCTAGCACAGGATGTAAGATTAATTGCAAGGCTCCTTAAAAACAGGGAATCTTTTTACTGTCAGAAAGCTCTCGGGTCCTCTTGCTGGCACTCAGGGGCCAGTATTTAGTTGTCCTCCAAGCATGACCTGCCTGTAGTTTAAGGGAGGACGTCCTGCTCTGTACTCCAGACCCTTTCATTTGATATCGCAGCAGCTGGGTGGCCTTTAGGAGAGTTCTGTATGAGCTGTGTGCTCAAGTCTTTCTGTTCCCACATCTGAATTGTGAGCAGGTGCCACCTGACTCATCTCCCAGTTTCTATCAAGTTTCTTATTTTCATAGAATCATAGAACAACCAGGCCGGAAGAGACCCACTGGATCATCAAATCCAACCATTCCTATCAAACACTAACCCATGTCCCTCAGCAATTCATCCACCCGTCCCTTAAACCCCTCCAGGAAAGGTGTATTAACCCCCTCCCTGGGCAGCCTCTGACACTGCCCAATCACCCTTTCTGTAAAAAATTTTTTCCTAATGTCCAGCCTGACCCTCCCCTGGTGGAGCTCGAGGCCATTCCCTCTCGTCCTGTCCCTTGGGAGAAGAGCCCAGCTCCCTCCTCTCCACAACCTCCTTTCAGGTAGTTATAGAGAGCAATGAGGTCTCCCCTCAGCTTCCTCTTCTCCAGGATAAACACCCCCAGCTCTCTCAGCCACTCCTCTTGTTCTCCAGCTCCTTCACCAGCTTCGTTGCTCATTTTTCATAAGCATCGTGTAAATCCCCTCCTGGGAATGGAATAGTCACAGTTGTTAAATTGTCACAGTTATTAAAGAATTCAAGGATGCATGAAAGGAAATTTATGGAAGCACCTGGTAAGGTGTAATGACCATAAAATGGATTTTGGGTTGTTCTTTTAACTCATTCCAGCACAGAGCTGTAACGGGAAGCTGTGTTTACTGCTCATGTGGTTCTTGGTCATCCCAGCCTGCCCAAGAACTATAGTTTCATGGTCCTTGCAATCATCTCTCTGCACACACTGATTCCTGACCTCTTAAAGCAACACTCGGTGAAAACTGCAGAGGTCTGGCTCACTGGCAGTGTTTGATTCTTCATCTGTGTCACACTCTTTCTGCTTCTGCATTGACTCAATCTTCCTTAAAGTGTCAGAGCAAGGGGCTTCTGTCTGTGTTGCACTGATGTTTTCACACCGGTTTAACCATCTGAAACATTCATGTTTGTGGTTGTGGTGGGAGAGGTTTGGCTTCATGCTGGGTAGTAAACGTATCTTTAATTCTGGCCGAGGAAATGTTAGGTGAATGCTTGGTTTCATTCGTGCCTTTGGTAATGAAATATTCATGCTTAATAAACAAACTTTCCATGCCTTTAAGCCATTTTAATTTCCTCATGTTAAATAGATATGAATATTTGAGTTGTTCTTGGGGTGTTGAATTAAAATGCTGCTGGGAAGAGTCTACTTTCTTCCTGGAGCTGGGTACCTGCTGCCACAGGACGCTCCTCACTGCAACTCGCACGGCCAGCAGTTAAGTCTCATCAGCTGCTCTTGGCTTCTTCAGAATTGCTCAGCTTGCAGAGAGCTGCCTTGTGTCAGAATTTGGAATGAATGGAATGAAAATTCCCCTCAGTCCATCAAGATTTGACTTACGAGCTTGGCCAGGGGCCAGCTTGATCTTCGTAGATGGAAAAGGCCATCGATCTCACTTATAAAGCAGATACTAACTGCACAAGTAGCAACAGGGGGGGATCAGGGCCAACTTTCCGATTTCTGTAGGGACTTCATGTTCTGCTTACAGAAACCAAGATCTGCTCCAGGTGGGCTCTGCGCTTCCTGACAGCAGCCATGTGGATGGTACATTGAAAAGATGATGTCCCACATGGAATTTATTTCACGTCTGTATGTGCTAATTTTGTATTGTATCACTGACTCTGCTTCTGCGCATCCTGACTGATGAGCCCCTTGACTTCTCAGAGTGACATTGTCCAGTAGTCTTTTTACAGCAGTGTGGGTGAGGTACTGCTTAACAATTTTAGCACATGGGTATTGAGTAAAATACGAGGTCAGATTTATGAATGAAATCAATCTCTCAGGGTAATTTGCTGTTTTAAATGCTTCTGCTGGTTGTGCTGTGCCTGAGACCTGGTGGTCCCGGCTTGCCGGATGGTGCTGAGCTGCGTTTATGATCCTTGTCAGAGCACAGAGAACAAGATTTTGCTGCAGGTAGCTAGCAAGCAGCAAACTTGGAAGGGACACCCATGTTGCATGGCATCAGGTGTGAAGAAAAATCCCTCCAGAATCCATTTTGTAACCAGAACTATTTTGAACTGCCTCACTAGGAGACATTCCTTGTTGCATCTTGTTTTAATCAATTATTGTTTTACACAAAGGATATCTACAAAAAGTCAGCCGTGAATTTAAGGAATCCTCAGCAGCCTTTTGCTTTCATCCTTGACTCTTCTCTGTAAGTATTTTCTATAGAATCATAGAATCACAGAGTGGTTTGAGTTGGAAGGGACTTCAAAGCCCATCCAGTCCCACCCCTGCCATGGGCAGGGCCACCTCCCACTGGATCAGGGGCTCCAAGCCCCATCCAGCCTGGCCTTGAACCCCTCCAGGGATGGGGCAACCACCCCTGCTCTGGGCAACCTGAGCCAGGGCCTCCCCACCCTCACAGGAAAACATTTCTCCCCAAGATCTCATCTCAATGTCCCCTCTTTCAGCTGGAAACTGTTCCCCTCGTCCTATCCCTGCATTCTTTGATCAAGAGCCCCTTCCCAGCTCTCCTGCAGGATTTTGTAGATCCTGATGAAGGAATGTGGGTCCTGCTGATCCTCAGAGTGGGCAGTGCCTCTGCTTGCAATACTATCAAGCAGAATCCTTTTGGTTTCGAGTGCCACGTGTTTGAGGTGGCTTGTAGAACCTGCACCATCTTTACAGGAGTGATTATCACCTTTGGAATTTCACTGGCTAAAGGTTGGCTTTAAGAGCTGCCAAATCCTTGTAGTAAATATTAGCTAATATTTCCAATTAGTCTCATGGTCTCCTTTAGTCAAGAGTACTTTTTATTGAGTTCTGTTCAAATATCCACCTCTCTGGATGGTTTTATTGCTCCACTGACCCCCTTGCATTCCTTTCAGGGTTTTGTAGTACCAGAACCTTTCCCCTGTAGTCAAATACCTGCTCAAATTCCTTTGAAAGACACAGATCTTGCTGGATTTTTGAATTGACTGTTCAATTGTCAGTCTCCTGGGCCATGATTGTATCTTTTTGTGGAATGAAGAAATCCTGATTGAGGGGGTGGTGCAGGGGAAGAAGAAAAGTAGTAAGTTATCTCTTGCCATTTGCTGCAGCTTTCTAGGTCATCTGAGACTCTTATTGGGGCTACTGAAGATCAAATGGTGGTTTGAGGTATTTTATCCCTGTAGGAGTGCAAATGGGCACTGGAACAGGCTACCCAGGGAGGGGATTGAGTCAACTTCCCTGGAGGGGTTTAAGGGACGGGTGGACGAGGTGCTGAGGGACATGGTTTAGTGTTTGATAGGAATGGTTGGACTCGATGATCTGGTGGGTCTCTTCCAACCTGGTTGTTCTATGATTCTATGATTCTCATCCTTGAATGTTTCATGCTATACTCTAGGGTGTCAGTTGTGAGCTCTGACTGTCCCTCCCAGCAGTGTTGTCCCATCTGAGCCTTCCTTTCTCCTCTTGCTGAATTTTCTCTCTCCTCTTGCGTTTGTGCCTTTTTTGTACAGATAGACACTTCTGCCCAGATTTCTCCCTTGCTGAACTGTCTGTTCAGGTGCCTTTAGCTATCCCACCACTGGAGATGCCTTCTCCACTGTTGGTGGGATTTTTCTAAGCCTTGCTTGGTGAGTCAGTTGGAGTTTTCTTGCTCTAGCAAGTGAGCTATTCTGGGTAGCAAGTCGCTTGTTCTGCCTGTGCCATCTGACTGTGCCTTTTCTCAGCCTTTGTGTTCACAGTCAAATCTTGCCATGTCCCCCCTAGTTCATCAGACCTGCATCTCAGCTGCATGCAGAACTACAGCTCTTGTCTAGAGTCACCTTCGTGCTGCTTGCTGTGCTCACTTCTTGCCTTGCGCCTTGGCCAACCCTCAATTCCCACATAAGCTTCTTCAAAGTGTATCTGCAGAGATTGTTTTTGCTTGCTGTTTTATCTGCCTCACCTATCTCTTTGCCTCTTTCCTGTTTGACCTCAGAAACAACTTATCTCCTTCCAAGGTTTATCTGCTTCTCCCGCAGCACTGATCTGCTAACGTGACTGCTTCAGACCTTTCTGACCAGCGTTGTTGTACTTTTCCCTCAGCTGCTCCTTTTGGCACAGAAAAACTGCCATATGAATTTCAACAGAGATGCTGCCACCTCCTTAAATATCTAATTTATGAAGCCTGCACAAACTTTATCGTGGTAGGAGGTTTGGTTTGCTGTCACCCCTGGTTATCGTGTTGATCTGATCAAGTAGTTTCCTGGTTTCATGCTGGATCCATGCCCATGGGAGTTCATGTTCTCTTGTGTCTGGAGAGAGCCTGGCCCAGCGCTGTCCAGTCTGAAGTTGTTCAGGTAGGGAATAATTCACTTATAGTATCAGAATAATTCACTTATAGTATCAGAATAATTCACTTATAGTATCAGAATAATTCACTTAGAATATCATGATCTCTTCCTGTTTAAGGCTGATGTAACTTAATTTGGGAAGCCTGGAGGCTCACTGTATCTTCCTACGAAGTAAAACTTGGAGCAGTTTTCATAGAATCATAGAATAACCTGGTTGGAAGAGACCCACCCGATCATCAAGTCCAACCATTCCTATCAATCACTAAACCATGTCCCTCAGCACCACATCCACCCGTCCCTTAAACCCCTCCAGGGAAGGTGAATCAACCCCCTCCCTGGGCAGCCTCTGCCACTGCCCAATGACCCTCTGTGTGAAAAACTTCCTCCTGATGTCCAGCCTAAATCTCCCCTGGTGGAGCTTGAGGCCATTCCCTCTTGTCCTGTCCCCTGTCCCTTGGGAGAAGAGCCCAGCTCCCTCCTCTCCACAACCTCCTTTCAGGAAGTTGGAGAGAGCAATGAGGTCTCCTCTCAACCTCCTCTTCTCCAGGCTAAACACCCCCTTTTTTGCAGCAGCAGATCTCTGTGCTACGCAACATACAACATGCTGCAAGAGATGAGTGTTGAGTTTAGGGTAGTGCGTCTAACTCCATCTCCAATCATAACATCTTGAGTTTCTGGTTTGGTGCTTCCCTGCACATGTGCAATCTCACATTCTTTTTTTGGAGCAAGCCACCTCACGCAGTGTTTCACTGGACCTCCTGGTGGCCTTCGAATGTCTTCTTACAGGGCCCTGAGGGAAAGGTTTTCAGTGTCATTCTGATGCAGAGCAGGTGTACGTTGCTGCCCCACAATTGAATTTTCACGTTGCCCTAGGGGAAGTTTAGATTGGCTATCAGGAAAAAATTCTTTACCAAAAGAGTAGGGAAACCCTGGCAGAGGTGGCCCAGGGCAGGGGGGAAAGTCTCCACCCCTGGAGGGACTCTTAAAAACATGCAGATATGGCACCTAGGGACATGATTTAGTCATTATGGTGGAATTGGGCTAACCATTGGACAAAATGAGCTGAGAGTTCTTTTCCAACCTGAATGATTCATTCTATGATTTTACGATAATTATAGATCAGGGCACGAGCTGGCACTTTCTGCAGAGGTTCCTTTGTAAGATCTGGCTCCCATTATGAGCATTGGACTGGTCAGGGCTTTCATCATGGTACTGGGTTTTATATATGCACAAACTTGCTTGGAGAAGCTAAAGGGACTCAAGCAATTCACCACATTGCTCTGAGCAAGAAGCAAAACAGCCCAGGAGTAATGAGAACCTACATGTTAATAGCTTATGGGACGGCAGCAAAGGCTGCCTCACGAGGAGTGGCAAAGGAAAACAAGTTAAAACAAAAAAATCCCCTTTTCCCACTGTGTGAAAAGCATGGCTGTCTCTTGGGAGAGCTTTTCTGGGGCACATTGAGGTGGTAAAATCTGACCTGAACCCTGGTGGCTGTAAAAACCTTCACATCACAGCTCTCAAAAGCACAATGAGGCTTTCATGTGGCATCTCCTAGATGTTTGCTGTGAAACTTTTGCTTTTATTCCTATTGCTGAATTTAACTAAACAAGTTATTTGGTTTACAAGAATGAAACATAAAGTAAGTTTCACCTTCAAAGGAAAAGTCTAGCTGTGGTTGTTTGGAGGCCTCTCTTCCCGTGCACTGTTTATAAAGCAACTGGATATCAAGGTTATAAACTTCCGAGGCCAGGAATAGTGCCTTCCACTTCTTCTGAACATTGACTCATTTGGCGCTTTGTTCCTTCTGGATCATGAGTGTGAAACCAGGGGAAGAAATGCAAGAAGATTGCAAGAGCTGTAAGTACAACATAGGCCTCTGGAACAATCCCAGGGAAACAAGCACTGGTTTCTGCTACAAAAAGTGGAATATTTTTTATTTAATCTAAAGTTTCATCTAATTAATTGTGTTATTTGAAATTTGGACAGGATGTCCCTCTGATAGCAGGTTTTCTTTTAAAATGGTGTTTTCCCAGCCATTTGCATCCTTTGAAGATGCTAACACCTTGTATTCAGGATAATCTGTGCTGAACACATCTCTCCCTCTGCAGCCCCCTCTGTTTGGAGTTTCCTATCTCAAAGGCAAGGTCAGGCAGAGCTGGAACCAGCTCCAAATGGGTTTTGACTGTTGCAAAGTTTCATAATAACATTAAAATTAGACCTTGGAAAGTAATAGGAAATGCATAAGATTTCTGGGAAAAATATCCGTACGCGTGTAAGTGGGAAATCTATTTTGTGCCAGCTTTTGTCTTGTTGCACGTGATCGACGGAGATCACTCCCGCGTGTTGCTGAGGTCTGGTAAAGGCTGCTTGCTTTCCAAAACGAGTCTTAAAGAGTTTTATTTACCAGCATCACCAGAATCCCTCAGCATGGGGAGCCTTGAAGTGCACTTGTGTAGAGGAACTGTGACACCTGCACGCGGCAAAGAATATTCTCTCCTTTGTTTGCTTCTCAGAATATTGGGAAGATGATTTGCTGCTTTTCCTTCTGCTTGCAGGGATGTGAGTCCCCCAGGTTTCCTTTCAAGCTGGATGTAAACAGCTCCTTGGAACAGTAGCTATTAAACTTTGTTGAAAAGTGCTTAGCAATGACAAAAAAATGTTATTTCTGAATCGGTTTCTGAAGCGCTGAGGGTTTTTTTGCAAATGAAAGTCCAAATTTACCACAAAAATGTCCCTGTAACCTCTTATAATTCAAAACATATTACTTGCTTTTCAAAAGCACAGGCAAATTACCAGGGAGACTTTCTAAAATAAGACTCAGAGTTAGATGTATAACTTTTGTGGACAATGCTTTGTGATAATAAAGTGTTTCCTTTTTTCAGTTTCAGCTGTGTTGCAGCGAGAGAGGAACTTTGCTTTGTGTGCTTTATGTGCTGACCTTGTTTAGGTGAACAGAACGCTAATGACATTTGTGCATCTCTGCAGGCAGTGGTGTAAAAAAAAGGAGTATATTCCTTTCTGTGTTTCCTCTAAAATGTAGCATTTATGTTTTGAAAAAAGACATAGAGTCACAGAATCTTAGAATAGTTTGGGTTGGAAGGGACCTTAAAAGATCATCCAGTTCCAACCCTCCTGCCATGGGCAGGGACCCCTCCGACTGGATCAGGGTGCCCAAGGCTCATCCAACTTGGCCTTAAACCCCTCCAGGGATGGGGCAGCCACAGCTTCCCTGGGCAGCCTGGGCCAGGGCCTCATCAGTCTCACAGGGAATAAATTCCTCCTTATTTCTAGTCTCAATCTGTTTACATTTGGTGCTCTAGTCCTATCACTCCAATCCTCTGTAAGCAGTCTCTCCTCAGCTTTCTTGTAGCCCTTTCAGGTACTGAAAGCTCTAAGGTCTCCCCGGAGCTTTCTCTTCTCCAGGCAGAAACAAACAATAGAAATCTTGTCTTTGTTCTTCACTTGTTTTTTGGGCCGTACTGCATCCTGGCGTTAAAGGATGCAGACATTCCTCAGCTCGACATCCCCAGTCTCTGGCAGGCAGCTCTCTGGATCTTTATTAGTTGTTCTGAACTGAAACCCTTTGAGGAAAGGCCAAGAAAAATCAGATACGTGTAAACCTTTTTAAGCCTGGTATGAAACTACACAAGCTGGGTTCGATTGGAACCTGAAGGCAAGTTGAACAATTTTGAAATGAAATTGGGAATATTTTGCTTAATTTTTCCTACCAGCTGATACAAAACTTGTTTTCCACTAAGACCTTATATCTTTGGAGACTTAAAGCAGGACTGTTTACTGTCAAAACAAGCCTTGTCTTTAACAAAACCTTTTGGCAGCTGTCTCTAGGTCCTGGTGCTCTGTTCCTGCAGTCAAGGAAACCTGGTGGATCATAACGAGGAATTTTTTTGCAATGAGAGTGCAGAGGTCCTGGCCCAGGTTGCCCAGAGCAGTGGTGACTACCCCATCCCTGGAGGGGTTCAAGGCCAGGTTGGATGGGGCTTGGAGCAACTGGATGCAGTGGGAGGTGTCTCTGCCCATGGCAAGTGGGTTGGAGCTGGATGGGCTTTACAGTCTCTTCCAACCCAAACTATTCTATGGGGGGACACTTGTCTTTAAAAAGATGCGATGTGGGTCATCTCCCATCATGCCGAAAAGGAGCAGCAATGTCAATCTCAAACATTTTCATTTACTTAAAGAATGTCTGATTGGGTGTTTTTCCTGCCTTTCTGGTGGGTTTCTGGGTCTTGGATCCTCTCATTTAGGAGCCAAGGTGGCACCTGCTGCTCAACATACAAAGGAAAAATGGAAGCAGTTGGCTGAGAGCAGGTAGGTCTGTGCTGTTTCCATGACTCCTCTGTGTTGATGATGTTTCAGGGCTCCAGTGACATGACACAGGCCATGACTGACTTTAGAGACCATTCCAGGTTTGTTGCTACTGAATTTTGGGAGAAAACTGTAGTTCATCTGTGTCCTCTGACAGGAGGAAGATTGGTAACTGTAATTGGTTCGTAACTTGTAATTCAGCTGCTTTGCTGAGAGGCTGTTTACTCAAATTAGTGAGGAGACCCGTTGCAGACAGACAGATCAGAGTAATTTCATTTGTTTTATTGTACAGGCTAGTTTGGGAACAGTTTGTGTAGCAAACACTGTAGATGAATTGTGGAAGCTGATAAATTGGGTCATAATCTTTCAGGATGTTAAACTCTACCTTATGAGACATTTTAGCCTTCTGCCTTTGCTGTGTCATCTTTGTATCTAGAAAAAAAATAGCTAAATACAGCAAACTGAGTGGATTTTGAAGATGTTTTGTAGCACCTTGACTAAATTAAAGGAGAATGTTGCTAAGGTTAAGTTTACTCATGTACACTATTAAAGCAAATTGCAGGATGGAACAAATTAACAGGCTCTTATAGAAAGACTGGCTGGGTCAGTAGGTCTGGTTTATGTTGTACAGGGATGTGGGAAGGCTAGAGAGCTCAGACATTTCAGTGGTCATGTTCAGTTTGGTGGGTTGTTTTCATCAAGAGACTTCTGCTGCATTTTGAAGGCTCCTCCATACCTGTACATGGGTTCCATGTCAGAAACCTTGTGGCAGTAGCAGTTACCGCACCACCAGATCCCAAGAAATTTGCTGGGTAACAGCCTGTAGGAAAATGACACAACTGTACCACCCATCTGGTCAACACTGGGTTGTGGAAGCCTTCAATACGTTCTCGTTTTTTTCTCTGAGTAACAGTGTGATAGCAAGTTTGCAGATGACACTAAGCTGGGTGGAAGTGTCAGTCTGCTGGAGGGTTGGGAGGCTCCAAAGGGATCTGAACAGGCTGGATCCATGGGCTGAGACCAATGGGATGAGGTTTAACAAGGCCAAATGGCGGATCCTGCACTTGAGGCACAACAGCCCTGAGCAGCTCCAGACTAGGAGAAGTCTGGCTGGAAAGTGCCTGGAGGAGAAGGACCTGGGGGTGTTGGTTGACAGCAACTGACCATGAGGCAGCAGTGGCCCAGGTGGCCAAGAAGGCCAATGGCATCTTGGCTTGGATCAGAAACGGTGTGACCAGCAGGTCCAGGGAGGTTCTTCTCCCTCTGGACTCAGCACTGGTGAGACTGCTTCTCGAATCCTGTGTTCAGCTGTGTACCCTCAGCACAAGAGGGATGTTGGAGGCTCTGGAGTAAGTCCAGAGAAGAACAATGAAGCTGGGGAAGGGACTGGAGAACAAGAGAAATGACTGAGAGATCTGGGGGTGTTTATCCTGGAGAAGAGGAGGCTGAGAGGAGACCTCATTGCTCTCTATAACTAACTGAAAGGAGGTTGTGGAGAGGAAGTAGCTGGGCTCTTCTCCCAAGGGACAGGACGAGAGGGAATGGCCTCAAGCTCCACCAGGGGAGGTTCAGGCTGGACATTAGGAAAAATGTTTTCACAGAAAGGATCATTGGGCAATGTCAGAGGCTGCCCAGGGAGGGGTTTGATTCACCTTCCCTGGAGGGGTTTAAGGGACGGGTGGATGAGGTGCTGAGGGACATGGGTTAGTGTTTGATAGGAATGGTTGGACTCGATGATCTGTTGGGTCTCTTCCAACCTTGTTGTTCTATGATCCTATAATTCTATCTGCTTCAAATGAAACATTCCTATCCTTGAAGACAGCAATGTCTTTGTAGTTCTGCCCTCCGTTTTGGTATTCTGTGTGCTCCAGTAGTATCGGTGCCAAAAAGGCCCCTTTTCATTAATGTGGGGAGGAAATAACATGAAGAAACATCCTACGCTGTCTGTCCATGAGTGAGGACACTGTGTGCGAGTGGTGAGTGAGCAGCGCTGAGAAATTCACCATTCCCTCATTTGGGCTTCTGCTCGCTGACATCGAAGTCTTCAGGATACGCTGTGATTGCTTCCAAACATTTCTCTAGAGCGATGAAAGCTGAAAACTTCTCTTAATAAGGGTGAAGACGGCTGTATTCATTTAACTCCAGGAGGATTATTTTAAGAACAATGGTTATCCTGAGACCCAGGCAATAAATCACAAGTCCCAGTGGTGTGGATCATTTCTCAGTCTTTAATCTTGTCCTGTGTTTGCCTCCCTTCACAGTGTGACTGCCATAGCCACCAGCACCTCAAGTTTTTTCTCTTAACTTACATTAATTCATTTTGCCATCGAGACTGCGCACCAAGGATTTTTGCCTTTGGAACTAAACCTTTCACTAGTGTGGAAGAGTGAAGTAGTGTTTGGTCTCACAGGAATCTTGTGCGAACACAGACAAGGTATTTGCAACAGAAGGATTTTTGAGGAGCAGGTCATGTTGGAAGTCACTTTCACAGGAACTTTAAAATGATGCAAGAACCGAGGTCTTTTCCGGAAAATGTCCCTGCCCTTAAGCACCTTCAGGTGATCATAGAATCTTAGAACAACCAAGTTGGAAGACACCCACCGGATCATCGAGTCCAACCATTCCTATCAAACACTAACCCATGTCCCTCAGCACCTTGTCCACCCGTCCCTTAAACACCTCCAGGGAAGGGGACTCAACCACCTCCCTGGGCAGCCTCTGACACTGCCCAATGACCCTTTCTGGGAAAAATTTTTTCCTAATATCCAGCCTAAATCTCCCCTGGCAGAGCTTGAGGCCATTCCCTCTCAGCCTGTCCCCTGTCCCTTGGCAGAAGAGCCCAGCTCCCTCCTCTCCACAACCTCCTTTCAGGGAGTTGCAGAGAGCAATGAGGTCTCCCCTCAGCCTTCTCTTCTCCAGGATAAACACCCCCGGCTCTCTTAGCTGTTCCTCATAGGGCCTGTTCTCCAGCCCCTTCCCCAGCTTTGTTGCTCTTCTCTGGACTCACTCCAGAGCCTCAACATCCTTCTTGTGCTGAGGGGCTCAGAACTGAACACAGGATTCGAGGAGTGGTCTCACCGGTGCACAGTTCAGTGGGAGAAGAACCTCCCTGGCCCTGCTGACCACGCCGTGTCTGATCCAAACCAAGATGCCATTGGCCTTCTTGGCCACCTAGGCCACTGGTGGCTCATGTTCAGTTGCTGTCAACCGACCCGCCCAGTTCCTTCTCCTCCAGGCACTTTCCAACCAGACTTCTCCTAGTCTGGAGCTGCTCAGGGTTGTTGTGCCCCAAGTGCAGGACCCGCCATTTGGCCTTGTTCAACCTTATCCCATTTGCAACACAAGGATTTTTGTGGAGCAGGTCATGTTGGAATTCACTTTCTCAGGAACTTTAAAATGATGCAAGAACCGAGGGCTTTCATGGGGGTTGTCCTTGCCTTTAGGTGATGATGCTGCTGCATGTGAACTGATTTAGGTGGGGAAAGGATCTGTTGCTTCTCTGCTCAGAAACCCCAGGAGCCTTCCAGGGTGGGAACTGGTGGCAGAAGGTGATGCTTGGGGTCCTGGGACTCCTGCTCTCCTGGAATTACAGCCTTCAACTCCCGCTGTGTGCTCACTGATCCCCTGCTCCTGCCTGTCCCATCAGGGAGCTCGTAGAAGGTGTCAATGGAAACTCTCTTCTCTGAGCGTATTTGTGTTAGTATTTTCTCTCTTGCATTTATTTTCCTGGTCAGCCCTCAGGAATGTTCCTCAGGGTCTTGTTGTTTAGGCAGTACTTAATCTCTGGAAGCCACTGAATTTATTATTACTAAGTAATCACATCTAATCCCCTCAGTTTGTCCTGCTTCCTTACCAAGTGTATTTTGGGATCTCACAAAAACATATTTATTAGATTGTACTTGTGAAAATAGCATGTGAGATGTTCCTCCTCTTCCACGCAGAACCACCCTGTAATCTTCATGAGCTTTAATATCATCCAGGGGCAACTCCCTGACAGATTTGGCCAGCGCCACTGTTACTGTGAAGGTGGGGTTTTTTGCCTTATGGTCTTGGTTCCTGGGTCATCGAGTCCAGCCATTCCTATCAAACACTAACCCATGTCCCTCAGGACCTCGTCCACCCATCCCTTTAACACCCCCAGGGAAGGTGACTCAACCCCCTCCCTGGGCAGCCTCTGCCAGTGTCCAGTGACCCTTTCTGTGGAAAACTTCCTCCTAATGTCCAGCCGAAATCTCCCCTGGTGGAGCTTGAGGCCATTCCCTCTTGTCCTGTCCCCTGTCACTTGAGAGAAGAGCCCAGCTCCCTCCTCTCCACAACCTCCTTTTAGGTAGTTGTAGAGAGCAATGAGGTCTCCCCTCAGCCTCCTCTTCTCCAGGATAAACACCCCCAGCTCTCTCAGCCCCTTCCCCAGCTTTGTTGCTCTTCTCTGGACTCACTCCAGAGCCTCAACATCCTTTTGGTCCTTTTTTAGTCATCTTTTGGAAAGCAAAAGCACATTATTTGTGCCACTGACTTTGCCTCCTGGATGGTTTCTGGAGTCCTCAGACTTGGCTTGCAGCAGCCCGTGGGAGCACTGGGTGGTTAATTAGTGTGAGCCGCACCACTCCCGGTTTTTAATTTCCTAGATAGTCCCTGGTTAATCTCCATTTCAATAATAGATTCGCTGTTGCAACATTACAGCTACAGCTGAGACTTGTTTCTTTTATTGGTGCATAGTTGCCTTCCTCAGGGGCTTTGGAGATCTTGAAGCTGGTGGGATAGAACATGAGAGAACTGAGGGGAAACACTGTTAACCTGGAAACTGGGCTGTGAGGATTTCTCAATGAGCAAGAACCGGTCTGGTCAGGTACAGCAAATAACACCCATTGTGGTCTTATGAGGGCATCGCCTACGGAAACGGTCAGAGAGGAGGAGGAAGTTCCTCCTGCCTTACCCAGAGTAAGATCTTCCTGCTGGGAAGTTCATCATTGATAGTGCTGTCACTATCAAACAGTGATGTGTTGAGCTAGAACACACAACGGGAATTAAAGTTGAAAAGAGTTGTAGCTGCAGGTTTTTTGTCTGCTCAAGACATTCCTCCCCATTCTGTCCCTTTCCCCAACATCTTGCTGACGTCTGTGTCCTCTGTCCTGTCCTTAATGAACAGCTTGTTTGGAGCCAGGAGCAGCCCTCCTGCTGGTGCACCAGAGGTGTCTGAAGAAGAGTTGCCTTCCAGGTTAATGAGAAAGTTTATGGGGAGGCAGTTGTCCCCCCGCTTAGGGATTCTGTGAGTAAAGCTGAACAGGAGTGTCTAAATAAAAGCATGAGCTGTGTGTTTCCAGGTTGAAATCAGCCGTGTTGGGATCGGAGCTTCGTAATTATTTCCTGATATTCACAGCTATTGCTTCCTAAGAGATTATTATCAATGCTATAGTGCTCCCTTGGGGCTTCAACAACAGGGTGACCTGTAGGAAACCTCAATGGGCTCATTCCTCTCTCTTGAAATTCCATTTGTCAAAACAGGAATAAATCTTTGGACAGGGAAATGGTTTTAGCAGGATCTTCTCTGCTCAGCAGTGGCTTCGCTGGATCCAGGCTGGCTGCCCCACAGGGAAAGAAGGTGCTTTTCAGTTCTGTGAGCAGTGGATCTGCTGCCCCTTGGAAGCTCCTGCCCCTCCTGCTGCCCTTCCCTCCCCGGCTGGCACAGACGAGCGTGACACCAGCGCTTCGGCACGGCCTGTGGCTGTGCAGTGCATTCACCAGCTTTAGCAAAACACTTGGCTTGGACAGATGCGGCCACGGAGCTGTGATTAATCGGGGAAAAATTTTAACAACCTTAAATGGCAGTAAATTAGTTTTGGCAGGTGAAGGCTGAGAAAGCACTACTGCCATGGCGTGGAGTGCACTCTGAAGCGTTAGAACCAGGGCTTGTCTGCCGAGATGCTTTCTTGTGCTTTCTCCTGTCTCAAACTCTTGCTGGAGTGGGAGCTTCAGTATGGGAATATCATTTTTACAGATCTTTCTAACCCATTTCAGAATGGGGAATACCATTTTTCAGATTCTTACTGAAAGCTGGAAGTACCATTGCTGCTTCTTTCAGAGAGTGCAATGCACGTGCTCATGGATAAGGGATAAAATATCCTATGAACTGACATGGTGGCAGCTACAGCTTTATTCTGAAGTTTGTCTTTCCAGTGCATAAAATCTGGCATTGCAAATAATGCTGGATATCTGCTGTGAGGCAGTGGGATGAAGCGGTGCATCGACTGCCAGACTGATTTCTTTGAATGTTCCTGTCATAAACTTCCTGAAAGTGAAAAGGTAGCTGGGTTTATCAGAGATTTCTTTATAATAGTGTTCTGGATCACGATTTGAGCTATTTAGGTTTAGTGAGACAGTAACACACGTTTAAAAGATCCCTGAAAACCGAGGGGTTTAAGGGATGGGTGGACAAGGTGCTGAGGGACATGGTTTAGTGTTTGATAGGAATGGTTGGACTCGATGATCCAGTGGGTCTCTTCCAACCTGGTGATTCTATGATTCTATGAACTGATCACTGCAACAATTTGAGCAACATTGGAGATTGAAAAGCTCTAGATTATCAGTAGCTCTGCTGCTTTATTTGGCTGTGAACAGGAATTTAGTTTTGATTTTAGGAGCTGATTGCTTTCCCTTTTTGCATCTTTCCTTTTTGTCCAACAAGAGTTATTGTTGATGCATCATGGCAGATTGCTTATTCACAGAGGATCTGTTGGACTCGATGGTTGGACTCGAAGATGCAGTGGGTCTCTTCCAACCTGGTGATTCTATGATTCTATGTTCAGGCAGAAGACGCTCACCTGAACCCAGGTTTTAAATGCTGTGGGAAAATTTTGGCATTTCTCTCGCTATAATTGCTGAAGTGAAAATGCCTGTTGAATGTTTGTATGATACTGTTATTGCCTGGGATGCACAGTCACAGTGACAGCTCTGCTTTTGATTGTGGCATTGTCCCGTGTCCTTAATCCTTTCTTTAACTGCAGAAGGTGACCCCTGGGCTGTTTTCTTACCAATGCTGCACTGAAAGTCAATGTAGGCTACAGACAAGGAGCAGCTACTGAAGACTAAGTGTTAGAGTAAGTGTTTTCTCTGTACAAAATAACAGCGTTTGTTTCCTACAGTCAATCTTTCTGCAAGCAGACAAGTTGTTAGTCTGGCAGGATGCAATTCCATTTTCCTTAGTAGTTTGGTTTCCTGTTGGCCTGAGGGCTAAAGCTTGTCAGTAGCCGTGGGCTGGATCGATGCGGATTGCAGCTTGTTTGTATCTATAGTAAATGCATCAAGAGAACTTAAAGATACTAAAAGTACAGGCCCATCGCTCCTTGAATCCTGTATTCAGTTCTGGGCCCCTCAGCACAAGAAGGATGTTGAGGCTCTGGAGTGAGTCCAGAGAAGAGCAACAAAGCTGGGGAAGGGGCTGGAGAAGAAGAGGAGCATCTGAGAGAGCTGGGGGTGTTTATCCTGGAGAAGAGGAGGCTGAGGGAAGACCTCATTGTTCTCTGCAACTCCCTGAGAGGAGGTTGTGGAGAGGAGGGAGCTGGGCTCTTCTCCCAAGGTACAGGGGACGGGACAAGAAGGAATGGCCTCAAGCTCCGCCAGGGGAGGTTCAGGATGGACATTAGGAAAAAAATTTTCCCAGAAAGAGTCATTGGGCACTGTCAGAAGCTGCCCGGGGAGTTGGTTGATTCACCTTCCCTGGAGGTGTTTAAGGGACGGGTGGGCGAGGTGCTGAGGGACGTGGGCTAGTGATTGATGGGAACAGTTGGACTCGATGATCCGGTGGGTCTCTTCCCAGCTGGTTGTTCAATGATTCTATGATTCTATGATCTGTGCATCAATTTCAGTCACATTTTGTGGCCTCATGCGATTGGTGGAGTTCCTGGTGCAAAGAACAAGCTGGCAGGCACTTTGGGTTTTTTAACAAGGTGTGAAGGCACAGCACAAATCTGAAACAGCCAAGAGACTGATACGGCTTGAAGAACTTATTCTGTTAACTTGGGATTGCAAGGCAGCTCTACCATGAGGTGTGCTGATTTCTTCAGTCAGTTTGGGTAGGGGCCATGTTGTGCGAGGTGTGGCCGTGTGGCATCAGAGTAAAGTTTCTAACAAGGGAACAGCTTGGCCTGGGCTCTGTTGTGGCAGTGGCATCGCTGTCTGTGCACACAGAGCAGCACAGGGGAGGGGTGTTTATAAAAGCCCCATTTCTCCGTTTGTTGTTTCATGATGGCTTTGTCTCATCCCCCTCGGTTCCTTTGCTGGTGGGTGACTCTTCTGAGTGCTGGCAGCCAGGCAAATGAGAGAACAGTCAGGAAATCCTTCTGTTTTCCTGTTCTCCAAAGCGCTTTGAGGCTGCAACTCACAGCTCCCGTCTGTTGTGTTCTGGTAGAAGAGATCAAAGAGGTTCCACTCTGTTCGCATGGGCTCTCCTTAGCCTGAGATGAACGTTCTGTGTGCCTCTACTCAGGGCAAGACAGGGGCCAGCCTGCCAACAGAGAGGTGTTCAGAAGATCAAGAGGTCTCCTATCGCTGGCTCAGTAGCCACACCTGAGATGTCTTTAAATCCTTTTCCCTGGTACTTAAAAGACTTGTTAAGAACCTCCTTAAATTCCCTTTTACTTTATTTTCCATGGGTTTTTTTCTTTGCCCTAAATGGAATCAAAGCAGCCTGGAATAACGTGTGTGGAACTCACAGGCCATTTTTGTTGCACTCGGTTTTCCTTTGAGGTGACCTTTAAGCCTTGTGTTGGTTGCTTTTCCATTTAGGGAATCCTTAAACTATTTGATATTATTGGAGGGGGAGGCTTAGACAGAATCAGAATTCTGAATGTTTCTTCACTGATACTAAATTGCCTTCTCAGGTGCCCTTCAGAACCTGGCACAGACAGTGCTATAAGCTGGGCTGCTCTCGGGGAAGTGGCAGCAGAGGCTGCGGTGGGAGCAGCCCTTGGGGTGAGAAGGTCTGAGTGAGAGTGCTTGACTGTAGCAGATGAGAGGAGAAAAAGTCTGGCGCTGAAAACATTCCGTGTTCCCTGAAATACGCTGGAGATACGGGATTTCTCAAGATCCTGGACGTGTTTCATGTTTTGGAGAAACTGTGCCTTAGGGCAACACCAGGGAAGGTTCTGGAAAGCTGCTTCTCATTGGGTCATTCTTGACCCCTTCCTCACACACTCACATTTTAGGATGGCAAAGCCTGCTGAGAACTAGATCAGATCAGGAGCAGTCAAGCCTTTGCTCATCAGTGCATCTTAGAGTGAAACAGACATTAGCATCTTGTCCTATATCAGAAACGTTGTTTTCCTCCTCTTGGGTCATAGAATCAGAGAATCATAGAATCACCAGGTTGGAAGAGACCCAGTGGATCATCGAATACAACCATTCCTATCAAACACTAAACCATGTCCCTCAGCACCTCATCCACCCATCCCTTAAACCCTTCCAGGGAAGGGGACTCAACCCCCTCCCTAGGCAGCCTATTCCAATGCCCAATCACCCTTTCCATGAAAGCTTTTTTCCTAATGTCCAGCCTGACCCTCCCCTGGTGGAGCTTGAGGCCTTTCCCTCTCGTCCTGTCCCCTGTCCCTTGGGACAAGAGCCCAGCCTCCACTCCACAACCTCCTTTCAGATAGTTGCAGAGAGCAATGAGGTCTCCTTTCAGCCTCCTCTTCTCCAGGATAAACACCCCCAGCTCTCTCAGACGTTCCTCATAAGGCCTATTCTCTAGCCCCTTCCCCGGCTTTGTTGCTCTTCTCTGGACTCGCTCCAGAGCCTCGACATCCTTCTCGTGGTGAAGGGCCCAGAACTAAGCACAGGATTCAAGGAGCAGTCTCACCAGTGCTGAGTCCAGAGGGAGAAGAACCTCCCTGGACCTGCTTGTCACACCATTTCTGATCCAAGCCAAGATGCCATTGGCCTTCTTGGCCACCTGGGCCACTGCTGCCTCATGTTCAGTTGCTGTCGACCATCACCCCCGGGTCCTTCTCCTCCAGGCAGCTTTCTAGACAGACTGTGTTATGGTTTGTATGAACTAACTGTTTAGGTGATGTTTCACTGCTGCTTTGAATATAAACCTTGGTTTCCTCTGAGCTCTCCAGCCTTCATGTCCGTAGTGGTGAATGGGGAGCAAAGGTGCTCCTGGAGCTTGTTACTGTGCTCTTTGTAGCTGTGGGTGCCGGTCTCTTCTCCCAAGTGACAGGCAGTAGGACAAGAGGAAATGGCCTCAAGGGAGGTTCAGATTGGACATTAGGAAAACCTTCACCTAAAGGGTCATCAGGTACTAGAACAACTGCTCAGGGAGGTAGGTGATTGACACCTCCTGAGCACTTCTTCTGCCTGTCTTTTAGAGACCTCCTTGAAGGTATTTGAAACACAGGCAGAAGAAGTGCTCAAGGGAATGATTCGGTAGTGGGCAAGTACGGTTAGGCTTGATGATCTCAAAAGTCTTTTCCAGCATAGTGAGCAGTCCTGCAGTCTAGTCTGATACCTGTGGAGGGGTTTAAGGGACCGGGTGGATGAGGCGCTGAGGGACATGGTTTAGTGTTCCATAGGAATGGTTGGACTCGATGATCTGGTGGGTCTCTTCCAACCTGGTTGTTCTATGGTTCTAGAGTTAATTTACAATGGAGGAAGGCGCAGCTCTTTCTGCTGGAGGGATTTGTGTCCCGCAGGTTACTGGAACTCGTTTACAGCTATATTATTGTATTTGTTTCCTTCAAATCTATACAGGATGCTTGTTCTTTCAACCTCCTGCTTTTTATGATGATTATAGGTTGTGAGTGCCAGCTGTGAAGGACGCAATGCCTGTAATTGCCGTTCTCCTGGGAGTGCCCAGCAGCCTGTGTCCTCCTCGCTGTCAGTTGTTTTCATTTGAAGCAGACTGTTGTTTGGATGCCTCACTGAATAACCTGTCAATAGTTGAAATAATATCTTAATCCCAGAGTAAGTGGTGCTGACAGAGATCCTGCTTGCTTGTCTGGCTGGTTCCATGGTCACTGCTAACAACTTGTCTCCTCTTATGCTGCCTGTTCTCATCCTGAATTGCTCGATTGCCATAGATCTGCATGTGCTGGCGGCTCGGGTTGGTTACCCGTTAGTGTAATGTACACAAGCAACTGCTTGCTCGACTGTTTTGTACCCAGCCTTGTCGATACTCAGGGCTATCTCATTCCTCCAGTGCTCCTGTGGACTTCCTGGGGGGATCTGGACTGGAGCATGTCCCCTCCAATCACAGGCTGAGAGAGTTGAGATTTTTCAGCAGACAGAAGCCTCCAGAGAGACCTTAGAGCAGCTTCCAGTACTGAAAGGGACTGCAGGAAAGCTGGGGAGGGACTTTTTACAATGGCCTGTAGTATTAGGATGTGGGGCAATTGCTTCAAATTGGAAGGGAGAAGATTTAGATTAGACATTAGGAATAAATTCTTCACAATAAGGGTGAGGAGTCCCTGGCCCAGGTTACCCAGAGAAGTGGGTCCTATATGAGGAGAGGCGGAGACATGGGATTGTTCAGCTGCCTGGAGAAGAAAAGGCTCCGGGGAGACCTTAGAGTAACCATCCAGTACTGAAAAAGGGCTCCAGGGAAGCTGGGGAGGGTCTCTTGGTCAGGGAGTGCAGGGATAGGATGGGGAGGAATGGTTTTCAGCTGAAAGAAGGGAGAGTGAGATGAAATATTAGGAAGAAAAGTTTTGCTGTGAGGGTGGGAAGGCCCTGGCTCAGGTCTCCCAGAGGAGCTGTGGCTGCCCCATCCCTGGAGGGGTTGAAGGCCAGACCGGATGAGGCTTGGAGCAACCAGATCCAGTTGGAGGATCCAGTGGCTGGAACTGGATGAGCTTTGAGCTCCTTTCCAACCCCAACTATTCTGTGATTCAATGATTTAATGGTGGGAAGGCCAGCAGAGGCCACCTGCCTGACTTTGGGGTAAGCATGGTTAAACCTCATAGCCCAGCTGGACTTCTCTTCTGTTGCTTGCAGTCATGAAGACAGTTGTGTCTAATGATTTGTCTAATGATTTGTCTAATGATTTTCTATTTTTTTTTAATTAAGGCTGGCTACAATGGGAGGGGAACACAAAGGGACCATGAGCCAACTCCAGGGTTCATGAAGCAGCAATAAAAGAACTATTATAAGTGAGCAACGGCTTGTAAAGGGTCGCAATCTGCTAATGTAGGTTACTGGGTTGATACCATGGATTTACTAACGGTTCCTTAATCTGTTTGGATATTTTGAAAACCCTTTCTGTCTGAATGTGAGGAGTTGGTCCCTTGTGAAGTTTTGATTATTTCTATAGGTCATTTTAATAGTTGGAAATCTGTTGAGTACCACTGAGCTGCACAGCAACGCTGCTGTTTCAGATCAAACTGTGAGGCTAACAGTCTTGATAACTGCAGCAGGGTAGAAGTAATTGTCATCCCAGAAAGCTGTAGTTTGTAAGTGGGTGCTACTGCCTGGCCAGTGTGGAGATGTGATTCAGAAGCCTTTAAAATGCCGTGGAGATGATCTGAGAGCTGGAGCACCTCTACTATGAAGACAAGCTGAGAGAGTTGTGGGTGTTCAGCTTGGAGAAGAAAAGGCTCTGGGGAGACCTTAGAGCAGGTGCCAGTGCTGAAAGAGGCTGCAGGAAAGCTGGGGAGGGGCTCCTGATCAGCCAGTGCAGGGACAGGAAGAGAGGGAATGGTTTTCAGCTGAAAGAGGAGAGATTGAGATGAGATCTTGGGGAGAAATGTTTTTCTATGAGGGTGGGAGGCCATGGCCCAGGTTGCCTGGGGAAGTGGTGGCTGCCCCATCCCTGGAGGGGTTCAAGGGCAGGTTGGATGGGGCTTGGAGCGACTGGATGCAGTGGGAGGTGTCCCTGCCTATGGCAGGGGTGGGACTGGATGGGCTTTGAGGTCCCTTCCAACCCAAACCATTCTATGATTCTGTGAAAATTCTATCTTGATGCCTTTGTTATATTCTGCTTATTGGCATGTCTGAAAACATCACACCTGCCCATCTTCTTAACCTTACAGCATAATTGCATGTTTACAAAGAAATTGGTGCTGTGGAGAAGCTGAGAAGCACAGCAAGAGCCTGTGCTTAATTCACCAGTTGCACATTTCTGTGCAGGTTTCAAATGCACTGTGCCTGTGATATATGTCAGTTCATGCATTCACCATCGGTCAGGGCAGTGTGAGGTCCGTGGTTTCACCTGGTTGTGTGAGTTTGCCCCAGAGAGGTTGTGGTTAGCAAGAAGAAAGGACGCTCTGTTTACCAACTGTTGAAGAAAGAGGTGTGTGACACAATCATTGTGGTTCCACCTCGCTGCTCATACCAGTGGAGCCTAGCCCTGTCCTCCCTTGGAGACCTCTTTAGAAATGGAGTTAAGGCAGATGATCAGGCAGGGGCTGAGGGAACAAAGTAACCTGAACTCACCTGTTTAAATCAGGACTAGGAATGCTGATCTTGTTGGGAATGGGGATCAGGAAAGAGGCCAGCAATAAATGATCAAAAAGATTCCTGAATTTCTGAAAGACTTCCTGATCTGTGGAGATGTTGTTCCATGCTGTGTGTGCTGTGGTACAGTTTGTAAGTGGTGCTTCATGCTGTCAGCTTCTGCACCCCAAATCCTGCTTTTCCAACCTTAATGGTCCCATTATTCCCACCCTTGTTAGCATCATCTTAGAATTATAGACTCATAGAACAGCCAGGTTGGAAGAGACCCACCGGATCATCGAGCCCAACCATTCCTATCAAACACTAACCCATGTCCCTCAGCACCTCGTCCACCCATCCCTTAAACACCTCCAGGGAAGGTGACTCAACCACCTCCCTGGGCAGCCTCTGCCACTGCCCAGTGACCCTTTCTGTGAAAATTTTTTTCCTAATATCTAGCCTAAACCTCCTCTGGTGGAGCTTGAGGCCATTCCTTCTCATCCTGTCCCCTGTCCCTTGGGAGAAGAGCCCAGCTCCTTCCTCTCCACAACCTCCTTACAGGTAGTTGTAGACAGCAATGAGGTCTCCCCTCAGCCTCCTCTTCTTTCCCTACTTAATGAGAGAGATGGGAGGCTTAAATGCAGGAGTCCGGCAGCAGTGAGTTAATGTTTAGTTTTAGCAATATCTATTCTATTTCCTGTACATTTAATCCTCAGTTTCCCTGGAATGATCCTGTTGCAGATTAACCACATCATTGATAAAGGTGTGTGTGAGCCCTGTTCAGGAGTGGCTCCATCCTGGCAGAGCTGAGCAGTCTGGGTGTGGTGCTGGGAGAACACACCCTGACTGCTTTGAGTCTGGGGAGTCCTATCCCTGGTTTCTCACTGTGAGGAGCTCCAGGTGACGCTGCTGCAGAGCTAAGGTGGCTGGTGCTTGCTTTCTGCCAATGTATCCTCAGAGCAGGGAGCACAGGGAGGAAGCTGCAGAGATCTGGCAGGAGGTAAACTCCACTTCTGCGGTGTGGACGCCACACAGGAGCTAGTGATGTAAAGATCTTTTTATATAGTCATAGAATCATGGAATCATAGAATGACCAGGTTGGAAGAGACCCATCAGATCATCGAGTCCAACCGTTCTTATCAAACACTAACCCATGTCCCTTAGCACCTCATCCACCCGTGCCTTAAACACCTCCAGGGAAGGTGAATCAACGCCCTCCCTGGGCAGCCTCTGACACTGCCCAATGACCCTTTCTGTGAGGAATTTTTTCCTAATGTCCAACCTGAACCTCCCCTGGTGGAGCTTGAGGCCATTCCCTCTCATCCTGTCCCCTGTCCCTTGGGGGAAGAGCCCAGCTCGCTCCTCTCCACAACCTCCTTTCAGGTAGTTGGAGAAAGCAATGAGGTCTCCCCTCAGCCTCCTCTTCTCCAGGATAAACACCCCCAGTTCTCTCAGCCGTTCCTCATAAGGTCTGTTCTCCAACCCCTTCACCAGCTTCATTACTCTTGTCTAGACTCGCTCCAGAGCCTCAACATCCTTCTTGTGGTGGGGGGCCCAGAACTGAACACAATATTCCAGGAGGACTAACCTGGTTGGTGCAGGTCAGGAATCAACCCCAAAATTCCCCCTGCTTGAATATCACCATTGAGTGGAAGTCTCATGGCAGTGTGCTGGTTAAGCCTTCTGCAGGGCCAGCAGACTGGAGAAGCAGTCACTGCTCTCTACAGGGGTTTGGCAACGTGGCTTTGTCCTGCAGGGCTGCTCAGATTATATAAATGGAGCCTGGACTACATCAAGGTGCCCTGTGGGAGCTGCTGTGATATGTGCTGCAGCATGTGGTCAGAGGCCTTATGAGGAACGGCTGAGAGAGCTGGGGGTATTTATCCTGGAGAAGAGGAGGCTGAGGGGAGACCTCATTGCTCTCTCCAACTACCTGAAAGGAGGTTGTGGAGAGGAGGGAGCTGGGCTCTTCTCCCAAGGGACAGGGGACAGGATGAGAGGGAATGGCCTTAAAGCTACGTCAGGGGAGGTTTAGGCTGGACATTAGGAAAAAGTGTTTTACAGAAAGGGTCATTGGGCATTGGCAGAGGCTGCCCAGGGAGGGGCTTGATTCACCTTCCCTGGAGGGGTTTAAGGGATGGGTGGATGAGGTGCTGAAGGACATTGTTTAGCGTTTGATAGGAATGGTTGGACTTGATGATCTAGTGGGTCTCTTCCAACCTGGTTGTTCTCTGATTCTACGTGGTCTGCTGGAGAGCTGTGGGAGTGCATGTGCGCAAGGAGCTGTTGAGGAAGATCCCTCTTCCAAGGCTGGTGGAACATCTGCTTAACAACAAATGAGTGAGTGTGCTCTGCTTGTGAGCTCCTTTGCATCATTTGAAACAGGAATCTCCCCACAGCAGATCAGAAGGGTGGTGCAGATGTTACTGATGTGGCCTTAGTGTCAAAGCAGGATTCATGACAGTGGTGATGGCACAGCTAGGAGAGGTAGTGCACATCCTGGAGATGCCTGGATCACCTTGTGGGTGAAATCCAGTTACACGAAGTGCTGAGCTGTTCATGTACAGATGAATAATGTGCTGTAAATTGCCAAGTCATGGATCGGCAGCAGAGAAGGATTAGAGGACACCACATGGGCTGCATGATACCAGTCACCAGTTCAGTCCGTAAGGCTCAAGCGAGAGGAGATGGAGCCACCAAAGACAAGGAAATGTTGGTGTGACCTCATAAAATATTAACAGGCTCTTGGTTTAATAACTATAAACAGGTTTGTTTCCCTGTACTTAAAATAGGAAAAATTAGAAACAGTAGCAACGGATGTGGTGATGGAGTCGCTAGAGGTTTGGGGAAGGGCAGTAAGTAAAGTTTGACTAAAGTAGAAACGAACCCTCAAGCCTGAGCTGAGAGAATTAGACTTTCCTGTTCTCTCCTTCCAGCCCTCCTCATCTCCCTACTTCTCCTCGCTTCCTTTTATCCCCGTGGGAAAAAGGGGGAAAAAAAATGTTAAGGGAGTAGTACTGGTGGTAGAGGGGAAATTGCAAGTTATCCCTGCTGGCCGGTTGCACAGGCTGGTTTAACGTATTGATCCTGTATTTTAGGGCTTCCACTTGGTGTCTGCAAAGCAGGAATCCTCCATCCTGGTGCATTGCTTTGGCTAGTGGGTTTCTATTGTTCTCTCTTCTAGAGCTGGAGGAACCTCAGCCCGCTTGACAAGTTTTCAGGGTGAACCGATGCTTCAAGTGGTGCTAAACCATTTTGGGTTCTTGGCCTGTCTTGATTTAGATGACATCAACAGATTTGGACTAAGGAAAGGATTTTTTTTGTATCGGGTTACCAGACAGCTTGGAAGGGGTTCTGTGTGACCCATTTCCTAGAACTGTTGGCGTTTTCACTGCTGAGCTGTGGTTCTTTTAGAAGTGAGGCAAAATTTCACTACACAAGTAAGGAGCTGCGAAAGGCAAAGCTTGCTTGCATGCGAGAGAAGCAGCAAAAATAATTAGCTGCATTTTATCTACCCTGACCTGGTACTTTGAGAACTGAAGATATGACATTACTGCCTGCCCTTGTTTCCTGGCCTTTGCTTATCAGTGTTCACACGCTGTGCACCAGAGCAGCAGCTCCTCAAAGCCTGGGGTTTTCCTGGGCTATTTCCTTAGCGGTTGATGCCAGGCTGTGCTCCACTTAAAAGACCAAGGAGTGGGAGCTCGAGATGAGTGGGGATATGAAGTGTCAAATACTTTTATTCTCCTTCTCAAAGGACAAAGCTGTGAGCAGGAAATAACTTGGCTTTATTTCTTTTCCTGTAAGTCTCTCATGAATATATTTAAGAGGAAAAGAGTAATTTCATAGATACATTCCTCTCCCTTCTTGACAAAAATGGGATTGTAGTAGTTTCGTTGCACTGCATGAAAGAGCTATGATCGAAACACTTGAACCCTCTCCTTACCTGCGAGTCCCACAAACCGTCTCCTTGTGTCCCAGAGCTGGAGGTGCATTCCCTTACTGGATTGTAGAAGGGATGATTTCATGAAGCAGATTCAGTTTGAAGCAGGCCAGAATAGTGTCTGCACTGTTTCCTAGGAGGAATTTTGTGTTCATATAAACTTGAATGGTTACTTTTATATATAGATATAAAAGACTATAAAAATGCTATACTTGGTGCGTATGCTGTGTATATGCACGGCCTTAGCCCAGAGGGCCAACTGTATCCTGGGCTGCATCAAAAGAAGAGTGACCGTCAGGGTGAGGGAGGGGATTCTACCCCTCTGTTCCTCTCCTGTGAGACCTCATCTGGAGTCCTGTGTCCAGTACTAGAATCCTCAACATAAGAAGGAGATAGAGCTGTTGGGATGGGTGCAGAGGAGGCTACAAGCATGATCCAAGGGCTGGAGCACCTTCCACACAAGGACAGGCTGACGGAGTTGGGGTTGTTGAGCCTGGAGGATAGAAGGGGCTGAGGAGACCTTATAGTGACCTTCCAGTACCTGAAAGGGCTACAAGAGAGCTGGGGAGAAGCTGTTTACAGAGGCTTGTAGGGATAGGACACAGGGCAATGGGTATAATTTGGAGGGGGCAGATTTAAACTAGATGTAAGGAGAAATTTCTTCACTATGAGAGTGGTGAGACACTTGCCCAGGTTGCCCAGGGAAGCTGTGGCTGCCCCATCACTGGAGATGTTCAAGGTCAGGTTGGATGGGCCTTGGGCAGCCTGATCCAGTGGGAGGTGTCCCTGCCCATGGCAGGAGGATTGGAACTGGATGATCTTTAAGGTCCCTTCCAACTCAAACTATTCTATGATTCTATGTAGTGATGGCTTTTGTATCACTATGCATTACGTATTTAAAATGCAAATAATAAGGGTTGTATGATCAACCCCATCCCTTCACCCCAACACTTCACCCCAGTCCAGGAGCTCAGGCTAGACCCTCACCTGGCATAGCATCCTCTCAGCTAACAAAGCAGAGTCAGATGACATAAAGTAGCACTTCACCACTAGCCTGAGCAGCCTGTATCTCAGCAGGACGAAGTTTGAAGTTTTGGGGTTGTTTAGCCTGAGGAAGAGGAGACTGAGAGGAGACCTCATTGCTCTCTCCAACTACCTGAAAGGAGGTTGTGGAGAGGAGGGAGCTGGGCTCTTCTCCCAAGGGACAGGGGACAGGACGAGAGGGAATGGCCTCAAGCTCCACCAGGGGAGGTTCAGGCTGGACATCAGGATGAAATATTTCCTGGAAAGGGTCGTTGTGCACTGTCAGAGGCTGCCCAGGGAGGGGATTGAATCACGTTGGTTGGACTCGATAATCCAATTGGTCTCTTCCAGCCTGGTTATTCTATGATTCTATGTGATGAGGGTTTGAGTTCTATCAGTGACAGGTGTGGAGAAGAATGTTGTGGTTGAGGCAGGTCTAGGCAGGGTTGTGTTAGGTAACAAATGGCCACTTTGGGGTGAGAGTGTGAGCCTTCCTGCTGCTTCTATCAGAGAAGTGTGCATGCCCTCAGTTGGCATTGCCCACGGGAAGGTGATCACTAAATGTGTCAGGGAGCTGATAGGTGAACATCTCTAAGCTTCTCATTATCAGTAATTTAATGCTATCAAATTATTCCAACTGAACAAGCATTTGTGAGACACCCCTGCTGCAGAATTATTGAGCGGTTGAATGTGGGAAGGATAATACAAGCTTCAGCTTGAAAAACATAGAGAAATAATATGGAAAAGAATTTGTCTGTGGCAGAGGGGCTTGGGACTGGATTATCTTTAAAATCCTTTCTGACCCAAACCATTCTATGATTCTGTAATAGATGACTTCATGTATATTTTTGAAAAATTTAAAGAGGTTACCAGTCTCTGACTGCCAGACTTCTTGATTCAAAGTGCATGTCTTTGTTTTGTTTCAGTACATTGCTGTTCAGCAAGGGTTGCTCACAGAGGAAGAGAGAACATAGCTGCCTTCAGAGCTTTACTACTACTTTTTTTTACTACAGCTTTATTTAAATTAACTGGCAAACCTGTGCTGTTACTGGAAAGGACAGTTACTTTCAACCGTTATTTGAAGCTGCAATGTGTCTGTGGTAGCCAGAGCAGTGTTTGGAAGGGATCTCTAAGGTCATTCTGGCTGACACCCAGCTTTGTTAGACACGTGGAACATTGATGGGGTCAACCTGGAAATCATAGAATCATAGAATGGTTTGGGTTGGAAGGGACCTTAAAGATCATCCAGTTCCCCTCCCCCTGCCATGGGCAGGGACACCTCCGACTAGATCAAGCTGCCCAAGCCCCATCCAACCTGGCCTTGAACCCCTACAGGGATGGGGCAGCCACAGCTTCCCAGGGCAGCCTTTTCCAGGGCCTCCGCACTCTCATAGTGAAGAAACTCCTCCTTACGTCTAGTCTAAATTTGCCCCTCTCCAGTTTACAGCCAGTGCCCCTCATCCTATCACTCCTGGCCTTTGTGAACAGTCCCTCTACAGCTCTCTTGTCACCCCCTCAGGTACCAGAAGGTCACTATAAGGTCTCCTCAGAGCCGCCTTTTCTTATAAATGAAATGAGCAGTGGGACAGCTTCACTCTGTGCTGCTGGGTTTGAGTGCGTAATCAGATCTGCCAGAGCAGAGAGTGTGCAGTGACCCAACTCGAGGCTGAAATTGGGCTTTCAGTAAACAATTAGTGGCTGAAAACTTTGTTACTGAACTTTCTGATGAACAGCACAGGGTGGCTTTGGCCAGCAAACACCACAGAAGTAGAAGCCTCTTATAGAATCATAGAATCACCAGGTTGGAAGAGACCCACTGGATCATCGAGTCCAACCATTCCTATCAAACACTAACCCATGTCCCCTCCAGGGAAGGTGAATCAACCCCCTTCCTGGGCAGCCTCTGCCACTGACCAATGACCCTTGCTGTGAAGAATTTTTTCCTAATGTCCAGCCTAAATCTCCCCTGGCGGATCTTGAGACCATTCCATCTCGTGCTGATGTGCCCTCCAAAAAGATCCTAGTTTAAATAATTTCACTGCTTTTGAATTCCACGGGCCTGGAATTAAACGTGTGATGGCATGACCATAGTTGTCTTGGCTTGTGGAAGAGGAGCTGTAGGTATTTTACAGGTCACCCACCTATGAATTCTGGGAGGTGTTTGTGCCGTGTCACAGGGCTGTTTGAACAGTCTCTCAGCTTCTGAGCTATCCTGACGGAAAAAATACGCAGGGTCTGAAGGCAGTAGATGGACACAGTCTTTCTGGTGATGGTTTAAAACCATCAAACAAACAGCATGTAAATCAAATAATCTCTCTGAGCTATGAAAACCTTTAACTCCTTTTCCATATTGCTAACATTCTCTTGCACTAGCGTTTTACAATGCAGTCCGGTCGGCATTTACAACTTCACTCCTTTTGCTATGAACGATGGATGCGTAAATAATAGTTCCTACTACTCTGAGGTTTTCTCATTCAAAGAAGGGGAAGGTGAAGTGCTTATGACTGTACAAATTCATTTGCTAACATTGCCTGTCATACCCTGTGCTTCCGTATCCACAGGGGTGTTTGAAGGATTCCTTCTGTTGTTGCTTCTCCTCTTCCCTTTTGGAAGTTGTACTTTCACTGGGGGAAGGAAGATCCCAATGCAGAAGCTGCCAGTTCAGTCACTTGTGGCTTTGGCTGAAACCGCTGCGCTTGGTTTAGGAAAAAACCCCCTTTATTTCTAAAGCAAACCGTCTATAAAACATTAGTTACCCTTCAACTGGAAGGACAAACCTTGTGTATTTCCCAGGCTTTTCCACAGGGATCTGTATACCTCATCCCCTTTCTGTAGGGCGTGAGTTTTGTCTGGAGAGGCATTCACTGCTCGGCTCCTTCTGATGGGGAGAGTCTGGAAGGCGGCGAGAGGATTTCACTGCAGTTCTGGTTCAGGTTGCCCTTAGGTGAGATGCAACTTTTTTGACGCAAAACTTGAAATATACGAAAACAATCAAGCAAACCTGAACCAAATCTGCAGCCATGAAGTGGGAAGCGTTTCCTGATTAGACATGTCTTCAAGAAAGCACGAGGAAAATCATAGAACAACCAGATTGGAAGAGACTCACCAGATCATTGAGTCCAACCATTCCTATCAAACACTCATGTCCCTCAGCACCTCGTCCACCCGTCCCTTAAACACCTCCAGGGAAGGGGATTCAACCCCCTCCCTGGGCAGCCTCTGCCAGGGCACAATGACCCTTTCTGTGAAACATTTTTTCCTAATGTCCAGCCTGACCCTCCCCTGGTGGAGCTTGAGGCCATTCCCTCTCGTCCTGTCCCTTGGGAGAAAAGCCCAGCTTCCTCCTCTCCACAACCTCCTTTCAGGTAGTTGGAGAGAGCAATGAGGTCTCCCCTCAGCCTCCTCTTCTCCAGGATAAACACGACCAGCTCTCTCAGCCATTCCTCCTGCTCTCCAGCCCCTTCCCCAGCTTCGTTGCTCTTCTCTGGACTCACTCCAGAGCCTCAACATCCTTCTTGTGCTGAGGGGCCCACAACTGAACACAGGATTCAAGGAGCAGTCTCACCAGTGCTGAGTCCAGAGGGAGAAGAACCTCCCTGGCCCTGCTGGTCACACTGTGTCTGATCTAAGCCAAGAAGCCATTGGCCTTCTTGGCCACCTGGGCCACTGCTGCCTCATGGTCAGTCGCTGTCAACCAACACCCCCAGGTCCTTCTCCTCCAGGCACTTTCCAGCCAGACTTCTCCTAGTCTGGAGCTGCTCAGGGTTGTTGTGCCCCAAGAGCAGGACCTGCCATTTGGCCTTGTTAAACCTCATCCCATTGGTCTCAGCCCATGGATCCAGCCTGTTCAGATCCCTTTGGAGCCTCCCTACCCTCCAGCAGATCCACATTTTCACCCTGCTTAGGCATGGGCATATTGTGGTGAAACCTATTGGCTGTGTGATTTGCGAACTTAATTTTCTCCCCTCTGTTGCTAATGGTTCGTTAGCGGGCTGAAGCCATTTGGGTCTGTCTTGCAGGGCATTGTCACTGGCAATTGGAATGGACTGTCTCTTGCCATCCATCCAGCAGACGTGGCAGAGGGAGCCTCTGCCAAAGGCGCTGGATGGGCAGCTGTAGGTGGAACATCTTCATCTGCTGCTGGGAGACTCGGCAGTTTGTCTGCTGCACTCCGGCGTCGGAAATCTAATGCGCTGTGAGGACAATTCGCCAGCCAAAACCACAGGAGCTGTGTTAGGTCACAGTGCTGTAAAACACATAAATGCCTAAAGGAGTCTGACTGCTGCATGGCCAGAAAACAGAGTCTAAGGGCTGCGTGCTCTATGTTTGTGTGTAGGTGCGAGAGTGGAGATTGCTGCAGTAATTCTAAAAGAAACTCGGATTAGGCGGAAACCAAAACTGTGCATTATGTGCTTATTTTGCTTTATTATTTTGCATTGGTTTTGCATGACTTGCATGGCCTGTGTTAGTATAAATAGAGCATTACTTTTATTTTAGATCTAATGTAATCAAAGGGCTGAGCAGGCCTTCTGGAATGCTTGTGGATGGTGTGCTCTGTGCTGGGATACAGATGATCTTGGATCCTGGAACCCTGTGTCAGAACAATACTGTATTCAGGAGGCTCCGGCAACATTCACAGATCAGCACTGGGTGTGAGCTTAACAAATGCAGAATATTCCTTTAAAGCCGAACAATGAAGCATCTGAACATCAGCGTTTCACAGCCAGCTGACTGCAAAAGGGCTCTCCAAGCATTTCCAAAGCAAACCCGTGAACTGCCATGATCGTTCCTTGGCACCTAAGCTTCTGGAATAGGTGGGGGTGTAGGTAGATGGCAGCATCTATTAATCGTGCTGTGCATGCAGGAAACTGGGAAGATGTTATAGTGCAAGAAATATGGCTTAAATAACGTGGAAAGTCATCATCAGTGCAGTTGCTGATGTGGCTTCAGGGTTTGTTTGCTGATACAAGGACGCTGCTGTGTGAGGTGAATGGGTTTTGTTTCCTGAGGTTGCTGGAGAGGTTAGGAGGAATTCACAGGCTGTCGGTTGTGGTTGCTGTTTTTCTGCACGTCTCTCAGTTTTTCTGAGCTGCAGGATTTTATTGTTCCTTCAACACCCTCCTCCAGAGGAAGGTTGTTACTCAGCAATATGAGCTTGTCCTTCTCTGGACACTCTTCAGACCGTTGTACCGTTCATGCATGACTGAACCCGCGCGCTGGGATCAGATGGCGTCTTCTGCACGACCACCGGCCACTAGTCTGGTTCTTGCCTTTCATGCTCCAATTTTGTCCACCAAGACATTTGCAGATAGTGGTGAATAATCTGATGAGCAATGCTAAACACTCAGTTTTGAAGGCTGGGGCTCTGGAGCGAGTCCAGAGAAGAGCAACAAAGCTGGGGAAGGGGCTGGAGAACAGGCCCTATGAGGAACAGCTGAGAGAGCTGGGGGTGTTTAGCCTGGAGGAGGCTGAGGGGAGACCTCATTGCTCTCTCCAACTCCCTGAAAGGAGGTTGTGGAGAGGAGGGAGCTGGGCTCTTCTCCCAAGGGACAGGGGACAGGACAAGAGGGAATGGCCTCAAGCTCCACCAGCAGAGGTTCAGGCTCGACATTGGGTAAAAGTTTTTCCCAGAAAGGGTGATTGGTCAGTGTCAGAGTCTGCCCAGGGAGGGGGTTGAGTCACCTTCCCTGGAGGGGTTTAAGGGACGGGTGGACGAGGTGCTAAGGGACATGGTTTAGTGTTTTACAGGAATGGTTGGACTCGATGATCCGGTGGGTCTCTTCCAACCTGGTTGTTCTATGATTCTGTGATTCTATAATCATGGTGTGGTAGGTTACAGCTAATGTGGACAGGAGGTTTGGAAAGAGGAGGTGGTGAATGAAGTCTTAAGTACCTGAATGCTGTAACACGGAACTGAAAGGAACAAAATGGATCATGAAGTCAGTTACTGGTCACTGCAGGAACTCGAGTCAGCTAAACATATCCATAAAATAAGTTTGGCAGTATCTGGCAGGGGTCACCAGTCCTTGTAGACCCCATTGAAGTGCTCTTCCAGCACTGCTTTCCTGACAACAGACTTTCATTTCAAGCCTGCATTGGCTAGGGTAAGTCCCGTCCCATTTTTTCTTTTATAAGAACCTGTGTAGCTGTTTTTTTAATTAGTTCTTCTGGCTACCTGGTAAGATGATGGCCATCTACTGAGGATTCACAGTGTGATAACTTCCACTTTTCCCTCCCTCTCAGTAGTTTAATGAGTCTTGTGCATTTGAGTTGTGCAAACCTCATGGAGTTCAGCCAGTCCGGTGCAAGGTCTGCACCTGGGTCAGGGCAATCCCAAGCACAAATACATGCTGGGTGGAGACTGGATTTGGAGCAGGCCTGAGGAGGAGGATTTGAGGTGCAGGGGAGGAGAAGCTCAACATGAGCCAGCAGTGTGCACTTGCAGCCCAGAAAGCCAAACCATGTCCTGGGCTGCATCCAAAGCAGTGGGACCAGCAGCACCAGAGAGCCAATTCTCACCCTCTGCTCCACTCTGGTGAGACCCCACCTGGAGCCCTGCATTCAGCTCTGGAGTCCTCAGCACAAGGATGTGGATCTGTTGGAGCAAGTCAATAGAAGGCCATAAAGATGATCCCAAGGCTGGAGCACCTCCTGTACAAGGACAGGCTGAGAGAGTTGGGCTTGTTCAGCCACCTGGAGAAGAGAAGGCTGTGGAGAGACCTTGGAACAGCCTTCCAGAACTGAAAGGGCTATAGGAAAGCTGGGGAGGGGCTCTTCATCAGGGAGTGCAGGGATAGGATGAGCAGAACAGTTTTCAGCTGAAAGAGGGAAGATTGAGATGAGATCTTAGGGAGAAATGTTTTGCTGTGACGGGGTTGAGGCCCTGGCCCAGGTTGCCCAGAGCAGAGGTGGCTGCCCCATCCCTGGAGGGGTTCAAGGGCAGGTTGGATAGGGCTTGGAGCCCCTGATGCAGTGGGAGGTGTCCCTGCCCATGGCAGGGGTGGGACAGGATGATTTTTAAGGTTCCTTCCTACCCAGACTGTTCTGTGATTCTATGGTTCTGTGAAAGTGTGTGATTTGGGGTGGGGGGGCACGTTTTACTGCCCTGTGAGGAGAAAGCCTCTACCTGTGCTTGATAGCGACTTCCTCACATGTGGGCTGGAGTAAACCCACTGCATTGTGTTGTCCATGGGAGCTTTTCAAAGTCTTGCTCGTCTCGTTATCTGCTTCTAGTCTTCTTGCCCCTTCTGCCATGCTTCTAGACATGTAAAAGGTCTGGTCTGCGTCTGGTGCTTCCCTGCTGTTGGAGAGAGCTCGGTCTGACGCAAGCAGCAGAGAGAGGTCAGTGACTCCTGGGTTTAGTGGCTTGGCGGTTTTTCAGCTCAAGGTTCATACTTGATGTTTAAGGAGAAGGATTTTAACGTTATGCCATTTCTAGCTACCCAGCTGCGTTTTGCAGTTCTTGCCTTTATTCCTTAGAGCTAGAGTTAGCACCCATCATTCATTTTCCCTTTCCCTGCCCTTGCCCAGCGGGTTTGTGACGCTGCAGGATGAGTTGGGGTGGCTGTGGCCGAGCTGAACCAGCCTTGTGGAATCACGGTCCCTTTGCTCAGTTTTGGTTTGCTGGGGGAGATGCGGCACCGGTTGCTCCTCGGTTACTGTTTCCTTTTGAAAAAAAAAAATTACATCATGACAAAAGACTCCTTTAACCTCATTTCAAAAGCTGACTGTCAAAATTGGAGATGAACGAAGCGTTCCTCCCCCTGCCCTCACTGCTCCCTCTGCACAGGAAAGGAGTGGTGCAGGACGCGCTCCGAATGGCATTTCCTAAGCTCTTAAACTGGCAGCGTCTGAAAAACCAAATCCAGGCAGTTCAACTGCAAGCCAGAATTTCACCTGCACGTTAAAAGAACTTATATTCCATTTTTTCTGGCCTTCATGATTGATCATACTGTTGTAGAGATGCTTTTTCTGAGTTGTGACAGATGCAGGTTGTTTTCCTAGAGCAGGGAGGGAGTCCTGACTGGACACTTCTTTTTCTGTTTTTCCAAATGCAGCAAGAATATTTTAGCTACAGTTCTGCCAACACAAATCCTGTTTATCCGAGTCCTCTGGTGAGGAGGATGATTTGCTGCAACACAGCTTATGAGCAATTCACTGAAAGACTTGAAAGTCGTTCTTTCCTGCTTGACAGCTGAGTTTATCTCAAGATTCATCTAAAATAAAGTCTTTAAGTTGCCCCGAATGCTCAGTACAGACTTGAGATCAAGTGTAAAAGGCACAACTGTTTGACATACACAGGGTGACGTGTGCTTAAGCAAAGTCATAGAATCGTAGAACAGCCAGGTTGGAAGAGACCCACGGGATCATCGAGCCCAACCATTCCTATCAAACACTAAACCATGTCCCTCAGCACCTCGTTCACCCATCCCTATAACCCCTCCAGGGAAGGTGAATCAACGCCCTCCCTGGGCAGCCTCTGACACTGCCTAATGACCCTTTCTGGGAAAAACTTTTTCCTACTGTCCAGCCTGAACCTCCCCTGGCGGAGCTTGAGGTCATTCCCTCTTGTCCTGTCTCCTGTCCCTTGGGAGAAGAGCCCAGCTCCCTCCTCTCCACAACCTCCTTTCAGGTAGTTGGAGAGAGCAATGAGGTCTCCTCACAGCCTCCTCTTCTCCAGGATAAACACCCCCAGCTCTCTCAGCCGTTCCTCATAAGGCCTGTTCTCCAGCCCCTTCCCCAGCTTTGTTGCTCTTCTCTGGACTCGCTCCAGAGCCTCAACATCCTTCTTGTGCTGAGGGGCCCACAACTGACCCCAGGATTCGAGGAGCAGTCTCACCAGCGCTGAGTACAGAGGGAGAAGAACCTCCCTGGCCCTGCTGGTCATGCCGTTTCTGATCTAAGCCAAGATGCCATTGACCTTCTTGGCCACCTGGGCCACTGCTGCCTCATGGTCAGTCACTGTCAACCCATCCCCCCCCAGGTCCTTCTCCTCCAGGCACTTTCCAGCCAGACTTCTCCTAGTCTGGAACTGCTCAGGGTTGTTGTGCCCCAAATGCAGAATCTGCCATTTGGCTGCGTTAAACCTCATCCCATTGGTCTCAGCCCTGTTCAGATCCCTTTGGAACCTCCTGACCCTCCAGCAGATCCACACTTCAATCCAGCTTAGTGTCATCTGCAAACTTGCTAAGGGAGCACTCGATGCCTTCATCCAGGTCATTGAAGTCATGTTATGTCCCAAAGCATGAGAATAAGAATTGTTCCTATGTCAGTCCAACTGCCTATACATTCTTGCATTTAAATTACCTATACATTCTTGCATTTTAAGCAGGTAAATACTATTTCCCTGCCAGAAGCCTACTTAAATTCCCTTTCTTAATGAACACATCCTAAACGCCCATCTGTGGTTATCCACATATATCTCTTCACTAGCAGCAGTTTTAGTTAATGCTTTCATTTGCATCTGCAAAGAGGTTGGAGTCAAAATCTGCAGGAATAGGTTTTCAATGTACAGAAATATATAGGGAAGAAATAATGAAGAACTGGGAACACCCTTGGGGGAATAACGCAAAGCACATGGGGCATTTGCAACAGGAGAAGGAACTGTCCCTCTGCTTAAGGATATGGCCCCTAAGGATCTGAGTTAGTGGCAGATAGGAATGGTTGGACTTGATGGTCTCAGAGGGCTTTTCCAACCTGATGATTCTGTGATTCTTATTCCTGTGTGCTGGAGCGGTTGTGCAGCTGCCGCATCATCCACCTTCCCATGCACAAAGGAGGAAGGACGGAAGAGCAGAATGTTCATACTAAATATTCCAGTTTCCTTTATGATTTGGAGTTAATGGGTAAGCTGGAAATAGATCGTAGCTTGAAACCAGCAGCTTTTATCCTTTTAGCCTTCTGTGGCACTAAGTTAGCTTCTGACTGTCTAGCGCAGGCTGATGCGTTTCAAGCCCTCCTGTATCCGCCCTAAATTGTTTACTTTTGCTTTTTTTTGTTAAGGTTTGCTTTACTTTAAACCTTTGATACAGGTTAAACTGAAAGTCTGCCTTCAGTCACTGGCCGTGTTGGGAGTTCTTGTCATGAAGATGTGCTGGATCTGGAGCATCCGTGTAGCTCCAGGGAGAGGGAAGGGGTGAGGCCAGGGGGCTTCACTGAGCACCTGCTGATGCAGGCAACCTTTGGGGTGTATGTCATGCTGAATGGGATGTCTGCTGTCATCGGTGGTGGGAAAGGAGTAGTATGATGTGGGAGAAGGTCTTTTCCCAGGAGAAAGTGATCCATAAAACCAGTAGCTCTGCTTCAGTTCTCTTAAAGAAGAAATGAGGTGACTGATCACAGAATCACAGAACAACCAGGTTGGAAGGGACACATCGGACCTTCTAGTCGAACCATTCCTTTCTAATGATGACTGATGACTTGATGCGGCTTTTTGAGCAGTTGCTCTGCTCCTTGGGTACTGGACAGATGGAGGGGGAGCCGTGTCTCACGCCGCTGAGGCCCAGCCTGCAATGTGGCTGCAGACGAGCCCTGGGTGCTGACGCGGGTGGCTCAGACAGGACACTGGGATCTGGAAATAGCAATGAGCCTGCGGTCTGCGATCCCGGTGAGTTTCTGTTTATCTTTTTGGTGCAGAGGAGTTACCGTATAAACGATTAATTAGAAATTCCCTTTTGAATCGGAATTGTGGTGTTTGGAGTCGAGATTGGATGGTGGGATGTCTTTGTTTAACAGTCTGTGTTCTGCAGATGTTGTTTTGGAGTATGGGTTCCAAGCCTTGCCAGCTCACTCTTTTCTTTATTTGTACTGAGTGCATTTGAAGTTGCATCATTTCCTCGGTAAGAACAGTTTTATTTTTGACTGGCATGTTTGTCAGGTGGGAGAAATCCTAAATGTGAGTGCTCTCTGCTGGTGAGGATTTCTGCTTCAGCTCTACTTTCTGTGCTCTATTTTCCACTGACAGTTGGATGTGAACATGGGATGTTGGGACTTCAGGGTGTTTTGGGTGTTTTTCCAACTCCCTGAAAGTACAAACTACAAACCAAGGTCTTGGCAGTCATCTTTTCTAGACAATCCTTTCGACCCCTTTCAGTGATTTCTATTATGTGTCTTACTGGTTGATGTTTTCTCACTGTCAATCTGCTTTACAAAGGTGATGAAAATAGGCATAGAAACCTCTTGAGAAAGAGCTGATCATAGACTCACCAGGTTGGAAGAGACCCACCGGATCATCGAGTCCAACTGTCCCTATCAAACACTCCTGATCAAACTAACACACAGGGATTAAAAACTGTGATTTTCCTTTGGCTGCTGAGCTGGATTCCAGATGCCAGAGTGGGCTAAGTGGAAAACGCAGAAAACAGCAGCTCAGAAATAATTCACGGCATCGTTAGGGGGATTATTTTCTCCTCCCAGCAGCAACACAAGCTGTCGGGATTGTCGGACACACAAACTGAGGTTTGACCATGGGGTGCTGACCCCGGGAGTGCGTACAGGGGCTCCTCTTATCAACTCTGTAGATTGCTTTTCACTACAAAAATCCACTCCTATGTTGTCGTCTGGTTTTGGACCTTGCTTTGCAGCAGAGCAGGGGATTTAGCACAGCCTGCACCTCCCTCTCTGGGCTGCTGTCGCTGGTTGTTTTCTTAAGTTTTCATGAGTTCTTGGGTAAGCAAAACCGTGGCTCTCGCACCAAGCTAGGAAAACAGACGCTGCTGTTCTTGGCCTGCTGCTGTGCTGCCGGATGAAAAGAGGCTTTATCAGTGAGGAGGGGCGAGGAGCGACAGCTCCTTTTAGGAACATCAAAGCACAGCTCTGGAATTTTAGCCCCTGTGCTGAGAAGTTAAAAAAAAAAAAAAAAAAATGAGTGGAGAGGTAAGTAGGAGTATCAGTTCTTCAGGAACTCAATGTACTTAAAGCCAAGCTTGAAAGACAGAATCATAGAATAGTGTGGAAAGGACCTTAAAGATCATCCAGTTCCACCCCTGCCATGGACAGGGACACCTCCCACTGGATCAGGGGCTCCAAGCCCATTCAACCTGACCTTGAACCCCTCCAGGGATGGGGCAGCCACCACGGCTCTGGGCAACCTGGGCCAGGGCCTCCCCACCCTCATCATGAAGAAATTCCTCCTTGTGTCCAGTCTAAATCTCACTCTCTCCAGTTTATTCCCATTGCTCCTAGTCCAGTACAAGCCTTTTTTAACAGTCCCTCCCGAGCTTTCTTGTAGCCCCTCCAGGTACCTGAAGTTTGCTTTGCAAATGGGAAGATGCCTGTTTGTCAAGTGTGGAGATGGATATCTCCTCTCTCCTCTCCTGCTGCCTTTTGGGACAGAGACCAGAGTCACAACTCATCAGAATTCCAGTAAAACCTTTTACAGCTTGGCTTGGGGGCCAAGCATGAGAGCTGTCATCAAAGCTAGAGCTGCCGGGAAAGTGAGCAGGGCGGATGTTGGGTTGCTCTCTGGGGCAGAACTGGAACCCCCAAGGCCATACTGAGCCCTGGTCGCGGGGCTGCTCTGAGTGGTGGGCTCAGAAAGGCCGACTAGGGGCAAATCTGTAGGTTCTGCTCATGGGACAGTTGGGGACATGGAGCTGTCAAGGGAGAAAACTGAAACTGCTCTCTGCTCCTGCCACTGTGCATAATTCATTACCTAAGGAAGAGGTCAACGCTGGGCACTGGGACAGTGACTTGGCACTACACTTGAGCAGGGACATCTGTTTGTTTTTCTCGGCAGCGAAAAGAAACCCCCTTAACCTCTGTGCTGACCAGGAACCCTCTGGCCGTGCAGCTGGCAGTATGGGGTGGCTTAAAACCTCCTCCAGCAACTGCTGTGTCTTTATTTTTGTCATTATTAGTGCCTTCAGGGTGGGTTTGTGTCTACTGTGCAGTGACTTTTGGAGAGTCGTCTGTGTGTTCACCGTTGGGCAACTTGTGCTTGCAGATGGCCTGTGATGGGAGGGATCTGCCGATTCTGATGTCCTTGTAGTGCTCTCCATTACATAAGGATGTCCTTGTGTGATTTGATCTCCTCAACGGAGGAAGCACTCTGTGTGTTTGGTTTTTCTTCGGCTCTCCAATGTGTTTGCAGAGTCTCCCGTGTGCCTGAGAGGGTGGAAGCATCGTAGTGGCAGACGATCTCTGTGCACCCACTGGGGCCTTGCGTGGTCAGCAGCTTCCAAAATCCTGATGTCTACTTTGTGCTTCAAAGGATTAGAATTAGGGGTGGCCAAAGAGAATGACTGTGCACGTGAGGCTTTCAGGGGACTTATCTCCCTCTTCTGGTTTCCAGTGAATAAACTGGTATATACAAATTGGGCTGTGGTTCTGTATTTCATACCAGGCTAGTGTCCTGGTTGATTTGCATCGTTGCCTGCACTTTATTCACACACAGAATCACCAGGTTGGAAAAGACCCATCAGATCATCGAGTCCAACCATTCCCATCAACCAGTAACCCATGTACCTCAGCACCTCATCCACCCCTCTACCAGTGCCCAATCACCCTTTCTGTGAATTTTTTTTCCTAACTTTCAACCTGACCCTCCCCTGGCAGAGCTTGAGGCCATTCCCTCTCGTCCTGCCCCTGTCCCTTGGGAGAAGAGCCCAGCTCCCTCCTCTCCACAACCTCCTTTCAGGGAGTTGGAGAGAGCAATGAGGTCTCCCCTCAGCCTCCTCTTCTCCAGGATAAACACCACCAGCTCTCTCAGCCGCTCCTCTTGTTCTCCAGCCCCTTCCCCAGCTTTGTTGCTCTTCTCTGGACTCACTCCAGAGCCTCAACGTCCTTCTTGTGCTGAGGGGCTCAGAACTGAACACAGGATTTGAGGAGCTGAGTGCAGAGGGAGAAGAACCTCCCTGGCCCTGCTGGTCACACCGTTTCTGATCCAAGCCAAGATGCCATTTGTCTTCTTGGCCACCTGGGCCACTCCTGGCTTTGTTCTTTTCCTCTAATCTATGGGTTTGTACACAGAGGAAACAACTTTCCTTACTATTAAAGACTGAGGCAAAGGAGTCATCAAGTACCTCAGCCTTGTCCTCATCCTTTGTCACAGTTGTTCCATTTGAATCCAGTTGGGACTGAATATTCTTCTTGGTCCTCCTTTTATTATTAATGTATTTATAGAAAGATTTTTTGTTATCTTTCACTGACTTGACCAATGTAATCCAGATCATCCTTCTTGTTGCAAGAGCTAGTTGCTGATATTTGTAATGCCTTTAAATTGGAGGAGGAAGATTTACACAGGAGTTTGGGAAGAAATTCTTCACGATGAGGTTGAGGAGGCCCTGGCCCAGGCTGCCCAGAGCAGTGGTGGCTGCCCCTTCCCTGGAGGGGTTCAGGGCCAGGCTGGATGGGGCTTGGAGCAGCTGGATCCAGTCGGAGGTGTCTCTGCCCATGGCAGGGGTGGGACTGGATGGGCTTTGAGGTCCCTTCTAACCCAAAGTGTTGTATGATTCTATCAATTATAACATCCTTCCCTTATCTGAAATATTTTAGCTTCAAACAATGAATATCACAACTACCTGAAAGGAGGTTGTAGAGAGGAGGGAGCTGGGCTCTTCTCCCAAGGGACAGGGGACAGGATGAGAGGGAATGACCTCAAGCTCCACCAGGGGAGATTTAGGCTGGACATTAGGAGGAAGTTTTTCCCAGAAAGGGTGATTGGTCAGTGTCAGAGGCTGCCCAGGGAGGGGGTTGATTCACCTTCCCTGGAGGGGTTTAAGGCACAGGTGGACGAGGTGCTGAGGGACATGATTTAGTGTTTGATACGAATGGTTGGACTCGATGATCCAGTGGGTCTCTTCCAACCTGGTGATTCTATGATTCTAATCGATACAGTACAAAATATCTGTGTGTTTGAAGCTCTCCGATGGTTTGGGAAATACGGATCACGATTCACAAAAAGGTGTTTTGCAATTCTCGTGCTGTTTTAGTGAAGTCTTTCTGGAGGAAGCTGGAGTAAGAAGCCAGTTCACTTTTTGGCAGTGCAATACTGGTTGCTTTATTGTGGGATTTGAGTTTTATTCCACCTGCTAAAAACTAGCACTGCCAAGATGCTGCAGAAAATCCTCAAATGAACAATAGAAAGTGTCAAGGCTGACACCACATGGGGGTGGTGATGGATTCTGTAAAGCACTGCTGGAACCCGGGCTGGAGGCCGTCTAGGAGAGCCCTTCAGTCTGTGGAGGTGCTGTGGTGCCACCTAATGTTGTGAGATTTAAGTACAGGGTGGAGAGGTACCACAGTAAGGACATCGATCTCTAAATCAGAGAATCATGGAATGGTTTGGGTTGGAAGAGACCTTAAAACCCATCCAGTTCCACCCCTGCCAGGGACACCTCCCACTGGATCCAGTTGCTCCAAGCCCCATCCAACTGGCCTTGAACCCCTCCAGGGATGGGGCAGCCACCCTTGCTCTGGGCAACCTGCGCCAGGGCCTCCCCACCCTTGTTGTGAAGAATTTTTTTCTTATGTCTAGTCTAAATCTGCTCCTCTCCATTTTATACCCATTTTCCCTTGTCCTATCCCTACAAACTTTTGTAAACAGTCACTCCCCAGCTTTCTTGTGACCCCTTCCAGGTGCTGGATGGTTGCTATAAGGTCTCCTTGAAGCCTTCTCTTCTTCAGACTGATCAACACCAACTCTCTCAGCCTGTCCTCGTGTGTGAGGACAGGCAGCCCTCAAATCATCTTTGTAGCCTCCTCTGCACCCATCCCAACAGCTCCATCTCCTTCTTATGCTGAGGATTTCAGAACTGGGCACAATACTTCAGAAGGAGTCTCATGAGAGAGGACTAGAGTGTCAGAATCCCCTCCCTTGCCCTGCTGACCTCACTTCTTTTGATGCAGCCCAGGATACAGTGTCCTTTCTCATTCTGAGAGGCGAATGCTGTCTGAAGGCTTCAAATGTTCATCTGAATTGCGTCCTGTGCTCTGCTGCTGGGTGACTTCCATAATGTGGATTTCTTTGGGAACTCATTCTAGCTTAAACACTTTTTAGAAGCAAACTTCAGATTATTTCCTGTCTCCTTTACAGGGGGAGTACTAAGGACTGGGATTGGTTAAGGAAAGATGTTGTTCAGCGCTGTTTTCACCTGTTCCTAAAACGGTTTGGTTGGTAAAAAGGTTTGCTAAACCATTTTTGGTTCAGCAGCAGTGATGGCAGCAAAGCGCCTTCCAGTGAAAATTATGGAGTGGAAGCTAATGGCTAGAGCGGAAAGGCTGTGATTTGCTTCTTGGCTTGTACCATCATTTACTTGCTTGCAAATGTTGTTAGACCTCTAAAGACCCTCCAAAACCTGTGCTTCTCTGCCCTGAGCTGGGCTGTGGATGACTGCAGAATGTGAAAGAGTTTGCCTTTAAATCCCCTTTATGAATAAGATTGTGTGGACCCATCACAATTCACAGAATCAAAGAACAACCAGGCTGGAAGAGACCCACCAGATCATCGAGTCCAACCGTTCCTACCAAATTCACTGGAAATGAATTATATTAAATTAAATTTTACTAAAGAATTTCCTAGAAATTTTGGGTTCTGGCAGTATTTGAATGGCAACAGAAATATCTGAGTATGTAGAAAGCTGGATTGGTTGTGTTGGCAAAGCAAGATGTGGCTGTAGTCAGAAACACAGTCAGAATCTGATCAGTTGTGGATCTGTAAGTGAAACAATGGTAGAAGTTTCTTTTCTGGGCAGTGAGATTTGAAGCCAGACCTATTTTCCAATCCCTAGTATGATTCTGCTCCTGAATTTTGGGAGACCGGACCTTGAATCCTGTGTTCAGTTGTGGGCCCCTCAGCAGAAGAAGGATGTTGAGGCTCTGGAGTGAGTCCAGAGAAAAGCAACGAAGCTGGGGAAGGGGCTGGAGAGCAGGCCTTATGAGGAACGGCTGAGAGAGCTGGGGGTGTTTATCCTGAAGAAGAGGAGGCTGAGGGGGAGACCTCATTGCTCTCTCCAACTCCCTGAAAGGAGATTGTGGAGAGGAGGGAACTGGGTTCTTCTCCCAAGGGACAGGGGACAGGACGAGAGGGAATGGCCTTAAAACTCCACCAGGGGAGGATCAGGCTGGACATTAGGAAAAAATTTTTCACAGAAAGGGTGATTGGGTAGTGTCAGAGGCTGCCCAGGGAGGGGATTGAGTCACTGTCCCTAGTCATTCTCTGATTCTGTGTGGAAAATGCTGATCTGCCTCGTGGGCCACACTGGTCAGATAATGTCCGTAGTGGATGTTTTATTGTAATGTTTCAGTATGATGATGGATTGAAGAATGCACCTGATGAGATGGGCACCTTGCTTGGAAAACTTACCATTTTGACTAATTCCTTTTCTCCTTTTTGTCCTGTCTTTTGTAGGTTTGAAAAAGGTCGGATTTATACATTTATTGGGGAGGTGGTCGTTTCCATGAATCCCTACAAAAACCTGAACATCTACGGGCGTGACACGATTGAGCAGTACAAGGGAAGGGAACTGTACGAGAGGCCTCCACACCTCTTTGCAATTGCTGATGCCGCTTACAAAGCAATGAAGAGACGATCAAAAGACACCTGCATCGTAATATCTGGTAAGCTGAAAGAGCTTCGCATTGTGATGGAGGCTTTATCTTTGTGAAATTCCAGGCAGAGGAAGAATGATTTGCCTAATTGACAGCATTTTATTTTAAAAAAAAACCACCCTTCATTTAAAACTTAAAACTGCTTATTTGCATTTGAATCCGTGTAATACGGAAACCTTAATAATTATTTTGTACTAATTCGAGAGCTGGTGTCGTCAGCTTAATGTGTGTGTGCAGGGTTATAATTGGGACCCGAGTCCTCTTCCTTCTCTGCCTGTGTGAACGGAGACTGGGAGGAGGGCTTGTGTTGCTCCTCAGTACGGCTGGTTCTTGGCCCGATGGGGCTTGGCCCATGTTCTGTTCCCTGTTTCGATGTTCTGTTCCCTGTTTCGATGGCTGGAGTGAAAGCTCGTCACTGCTCAAACAGAGGGAGCAGTGCTTGCACCGTGAACAGTCGCTCTCTGGATCCTGGCACCTTGATGTCCCTGTGCCTCAGCAGCTCTGAAAAGCTCGAGACCCGTGATGCTGTGCTGAACAGAAGCCTCTTGTACGGCAGCTCCCGGCACTTCTGCTCGCCCAGCCTCTGCATGCCAGTCTGTCTCTGCTAACAATATTCCTTTTGATCCTGCATGCCAGGCCTTTTCCTGACTGCTGAAACCTCACAGCACAACTGCTTCTGAGTCAGTGTAGCAGCAACAACCTGGCAGGGTTATCATAGAATCATAGAAACTAGGTTGGAAGAGACCCACCGGATCATCAAGTCCAACCATTCCTATCAAACACTAAACCATGTCCCTCAGCACCTCATCCACCCGTCCCTTAAACCCCTCCAGGGAAGGTGAATCAATCCCCTCCCTGGGCAGCCTCTAACACTGCCCAATGACCCTTTCTATGAAATATTTTTTCCTAATATTCAGCTTAAACCTCCCCTGATGTAGCTTGAGGCCATTCCCTCTCGTCCTGTCCCCTATCCCTTGGGAGAAGAGCCCAGCTCCCTCCTCTCCACAACCTCCTTTCAGGGAGTTGGAGAGAGCAATGAGGTCTCCTCTCAGCCTCCTCTTCTCCAGGATAAACACCCTCAGCTCTCTCAGATGTTCCTCTTGTTCTCCAGACCCTTCACCAGCTTCATTGCTCTTTTCTGGACTCGCTCCAGAGCCTCAACATCCCTCTTTGTGGTGAGGGGCCCATGGCTGTGTTCAGAGAACGTTCAAAGGGCACATAAATAAGATTGTTTTAAAAAGGCAATAGTAACTCCCCCAAGCACTGTTTGGGCAGAATTAAGATACCTGCTTGGTGATTTGCTTTGCCTTTTTGATCTGTTGAGTCATCTTTGTGTTTCTGCCCTCAGGTGAAAGTGGGGCTGGGAAGACGGAGGCCAGTAAATACATTATGCAGTACATAGCAGCCATCACCAACCCAGGGCAGCGAGCGGAGGTGGAGAGGTAAGGGCTTTGCAGGAAAACAAGTGGAATTGCTTTGTTTATGGATCACTCTGTGGGCTGACCAGCACCATGTTCTTAGGTGGTCTCTTGTACCAATTGTACACTGATTTTACAGCATTTACCAAACTTACAGAATCATAGAATCACAGAACAGTTTGGGTTGGAAGGGACCTCAAAGCCCATCCAGTCCCACCCCTGCCGTGGGCAGGGACAATTCCCACTAGATCCGGTTGCTCCAAGCCCCATCCAGTCTGGCCTTGAACACCTTCAGGGATGGGGCAGCCACCACTTCCCCAGGCAACCTGGGCCAGGGCCTCCTCACCCTCACAGCAAAACGTTTCTTCCTCAGATCTCATCTCAATCTCCCCTCTTTCAGCATAAGACTGTTCCCCTCATCCTATCCCTGTGCTCCCTGATCAAGAGCCCCTCCCCAGCTTTCCTGCAGCCCCTTTCAATACTGGACGCTGCTCTAAGGTTTCTCCGAAGACTTCTTTCCTCCAGGCTGAGCAACCCCAGCTTCTTCAGATACTGCTTTTACTCTGGTAATTTTGTCATATTGATGGCTTAAATAATGTAGAAAATAAAGACAGTTTCTAGAAATCGTGTTTCCACCAGCACGTTGCCTGGAAAATGGGTGCATTCGAAAGACATATTGGGTGTAAGGGGCATAATTCCATTATCTCTCAAGTCTGTTGCTCCTCAATTGCAAAATCTGCCCATCAGCCTTCAAGTGGAAGGTTTTGAGCAAGGAATGTGACTTTCTGCTGAAACAGATGCTGTACCTACCCCAACAGAAATTTCTGAGGGGATCTGGTGTTTGGTTCCTATTTGCTCAGCTCGAAAGAACATTACTGAAAGCTCCCAGATCATAGAATCATAGAATCATGGAACAACCAGGTTGGAAGAGACTCACCGGATCATCGAGTCCAACCATTCCCATCAATCACAAACCCATGTCCCTCAGCACTTCATCCACCCGCACCTTAAACGCCTTCAGGGAAGGTGAATCAATCCCCTCCCTGGGCAGCCTCTGCCAGTGCCCAGTGACCCTTTCCGTGAAAAACTTCCTCCTAATGTCCAACCTGAACCTCCCCTGGTGGAGCTTGAGGCCATTCCCTCTTGTCCTGTCCCCTGTCCCTTGAGAGACGAGCTCCTTCCTCTCCACAAGCTCCTTTCAGGTAGTTGGAGAGAGCAATGAGGTCTCCCCTCAGCCTCCTCTTCTCCCATGGGATGCCATGGGATCACGGATATACCTGCCTACCCGAATATCTCATCAAAGAGCACCTCTGCTGTTCCCAAGTTCTCTAGAAGCGCCTGTGAAAAAGATTTCCACGGTTTGAGTGTAAAAGTCTGGGCTTACTCTTTTTTTTCTTCTCCATTTATCTGGGCTGCAGAGTGAAGAACATCCTGCTGAAATCCAACTGTGTGCTAGAGGCCTTTGGCAATGCCAAGACAAACCGGAATGACAATTCCAGCAGGTTCGGAAAATACATGGATATCAACTTTGATTTTAAAGGAGACCCGATTGGCGGGCACATCAATAATTACTTGCTAGAAAAGGTAAGCCAAGCTTGCTTTGAGAGTTGTGGCCTTTGGGGGAGTTGTGTCATGTGTGCTTTGCCATTTGGAAGTTTTCCTTTTGAACATGATGTGTCAATAGGTGACATATAAGGGCACAGAATCCTTAAATCTCAGGCTTAATGTCTCTTCAAAGCTTGGTATAAATAACTGAACAGCTTCTGAAGCGCTGGCACTGTTACCGTGACAGCTCTGCTTTCAGAGCTCGCTGCGTGTGGGACTCGGGCTGTTTGAAGCTTCTGTGCCTCTACCTGCGTGTACTTTGTAAAATAAAGAATAAAAGCAGAAATTAATTTAACACCTGCAAAACTCCTTCTTTATAAGTTCCCGCGTTGGGATCTCACTGGTGGATAAAAGAAGAAGATCTCTAGGTGTGTGAGTAGCATCCATACCCTTCAGAATTGTTGTCCTGGAATAATACCACAGCCTTGTATAATCTTCTAGTAGCTTTGTTTTTATATATTCCAAGTGATCCTTGTAAAAGTGGTGGCCAAATTTACTGGAATATGTAAAACTCTGTAGAGACACTGGGCTCAGTGTATTAACAGTTCTCGTCGTGTGTCTGGCTTTAATTTGTGTTTGACTACATCTGCTAACATGCTTCTTTGTTTGTGTTTTGTACCTCCCCTGACATTTTCCTTAAGTCTATTTTCAGAATAAACACTTTGTTTTATTAAAAAACCCTAAGAACAACAAAGCAGAACTTTTATTGTGTGATACTTTTGTGCAGAAAGGGGCTGAGGCTGCTGCTGCAGTGACCTAAATCCTGACCATTTAGCATTCTTAATATTAATGAAATACCAAGTTAAATTTGTTTCCGTTTTGCAAACAGTTGAGGTTCTGATCTGCAATCCAGGTGGTTAACAGTGACCTGCAGCAGGAGCACACAGCTTGACACCCTACACAGCTCAGACTGTGTATGTAAATATCTGTAGGATAAGGCGAGGATGGAATAGTTGTTGACTATGCAGAGCTCCAGACTAGGAGAAGTCTACCTGGAAAGTGCCTGGAGGAGAAGGACCTAAGGGTGTTGGTTGACAGCGACTGACCATGAGGCAGCAGTGGCCCAGGTGGCCAAGAAGGCCAATGGCTTCTTGGCTTAGATCAGACACAGTGTGACCAGCAGGTCCAGGGAGATTCTTCTCCCTCTAGACTCAGTACTGGTGAGACTGCTCCTTGAATCCTGTGTTCAGTTGTGGGCCCCTCAGCACAAGTAGGGTGTTGAGGCTCTGGAGCGAGTCTAGAGAAGAGCAACAAAGCTGGGGAAGGGGCTGGAGAACAAGAGGAGTGTCTGAGAGAGCTGGGGGTGTTTCTCCTGGAGAAGAGGAGGCTGAGGGGAGACCTCATTGCTCTCTACAACTCCCTGAAAGGAGGTTGTAGAGAGGAGGGAGCTGGGCTCTTCTCCCAAGTGACGGGATAGGATGAAAGGGAATGACCTCAAGCTCCACCAGGGGAGATTTAGGCTGGACATTAGGAAATTTTTTTTCCCAGAAAGGGTCATTGTGCACTGGCAGAGGCTGCCCAAGGAGGGGATTGATTCACCTTCCCTGGAGGTGTTTAAGGGACGAGTGGACAAGGTGCTGAGGGACATGGTTTAGTGATTGATAGGGACGGTTGGACTCGATGATCCGATGGTTCTCTTCCAACCTGGTGATTCTGTGATTCTATGACTGAATTTCTGCTGTGGTTAGCAGGCTGGGTTTGTGCTGTGTGCACTGATTTGGAATGAGTGCTCTGCAGGTGGAGCTCTCGCTTAGTCCCCACTGCTACACCCGGCTGGTAGCACAGCACAGACACTGTTGCTCATTCCCTTCTGGGGCTGCAGAAGTGGACCAAGAGGTCATGTCTGTGGAGCATTTGTTTGTAGTCATAGAATCATAGAATCATAGAACAACCAGGTTGGAAGAGACCCACCAGATCTTCGAGTCCAACTGTTCCTATCAAACACTAAACCATGTCCCTCAGCACCTTGTCCACCCGTCCCTTAAACCACTCCAGGGAAGGTGAATTAACCCCCTCCCTGAGCAGCCTGTTCCAATGCCCAGTGACCCTTTCAGTGAAGAAATTTTTCCTAACGTCCAATCTAAACCTCCCCTGATGCAGTTTGATGCCTTTTCCTCTCTTCCTGTCCCTTGGGAGAAGGGACCAACACCCACCTCTCCGAAACCTCCTTTCAGGTAGTTGTAGTGAGCAATAGTCTCCCCTCAGCCTCCCCTTCTCCATGTTAAACAACCCCAGTTCTCTCGACTGCTTCTTATAGGAGTTTGGTTTTCATTTCCAGTGATTAAGTGACTCTTGAAACTAAAATGACGTTTCATTTGGCTCTTACATGAGAGCAATTCTGGAGTTGCCATGTGGGATTCCTGTTTGTAAGTAGGACGTTGCAGCTGTTATGCAAGGCTGTCTGTTTGATCACAGACTGCAAGCTCTCTGGTTGTGCCTTTAATACTGTTCACAACAGCCTTTCTGTCCAGACAAGATCCTTTTGGCTCTGTCCTGGCTGTGTGAACTGCTGTGTCTGTGTCCCAGGGAGGTGCTGGGGAAGCAGACCCTCCACATCAACAAATACTCATCTTGTGTTTTGTTTTTCCTCAGTCTCGTGTGATTGTGCAACAGCCTGGAGAGCGAAGCTTTCATTCATTTTACCAGGTTTGTATTTGTTTGCTGAAACAAATCTCTTTTCTCGCTTTTCCCAGACACAATAAGCAAAATATTCAAACCTGTCCCCCTCTCTTCTGTTTTGCAAAGGGTTCCCTTGTGGTTGCTTCTTGGGTGATCGTAGACTCTCCAGCTCTGTGGGGAGGCCTGGCCTGGGGAGGGAACTTGGGAGGATTTATTTATCTCTGTGCTCCAGTCCCATATCAACACATTTGTAAACTTTAAAGCAGGCGAACTGAACAAATACTGGAGAGCATGGGACTTTGACTCACTCCTTTATTTGTAACAAGTCTAATCCCTCTATTTTCTCTCCAGGCCTTTAGTCCATGTGGAAGTAATTTTATGACAGCAAGCTGACTTTCTTCTTCTCTTAGGATTTTTTTTTAATGTCTTCCACATCGTGTGGTAGTTCCCTCGTGGGTCCTTAGGGAGAAGCGGTCAGCCTGTTAGCGTAACCTTCATTCTCTGTTTCGCAGTGGGGGCAGCATGGGGTTGGTTGGTTTTTTCCCACTTGCACAGCTCTATGTGATGACACATTAGTACCTTTCTTATCACTGTATCATTGCCATATTGGGAAGCCTCTGTGTTGCAGGGAAGGGCAGTGTGCTGCCCTGGACACAGATGTGGATGTGTCCTGTCTCTGGAGGCTGCAGGCTCTGTGTCTCAGCAGTTCATAGAATCATAGAACAACCAGGTTGGAAGAGACCCACTGGATCATCGAGCCCAACCATTCCTATCAAACACTAACCCATGTCCCTCAGCACCTCGTCCACCCGTCCCTTAAACCCCTGCAGGGAAGGTGACTCAATCCCCTCTCTGGGCAGCCTCTGCCAGTGCCCAATGACCCTTTCTGTGGAAAATTTTTTTCCTAATGTCCAGCCTGAATTGAGTTGTGTCACTCAGCAGGACAGTCACTCAGGCAACTCAGGCCCTGTATTTCACACATGTTGTGGCTCCAGTTACTGTAGATGATTCTTCTGTAGCAGTAATTTAATGTTTTTATGATTTCACTTGTCAAGCAGATGAATAAAAACCAGAAAAAAGGAAGGACTGTATTTTTTTCACTCACTGTTTCTTTGTACTCTCTGTGCAGCTGCTCCAAGGGGGTTCTGACCAGATGTTGCGCTCCCTCCACCTGCAGAAGGATGCGTCTGCATACAGCTACATCAGTCCTGGAGCGCAGCTGAAGGTGAGGGTGACCTGGGGGTGTTGATCGACAACCGACTGAACGTGAGCCAGCAGTGTGCCCAGGTGGCCAAGAAGGCCAATGGCATCCTGGCTTGTATCAGAAATGGTGTGACCAGCAGGGCCAGGGAGGTGATTCTCCCTCTGTACTCAGCACTGGTGAGGCCGCTCCTTGAATACTGTGTCCAGTTCTGGGCCCCTCAGCACAAGAAGGATGTTGAGGCTCTGGAGTGAGTCCAGAGAAGAGCGACGAGGCTGGTGAAGGGGCTGGAGAACAGACCCTATGAGGAGCGACTGAGAGAGCTGGGGTTGTTTATCCTGGAGAAGAGGAGGCTGAGAGGAGACCTCATTACTCTCTACAACTCCCTGAAAGGAGGTTGTGGAGAGGAGGGAACAGGGCTCTTCTCCCAAGGGACAGGGGACAGGACGAGAGGGAATGGCCTCAAGCTCCACCAGGGGAGATTTAGGCTGGAGATTAGGAGGAGGTTTTTCACACAGAAGGTCATTGGGCATTGGAATAGGCTGCCCAGGGAGGTGGTTGAGTCACCTTCCCTGGAGGGGTTTAAGGGATGGGTGGATGAGGTCTTGAGGGACTTGGTTTAGTGTTTGATAGGAATGGTTGGACTAGAAGATCCGATGGGTCCCTTCCAACCTGGTTGTTCTGTGATTCTGTGATGTTAGTGAGTTAGAGGCAACTTGTCTTAAAATCCTAAGTGCTTGATGAAATACTTGGCGTACTGCTGAACTGGCAGAGGCTGAGCCCAGTATTTATGGACTGAAGATGGAAAGGTGACACCAGTGTGCTGTTTCAAATGGATTTTCTGACTCTTGAAGGCAAGTAGATGTGTATCTGTGCCTGCTACATTGATGTCTGCTTATAAAAAGTGATTAAATGTGGTAGGGGAGACATCACCCTCGTTAATTAATGCAGGCGTTGATGTTTGACATTATCAGTAAAAGACTTGCCATGCTTCATGAAGCATTTGCACTGCTTTCTGGACTAAAAAGCCATAGGGACTCATTTATTTATTTATTTTTGCAATAGGAGCATTTAAGTTACTGAAGCATTCATTCTTCACACCTGACTTATCCTCACTGGGGGCTCTGAGAAGGAAAGAAGGGAACAAACCCATAAATTTCTTTGAACTGAAATGGTGATTTGTAAATGGTAGGATGGAACCTCAACGACCCTCATCTTCTTGTCCCCAGAGTCCTTGAGATTGACTACTCAGATATGGCCACACTTAGACTCTGAGCCGATCTGATTTCATTCCCCCTGGATATGCAGTGAGGTCCCCGGAGCAAGTATAATTGTCACTTTGCATTTGAAAACAATTCTGTGTATAAATTTTCTGTGAAATCACTGCTCGGCAGAAGCACTCTGAGGACAAATCCTGAGTCTTCTCCAGCGCTGAATAAAGTGTACCTGCCTTAATGGTTAAATTAAAAACAGAAAGGGTCATTGGGCATTGGAAGAGGCTGCCCAGGGAGGGGGTTGAGTCACCTTCCCTGGAGGAGTTTAAGGGACGAGTGGACAAGGTCCTGAGGGACATGGGTTAGTGTTTGGTAGGAATGGTTGGACTCGATGATCCGATGGGTCTCTTCCAACCTGGTTGTTCTATGATTCTATGAAATTAAACTATTAAGCATAACTTTCTTTGTTTCAGGACAATAAGTTCCTGAACACTTTAAATACATCTGGAATTGTTCCTAGTGTCCCTCTGAAGCAGGGTCCAGACAAGAGGCTCCCTGATTGCTTCCTTGAGATGCTCCCTCAGGCCTTCTCAGATGCCTTTATCAGTTCCTCTAGAGAACAAACCACAATCGTTTTTTTATGAATTGCTTCAGGGTAGATTCCACTAGGAAAGACCTGGACTGTTTAACCATGCTGTGATAGATTTGTGTCTCGTTGCTGCTGGTATCCGTGCGTCTACAGTTTAGAGTTCAGCATACAAGTGTGTGGGGTGGCATTAAAATCAGGTGAAGAGATCTCGTGCTAGTGTCTTGCATCTGGAAAATAGTGGAGTGCGGTTCTGTCCGGGCTTGCAAAGCCTTTGCTTTCCAGCAGCTGACTTCTATTAAGCCTCTCACGTCCCAAACATCTCTTTCAGTGCTCCATCAACGATGGTGCAGAGTTCAAAGGAGTAGCAGATGCCATGAAGGTGATAGGCTTCAAGCAAGACGAGATTCAGACTGTCTACAAAATTGTGGCAGCAATTCTTCACCTGGTAAGCTCCCTGCTGCAGGTATGAGCAAACTGTTCTTCCGGAGAGCTCAGGCAGTGTGCTCTCCATTCCAGAAACTCTGACTTCTTTTGACCAAAATCTTTTGACCAAATCTTCATACAATCATAAAATCATGGAATGGTTTGGGTTGGAAGGGATGTTAAAGCCCATCCAGTTCCGCCCTTGCCATGGGCAGGGACACCTCCCACTGGATCAGTGGAATTGTCCCTGCCCTTGGCAGGGGGTGGGACTAGATGGGCTTTGAGATCCTTTCCAACCCAAACCATCCTGTGATTCTATGATTCTATGAAATGCTCCATCCACTGTTTGTATATGTAATGCTGTTTCCCACCACTGGACTCTTAAGTCTTGAGACAGTGATTAAACTTCTGGAGGCATTTGATGTAGTTTCTTTCAAAAGCTCATCTGAACACTGACCAGGAATGCTTTTCTTTGAGTTGGGCTTTGCTGCTGCCACTGGCTTTGGAGCTTTGTAGGTGTGTGAATGTGCAAGACCAACCCTTCTGATGTGTTAGGAGATTTCCTGACTTGAACAGGAGATGGACCGTGGATGGACTTGGGCTGTACTGATTCATTTTAATAAAAGACAGAGTGACAAGTCTAGTTTTTTGCTACTCATTGCAGGGGAACTTGAAATTTTCCGTGGATGGTGATACACCTGTAATAGAAAACAGCAAAGTTGTGTCGATCATCGCTGACTTGCTGTCAACAAAATCTGAGCTGGTGGAGAAGGCTCTCCTGTTTCGAACTGTGGCTACAGGTCGGGATGTCATTGACAAGCAACACACCGAACAAGAAGCCACCTACGGCAGAGACGCCTTTGCAAAGGTGAGTTTAGATTTCCTTTTTCTGCATCTGGTTTTGGACGTGACAGTAACTCACAGGTTTTTTGCCTTTAAGTTGAGTTGTTCATGCAGCAAAGAACAGTGGGGCCTGGGGAAGGCATTCGTTATTGAATTGCCTTCATTAATGCACATTATTCAGTGCTCAGATCCCAGTAGGATTCCTGGATGGATCAATAAGTACAGTCAGTGCTTGCTGAGACCCAGGAAGGCTGCGCTTCATGCAGATCTATTTCTGACTGTCTGGACCGTCGTGTTCCATCAGGGGATTGCAGAGCAGCCATGTCCCTCCCCTCCGCTGGCTGTGACACAACGTGCACCACAACCAGCAGCGCTAGCGGCATGGAAGAAGAGTGGGAGCTGTGAGGCAGCTTCCATAGTGTCTGCAAAAGGGAACAGTTGTACAGAGCTGAATATTTTGTGAAATGTGATTCTTGACCTCATCTAGGAGCTAAATGCAAAGAGCAGGGAGTGGAACTGTAACATCCTGCACTTGGGGCACAACAACCCTGAGCAGCTCCAGACTAGGAGAAGTCTGTCTAGAAAGTGCCTGGAGGAGAAGGACCTGGGGGTGTTGGTTGACAGCAACTGACCATGAGGCAGCAGTGGCCCAGGTGGCCAAGAAGGCCAATGGCATCTTGGCTTGGATCAGAAATGATGTGACCAGCTGGTCCAGGGTGGTTCTTCTCCCTCTGGACTCAGCACTGGTGAGAACACTCCTCGAATCCTTTGTTCAGTTGTGGGCCCCTCAGCACAAGAAGAATGTTCAGACTATGGAACAAGTCCAGAGAAGAGCAACGAAGCTGGTGAAGGGGCTGGAGAAGAAGAGGAGCATCTGAGAGAGCTGGGGGTGTTTATCCTGGAGAAGAGGAGGCTGAGGGGAGACCTCATTGCTCTCTCCAACTCCCTGAAAGGAGGTTGTGGAGAGAAGGGAGCTGAGCTTTTCTCCCAAGGGACAGGGGACAAGACGAGAGGGAATGACCTCAAGCTCCACCAGGGAAGGTTCAGGCTGGATATTAGGAAAAAGTTTTTCCCAGAAAGGGTCATTGGGCACTGTCAGAGGCTGCCCGGGGAGGGGGTTGATTCACCTTCCCTGGAGGGGTTAAGGGACAGGTGGACAAGGTGTTGAGGGACATGGGTTAGTGTTTTATAGGGACAGTTGGACTCGATGATCCGGTGGGTCTCTTCCAACCTGGTGGTTCTATGATGCTATGATCGAGAACATGGATTGGAAACCTCAGTTCTTAACTCAGATTGGAAACCCGAGTGCTGTCCCTCTTTTGGAGAGGGGGATAGAGATGACCAAAGTAATGACACTTGTCCTTCGTTTGCAAAGAAATCAAATGGCAAGGGAAGAACTGATGGAGTTACAAAAATCCCCAATTATTAACTTGACTTTTTTCCCCTAAGATTATATGTTTTCACGGCTTCGCGGTATATTTTAAACACTCAGACTGCAAAGATATCTGTGCCTACAGAATGTTTTCTTTTTGAAAGGTGAACAGAAGTATCTCACTGCTGCTGTGTTTGGTTGTTAGGTTTCTGTAACTGAGCAATAGTTGCTTTTCAGTATTGTTAATTATTCTCAAGTATGGAAGTTATTAGACAGCTGAAAAGCAGACTGGAACCAAATTAGAGGATCACTGTACCTAGGGACCTCCCTAGGATTTAGATTTTGGGTAAATGAGGTTTGGAAGAAAGAAAAAAGTTATTTTCATAGAATCTTTAGCTGAAAGAGAGGAGATTGAGATGAGATCTTAGGGAGAAATGTTTTCCTGTGAGGGTGGGGAGGCCCTGGAGCAGGTTGCCCAGAGCAGGGGTGGCTGCCCCATCCCTGGAGGGGTTCCAGGCCAGGTTGGATGGGGCTTGGAGCCCCTGATCCAGTGGGAGGTGTCCCTGGCTATGGCAGAGGGTTGGTACTGGAGGGACTTCATGACCTCTTTTAATCCAAACCATTCCATGATTCTATGATTAATTTTTTCTTCTTCAGCAGCTGTTCAGTTTTAGCAGAATGTTATCTGTAGCTTTTGTTAGGGCAGCATCTTGAATTAAGCTTTGTAACCCCACGTATTGCATTGAACAGAAAGAACGGAGGCAGATGCAGGCAAAATTGCTCAGTGTTTGTGTCCTGGCAGGCCATATACGAGCGGCTCTTCTGTTGGATCGTGTCACACATCAACGACGTGATCGAAGTGAAGAACTATGACACTACGATACATGGGAAAAACACAGTCATTGGAGTCTTGGATATCTATGGCTTTGAAATATTTGACAATAACAGGTGAGTCACATTGTTAAAAGTGCAGTGTGGGGCCTTTGCCTTTCCTGAAAACTCATCTCTTTTTGTTCTGGTGTTTTTGCAGTTTTGAGCAATTTTGCATTAACTACTGCAATGAAAAGCTCCAGCAACTCTTTATTCAGCTGGTCCTAAAGCAGGAGCAGGAAGAGTACCAGCGAGAGGGAATTCCCTGGAAGCATGTGAGTGATTTGGCAGAGGCGGGAGGGGTCGGTTCGAGGTCAGTGTACCAGCACAAGTCCCAGATCTAAAGCTGCCCGCATGTTTGCTCCTGTCGCAGTCGATAGGACATCTGTGTCTGTGTCAGCTGGACTGCCAGGCTCGCTGTCTGCAAATCAGCCTGTGGAAAAAGCCAACCGTTTATCTCATGACATTTCTGTATTTGCTGTGGTTTGGGAAAATAAATGATTTCAGGGCTGTCCCCATCTCTGGAGGGGTTAAAAGCCAGGCAGACAAGGTGCTCAGGGCTGGTTCAGTAGTGGACAGGTAAGGTTGGACTTGATCATCTCAAAGGTCTTCTCCAACCAAACAATTGTATGATCTCTGCGATACCACACACATCCCTGTGTGCTTGGAGTGCTTGTACAGTTGGAACTGCTCAAGTGTACTGATCTTGAGTTGTCTTGACCAAATTCCTTTCACGATACTGAGGATGGTTGGACTCGATGATCCAGTGGGTCTCTTCCAACCTGGTTGTTCTGTGACTCTATGATTCTCTGTGCAGTTTTCACTGTAACAACTGTGCACACGTGAGTTTTAAGAGACATCTTAAAAGTGCATTCTGGAGCAACTGATTTTTGGCAGAGCTCTCAAGATGCATGCAAGGAGTGTGAAAGGTCAGCTTCTCTGCTCTTTAGTGGTAGGGAAGCAGCCTGCTTAATTTTACGTTAGTGGTCACCGAGAGAGAGCTGATTGAGCTCTCAATCCTGTGAGTGTGGGCTCCATTCTGTCTGTCAGACACATCAGTAGCCAGCATTGCCCCCCCCCCCCCGCCCAGCTCCCCTTTTCAGAGAATCATAGAATCACCAGGTTGGAAGAGACACACCAGATCATCCAGTCCAACCATTCCCACCAGTCTTTAACTCATGTCCCTCAACATCTCATCCACCCGTCCCCTAAACCCCTCCAGGGAAGGTGACTCAACCCCCTCCCTGGGCAGCCTCTGCCACTGCCCAATCACCCTTTCTGTGAAAACCTTTTTCCTAATGTTCAACCTAAATCTCCCCTGGTGGAGCTTGAGGCTATTCCCTCTCGTCCTGTCCCTTGGGAGAAGAGCCCAGTTCCCTCCTCTCCACAACCTCCTTTCAGGGAGTTGTAGAGAGCAATGAGGTCTCCTCTCAACCTCCTCTTCTCCAGGATAAACACCCCCAGCTCTCTCAGACGCTCCTCATAAGGCCTGTTCCTCATAAGGCCTTTTCCTCATAAGGCCTTTCGCCAGCCAAAGTCACAAACGCACCCACAATTTGTTTTTTTCCAGATTGATTATTTCAACAACCAGGTCATCGTAGACCTGGTGGAGCAGCAGCACAAAGGGATCATTGCCATTCTGGACGATGCCTGCATGAACGTTGGCAAGGTGACAGACGAGATGTTCCTGGAGGCTCTGAATAACAAGCTGGGGAAGCATGCGCACTTCTCCAGCAGAAAGGTAACGCACTGACTGTCTCCTCAAAACTTGCTTCCTTTTCCCTGTGATGCCTTTTTGGTGGCTGAATAAGGAAAAAGACTTGAAGGGTGTCTGGGGTTGGAATCAGTGCTGTCAGGTGGGCCATAAACACCAGAGAGCAGCAGCAGCTCCTCACTGCAACACCACAGCCTGGTCTGGGTTTGGGTTGTGTCTCGGGCAGCCCCGTATCCGGCAGAGGGAGCTGAAGTTATGTGCAATGTGCAATCTGTTTGATTCCAGGCATAAAAGAAGCCTGAGCTTGTGCCTTGATGTATCATGATGTCATTGGTAACCAATCGATGTGCGCTTCCAGCCCATGTGGCCTTCTTCCCAGGCTGCTCTAATGCACAGTGACAGTGAAATTATTTACACTTCTGCTTTATTACAGCACTGTGAGCTTTTTCGTCGTCATTGGCTACAAAACATGTTCATCTGCGATTGTGCCTATGATCATCTTGGCCCCTCGGCTTGCTTTGGCTTGTGTACAGGGTGCAAATTAAAAGGCTTTACTTATTCCTCGCTCGGCAGCATATTGAAAACATGGTCACCAGCCTGATTAATTTGAGACTCTTTCACACCGAGGGATCAAACTGGGGCCTTTAATTTATTGATGTCTCTCCGCTGCTGTTTGAAACACATCATTGAGGATGTCTGCTCCCTCTCCTCCCCCACCCCGGTGCAATATTTTATGTAGGTCAGAAATCCAGAATTAGCACAGTTGTATAAGATATGTGCTAAACGCTGCCTCCAGGGAGGCTGGATATAAACAACGGCTCTCGATGCGGCTCGTTTGGAGAGAGGCTGGGATGGAAATACAATAACCACTTGTTCATCCCAGATGTGGCATTCCGTAAGTGCCCGTTATTTGCAGCACCTGCCTTCTCGTCTGCCACAGAGTCCCTTCACCATAACCTGATAACCCGGATCTTACCGGCAGATCTGTTAGGTGAAGCTTGGCCTGAACAAACGCACCTGAAAACAAGGCTTTTCGTGAAGCCATGTCTTTGTTTGTGCTCATTAATGCAAATTGCTTCCTTCAGTAGTGCTAATGATTAGGAATATGAAGCCTAGGGGGGATGAAGGCTTAAATCCTCTGCAGTGGGGAGTGTGGAAGTGATCCAGCTTCTGGAGCTGTCTACGAGGAGATGGGAGCTGGCAGAGATGGGAGTTCAGTTCTGTCCTGTCCTTGGTCCCCAGGGTCTGCTGAGGCAGTTCTGTCACAGCGAGGGCAGGTAGGCCTTTAGTACGGAGGGGGAAGAGGTCTGGATTTCATAAAATATGTGGGAGGCTATAAAAAGGAAATTATAAAACAAAAATCTGTTCAAGCCCTCACCTTCAGGAGTCCCCACACAGCACAGGAAACGTTAGCAGAAAATCTTGCCAGTGCGGCGTTCCTCAGCAGGGGGTGGCGTTGTCAGACAACCGCACAGGCTGGGAGGGAAACAGGGAATGCTGCTATAAATACTGTTTATGGAGGGGATGATGGATCTTCCCAGCCTGCTAATTTCTAGTTTAAATCAATATAGCCTTGAAAAAAATTCACCCATAAAACCCTCAGCCTCGTAATTATTATTTTCTCCCCTTCACATCTTCACAGATGTCCTTCACCCGTATCTAAGGCAGCTTCCTCAGTCGTATCTAGAGGTGCTGCAGGAAACCTCAGCTCAAAAAAAAAAGAAACCTCAGCTCAAAAAAATAAAGGACTTGATTTCATTTCACAGATTGCTTTTGCAGGCTGTGCTAGTTTTGTCCTGATACCCCAAGTTCAGCACAGATCCAAGCTGCTTCTGAAGAGTTAAAGTGCGTGTGCTGGTATGTTATGGGAACAGCTCCCATCTTGCAGCCAGAGTTAATGCTTCACTGCTCCCCTCTAGAGCGGGTTGAACACTGGCTCCATGTGGATAAGCTCTGAGGGGCTGCTGTGCCCTAAATAGTAGTGTCCTAGTTTGTGTAGTCATATCTGATCTGCTACTGTCGGCTTGGTTGGCTTGGTGAAAGCCAAACAAACCAGGAAAAATACCAGGAGATGCTTCCCCTGTGAGTATTAGTGGCAAAGTTTCATGTTCCTAGAGCGTGGGTTGTCCTCTGAATTGTTCAGTGCTGATCTAGATCTGCAGACATGCTGCCCACCCTGCTTCTCAGCATCACAAGCTCATTTCCTCTGCCTCTTTAGGTTCTGATGTTTTTGATTGATCATAGAATCATAGAACAACCAGGTTGGAAGAGACCCACTGGATCATCGAGCCCAACCATTCCCACCAATCTCTAACTCATGTCCCTCAGCACCTCATCCACCCGTCCCTTAAACCCCTCCAGGGAAGGTGATTCAACCTCCTCCCTGGGCAGCCTCTGACACTGCACAATCACCCTTTCGATGAAAAACTTTTTCCTAATGTCCAGCCTGACCTTCCCCTGGTGGAGCTTGAGACCATTCCCTCTCATCCTGTCCCCTTTTCCTTGGGAGAAGAGCCCAGCTCCCTCCTCTGCACAACCTCCTTTCAGGTAGTTGTAGAGAGCAATGAGGTCTCCCCTCAGCCTCCTCTTCTCCAGACTTGATCTTATACTTCCAAAAGATCATGTGTAGCGATGGGCAGCCTGTAAATTCTTACATCATCGAACTGTGGAAAGGTTCAACCTCAACAAGATGATAGTGAAGGGAAGATTAGGAGAAGGTCCGTTCCAGTCCCCCTGATGTGGTGTCTTCCAAGACTCCAGCCAACAAGGAAGGTCAAAATGACAGGGGAATATGAGGCAAATGTGTAAATAATTTGGTCTGCACCTGCAGAGCAGGAGCCTCCTGGACCAGGCCTGGTGTCCTGAATAGGTTTTTCTCTCTTCTTTTTTTTTAACTGACAGGTTCCATAGCTTAGATACTTAGGTGAAGAGCTCCTTACTTCTTGTTTTCCTCCACCTATTGTCTCCTGGCATTTTATTCTTGACCAGAAGAGACTTAGTTTGTTTGGCCCTTCCTCTGCAGCAACCAGTCAGCCAGTCAGCATTGTTGATTGGATTTTGCCCTTCATAGAGCTTTCTCCAGTTCTCCTTTGTCCTTTTTGAGAAGGAGGGTGCTTAAGGCACTTGTTGGGTTAAGAATTCGGGGCCCCTTATTTGCTATGAACTTTGCCTTTTCTCTGGATGGATCACTGTTTATGTTGAATTTCATTTGTTCTTTGCCATTCCTTTAGCCTCTCAGGTCTTCCTGCAGTTAAGCCTTTGCCTTTACTTTCCTGAATAATTAAATACTATCAACAGGCTTGATGACCTTCCCATTACCCTCAGATCACAGCTCATTTAAGGTGATGTTAGCAGCCTAGACCTGGGGCAGAGGAGCCCTGTGAAAAGGCTCTGAGGAATCTAAGCAGATATCAACTCCATAAACAGATTTGCTGTTCTTTTTTTATAGTTTCAACTTATTTGCCCAGTAGAGGCAAACCTCAGAGGGAATCACTCCCTAAATACCCATCGTAGCGTCGAGCTGAGGCACCTACCAGTCTCACCAGTACTGGCTGAGGTTTAAGCTCATGCAGCCGACTGTGTCCTGTCTGGTAGCAGCAGGTGCTTCATTCCCTTGTGGCTTTGCTTATCTTACACCTTTTCTGTTGACATGTTGGTTTGAGGTGTAAGTGTTGAGGCACGTTACGTCCTCTATAGCCCCTTGCTGGTGAACAAAAAGAAAAATGACTTTGTTTTCCTGGTATGGCCTCGTTTCTTCATTCTCTGTGTTCCTTCTACACCATCAGCTTTGCAGACCCTGATGTGCTTCCTGCTTCTACTGTGCTGGACTTCTTATTCCTTCGTAACCTACCTTGTTGCTCTCACTTCTTGGTTTCCTCTTTGTGATTTTATTTTAATGTCTAGTAGTGGACAGCTACAGTTGGACTTGATGATCTCATAGACGTTCTATGATCATCTGTTCTGTCCGTTTGAGCCAATCTAGCTTCAACTTCGGACACTGGTGAAGTGTTTTGGAGAGTATTTTTCTGCTTCTAATAATCTCTCTAGTTTAACCGTGCTAATTTCCTCTTCTGTTTTTCCAAGGTCTTTGGTGGATACCAGATATTTGCTCACAGCCCTTGGTGTTTTAAAATGGTGCCCATGCAAAGCCTTAATTCTTCTGCCTGTTCCTTTTGGCTTTAATAAAAATCTTCCTTTTTATCTTCTCCTTTTTTTTTTTTAATTAAGCTGAGCCTGATGGATTTTTTTGGCTTCTGTTATTCCTGAAGGGACTGAGTGTATCATGGCCAGTGGTCCTGACTGGCTGCCGTGTGGGCATTCGATGTCTTCATTTTTTGCAACGACACTAAGCTGAGTGGAAGCTGGATCTGCTGGAGGGTCGGGAGACTCCAAAGGGGTCTGAACAGGCTGAATCAGTGGACTGAGACCAATGGGATGAGGTTTAACAAGGCCAAATGCCAGATCCTATGCTTGGGGCACAACAACCCTGAGCAGCTCCAGACAAGGAGAAGTCTGGCTGGAAAGTGCCTGGAGGAGAAGGACCTGGGGGGGGATTGGTTGACAGTGACTGACCATGAGGCAGTAGTGGCCCAGGTGACCAAGAAGGCCAATGGCATCTTGGCCTGGATCAGACACAGCATGACCAGCAGGTCCAGGGAGGTTCTTCTCCCTCTGGACTCAGCACTAGTGAGACTACTCCTCCAATCCTGGGGTCAGTTGTGGGCCCCTCAGCACAAGAAGGATGTTGAGGCTCTGGAGTGAGTTCCGAGAAGAGCAACGAAGCTGGGGAAGGGGCTGGAGAAGAAGAGGAACGTCTGAGAGAGCTGGGGGTGTTTATCCTGGTGAAGAGGAGGCTGAGGGGAGACCTCATTGCTCTCTACAACTACCTGGAAGGAGGTTGTGGAGAGGAGGGAGCTGGGCTCTTCTCCCAAGGGACAGGGGACAGGATGAGAGGGAATGGCCTCAAGCTCTGCCAGGGGAGGTTCAGGCTGGACATTAGGAAAAACATTTTCACAGAAATACTGAACCCAGGATTTGAGTTGCAGCCTCAGCAGTGCTGACTACACAGGAACAGCCATAAATTAACTCTTAGTTGCTATGTTTCTCTACATACATAAATGTTCTCTTTGGTGTTTTGAGATAATGTCAATTTTTTAAATAAAACTGTAGGTTCTTGTAACTTGATTTTGTACTAAACTGTGTTCTTAGAGTGTACCCATAGAAAAATCCCGTCAAGCAGTGTCCTAGCTGGATTTCATATCCACCCATGCTTATATAGAGAGGAATAACTGAAGTTTCCATTTCTGCTTCAGGTGCCTTTTACTCCTCCATGATACTTGAAAGCCCTTGATGATGTCTTAACGTATGTGAATTTGTTTTATTTTAGCTTTGCGCAACTGATAAAACGCTGGAGTTTGATAGAGACTTTCGAATCAAGCACTATGCCGGCGACGTGATGTGAGTTCCTTTCAGAACTGAAGTTGCACCTTCTATTTCTGTCTTTTAGGCGGCTTTGAAGCAGCACAATATTCTGTTTTAATGCTGCTCGGGGTACACACCAGAATAGCTGTCACACGGAATTACAGAGTGCACTGATTGCCTATCAATTAAATCTTCTGCTGGTGACTTGCTGTACGGAATAAGATTTTGTACTTGAAACTGGAACAAAAGGAGAACGTGGGGAGGGGGATAAGAGGAGAGCAGTTCTTCAGGAAAAAAAAGGAAAGGAAAACAAAACCCCCACCCTGTTTATGCAGGAAAACCACACTGAGCTAATAAAAACAGGTTTCGACATCTGGTTCGTGTGGTTGTGTAACTGCCTGACTTTAAATTCTCAAAACAGTTTGAGCAGACTCCAAATACAGAGCAGTGTGGGACTGAAGTGAGCATCAGTGCCAGGAGCATTTGCTCTTCAGGTTGAGAATTTTTCCCCTACCTGAAACCTTCAGAAGAGGCTGCAGGACGCGATGATTATGAGGGGAGATTGAGTAGAAGGGGGAGGGGAGAAAGTGCCCATATGGGAAACCTATTTTCTGCAATATTGCTGGAGGGATTTAATGGTTTCGAGTTGGTGTTGATCCCTGTGCCAGCAGAATCTAAAGGAGTAAACGAGGAAATAACTTAGGATTTCTTTTGCCTTGGAATTAAATTTGCCTTTAATATTTAAGGATAACCAGTGTGATCATACTGGAGCCCATCGGTCAGCTTGGTTTTGTTCTGGAGTTTCAGCCGAGTGATTGCTGATGGTCGTGGTGGCTCCCAGTACATGAAGGGGGCTACAAGAAAGCTGGGGAGGGACTTTTTACAAGGGCCTGGAGGGATAGGATGAGGGGGAATGGCTTTAAATTGGGGAAGATTTAGACTGGACATTAGGAAGAAATTCTTCACACTGAGTGTGGGGAGGCCCTGGAGCAGGTTGCCCAGAGCAGTGGTGGCTGCCCCATCCCTGGAGGGGTTCAAGGGCAGGTTGGATGGCATTTGGAGGAGCCAGATCCAGTGGGAGATGTCCCTGCCCATCGCAGAGGGTGGGACTGGCTGGGCTTTGAGGTCCCTTCCCACCCAAACCATTCCATGATTCTGTGATGATGATTCTCTGATGTCCCTTACTTCAGAGCATTTTTCCGAGGGCGGAGGAAAACACAAGGTGCCATAGTCATGGTTGAACCTTCCATGCTGCCAGTGGCTGGAGAGTTCTGCAAACAGCAACCAAAATGTGAAAATATTCACAGATAACATAGTTCAGCCCGTGGAACAGTAAGATTTGAGGATGGCTCCAGGCAGGGATTTGAATGCTGTGGTGCTCTGGATCCCAGCACCCCCTAGTTTAGGTGCAGGCTTCCTGGGGGGATCTGAAACTCAGGAAGCGACCGAGTCTGGAACTTTTGGACCTTTTCCTTGAGGACAGAGCACTGTCTGTCTAGAGTCCTGGAGAGGACATGGAACTCTGAAACAGTGTCTTTCAGGGTGATGTTTCTTTGGGAACAGTTGAAGGAAAGGGTCCGAAATGTGTGTGGAGTTAGAGGTGTCACAGCTCTTGATTCCAGCCAATCTTCCTGGAAACCAGAAGAGGGACAGACTTGATCTATCGAAAAAGAAAACTTAATCTGTGCAGAATTTAACACAAACTTGTGCTCTGAACTTGGAGGCAGAAGTCGCAGGTCTAGCTCTGGGGTTTGGGCCAGCTGCAGCTTGCTGAAGTCCTGCAAGGCATCTCGGCCATCGTACTCTTCACCTGCATGGTGCCCATTACTGTCTAATATATGATGTTCTTGTGCTGGAGGCAGAAGGCTGGACAGAGGGATCTAGGCCTCAGGCAGTGCTCGTGCAGCAGATTAGGGAAAGGCTGAGAAACAGAGCTGTGTTCCGGAATCATGGAATCATTTGGTTGGAAAAGAACTTTGAGAACATTGAGTCCAACTGTACCTGCCCACTATTAAACCATCCCTGAGCACCCATCTGCCCAGCTTTTAAACCCGTCCAGGGATGGGGACTCAACCACTTCCTTGCTCAGCCTTTTCCTGTGCTCGATAACCCTGTTTGTAGGAGTGCAAGGATGCTGGTCTCACGCTGACCCAGCGGCTCCGAGAAGGACTTTGCTTCTTTGTAATTAACTCTCTTTTCCATGTTGTTTTAGTTACTCCGTCTCGGGATTTATTGACAAAAACAAGGACACTTTATTTCAAGACTTCAAGCGCCTCATGTACAACAGGTAGGAACAGAAGTATTAATGAGGTGAACGTGTGCGAATCCTTTTTATGGAGTGGATACTAGAGGGAGAGAATGTTTTCCCTGATGCCGTGTTTGCTGTGTGTGCAGTGTACATGGATAAACCCAGTGCTTGGGGATTTGAACTTTGGGTACTGACTGTGACCCGAAGGGTGTTTATTTGATTTTTCAGGATAAAGTCCTTATTTTGTATATGTTGGGTTTGGTCTGCTATAACCTTTAATTGAACTAAGTTTGAAGTGTTTGTTTTAACTCGGCTTGTTGTGCAATCAAGAGAGCTGGGCAGAGATTACATGTGCTACTCGGTTGGGCATTAACCAAGTTTTTGGATGTCCCATTTGGTCACCACCATCCCTGGCCCCAGCTGGAAGTCCTTGCTCTGAAAGAAATATAGGAATGTGGGGAAGAATTGACTAATAGATTTGAATCCTTTTCATACATGGGACGGGAAAGATTAAACCATGTGTTGTGTATGATATGGAGCTATTGGAACGGGTCCAGAGGAGGCTATAAGGATAATCCATAGGCTGGAGCACCTCCCATACAGGGACAGGCTGAGAGAGTTGGGGTTGCTCAACCTGGAGAAGAGAAGCCTCCGAGGAGACCTTATAGTGACCTTCCAGTACCTGAAGTGGCAACAAGAGAGCTGGGGAGAGACTGGTTACAAAGGCCTGGAGTGACAGGACAAGGAGCAATGGGTATAAACCGGAGAGGGGCAGATTTAGACTAGATATAAGGAGAAATTTCTTCACTATAAGGGTGGGGAGGCCCTGGCCCAGGTTGCCCAGAGCAGTGGTAGCTGCCCCATCCCTGGAGGGGTTCAAGGCCAGGTTGGATGGGGCCTTGGGCAGCCTGATCCAGTGGGAGGTGTCCCTGCCCATGGCAGGGGGGTTGCAACTGGATGGGCTTTAAAGTCCCTTTCCACCCAAATCTGCAATTCTAAATACAAATTAAGGAGGTAAAAATTGCCTTTGAGGAGCCGTTTTTTAAATCCTGACAAAATGAGTGTGTACAGAAGTGCCCCAGAGAGCTGTGTTCCTTCATGGCTGACACTAAACGTGTTCCAGTCGATGCTTTTGTAACTGGCCCATCTGCAGCTTTCAGAGACTTTGCTCAGAGGTGGAGGTCAGCATAAAACAGCCTTCAGCCGCACGGCCAGCTCTGTTGACTGGGATTAAAAGCTGGTACAACTGTTAACCTTATTTACAGACCTGTTTACTCAGCGTACTCCACTGAAAGGTCTTTGTTCATGTTTTCAGGGCTTTGCATTAACCAAAAACCTACCAAATCTCTGCCGTGCAGAGGTTTCACTGTGCTTTGCCTCTGTTCTCTGTCGTGTCTCTGGTGAAGACTGTTCACAAAGACTGCTTAGGGCGTATTGAAGCACGTGATGGATGGGCACTCGGATTGCTGTAACTGCTCTCAGCTCCTGTCCATTCCAGAGCTCCTGCCATCCATCACGACTGTTTTACCTCCCCATCCACCCTTCAAGAAAATGTAGGCTGAAATGTGTGAATTATTTTAAGGTGCAGTGATACAGCTTGAGAGCAGATAGTGAGTCTCAGGTAGGATGTTGTGGGCTGTGGCCTTGCTCATTTCTGCTTCCATTAAATCCTTTATGTCGGTGGCAGCGAGGCAGGCTCTGCTTTTGAGAGATCACGTCTGCAGGATCTGTGTTATCCCATTCCTGCACATCTTTATCTGGAGAGAGAACACCCTTATCATCTTTCCTGAGTGCTGTGTCGTAGGCTTGAACCAAGCATTGCTCAGAAGCAAGAGATGTTTTGCCCAGGGATGTCAGATCAGTTTGGCTGCTACAATTTGAGCCGAGAACACCAGCAGATGTGCACAGAAGGAAGCTGGTGGAATCTAAATGTGGTGGAAGTGCTGTTAGGCTCTGGAATTAAAGAGACTCTCTTTTAGCTCTAACCCTGTGTTGAAGATGATGTGGCCTGAAGGTAAACTGAGCATCACAGAGGTGACCAAGAGGCCTCTGACAGCTGCTACGCTCTTTAAGAACTCCATGATTGCCCTGGTGGACAACCTGGCATCAAAGGTGAGTATTCCTGTTTGCAAATCCACTCCAGCTTTGGGTCCGTGGGGTGTAGCTGTTCCGGGGCGAGGCTGCTGCCCTCCTGTTGGTGGCAGAGGCGCATGGTTGGGGCAATGACAGCCTGTGAAGGTCTCGTAGGAGAGTTTGCTACCATAATGAAGGTGGAGTTTGTTTTCTCTGTGACCAGCATGTCTTTCACTTGTAGGAAAGCTGATGTATTTAGAGTCGTAATTATTATATCAAATAAGTAATTGTCTTTAACGATTTAGCAGAGGGCCTAGAGGATGTACAGGCCTTATGAGGAACAGCTGAGAGAGCTGGGGAGAAGAGCTCCTGGAGAAGAGGAGGCTGAGGGGAGACCTCATTGCTCTCTCCAACTACCTGAAAGGAGGTTGTGGAGAGGAGGGAGCTGGGCTCTTCTCCCAAGGGACAGGGGACAGAATGAGAGGGAATGGCCTCAAGCTGCACCAGGGGAGGGTCAGGCTGGACATTAGTTAAAAGTGTTCACAGAAAGAGTCACTGGGCATTGGAAGAGGCTGCCCAGGGAGGGGGTTGATTCACCTTCCCTGGAGGGTTTAAGGGACGGGTGGACGAGGTGCTGAGGGACATGGGTTAGTGTTTGATGGGAATGGTTGGACTCGATGATCCAGTGGGTCTCTTCCAACCTAATTACTCTATGATTCTATGTAGTATGGGGGTGAAGAGACTCTCTCTGGCTTTTGCTACCAAGGGGCTTCAATGAAAATACAGGCAGACCTGTGTGATTTCCTTCTTTCCTCCACTTTGCTGTGTCGGAAGATGAGAAATGAAACCTTTTATTTTAGTAAATAATTAAGTTTTATAGTAGAAAGTGTTGCTTTGACAAGCAGCGCTTTGTGTGAAGAAAGGAGAGGAGGCCACGATGATGATCTGAGGACTGGAGCACCTCCCATATGAGGACAGGCTGAGAGAGTTGGGGTTGCTCATCCTGGAGAAGAGAAGGCTCCAGGAAGACCTTAGAGCAGCTTCCAATGCAGAATGGAGCTCCAGGAAAGCTGGGGAGGAGCTCTTGGTCAGGGAGTGCAGGAATAGGAGGAGGGGGATGGTTTTATGCTAGAAGAGGGGAGATTGAGATGAGATTTTAGGGAGAAATGTTTTGCTGTGAGGGTGGGGAGGCCCTGGCCCAGGTTGCCCAGAGCAGTGGTGGCTGCCCCATCCCTGGAGGGGTTCAAGGCCAGGCTGGATGGGCCTTGGAGCCCCTGATCCAGTGAGAGGTGTCCCTGCCCATGGATAGGGAGTGGAACTGGCTGGGCTTTGAGGTCCCTTCCAACCCAAACTATTCTGTGATTCCTCAAACACACATTCTCTCACCCATGCTGTTCTCTTTGGGTAGCTTTCATTCTCAATACTGACACGGGGAGTACTTTTGGTGGACGTGGCTGTAAATGATGAGCTCTTCTAGGAACTCTCTCTGGACAGGCTTCTCTTTTTTTCTTTTCATTTCCCCTCTCCATTTCTGTAACTCCTTTTGTCTGACCCTTCATTCTCCTGTGCTTTTCTCCGGGTTGACAGGCTTCATCTCTAGTTGGTTGTCATGTCGTCAGTGTGAGCGACTGCACAGATCCAGCACCGATTTGTCAGTCCTGTGTCCTCTCCCTTCTCTCATCTGATGAGCTATAAGGAAATGCAGTCTCTCAAGGGGGAGTTTTTTTCAGGGTGCAGTGACTTTAAACCGGATTTTTTCCCTCTTTATAATATTTAAAAATATAGAAATCACTCAGCTTAATTAAAAAAAAACAAACAACAAAACCAAATACAAAGAGAAAAACCACTCCTCAGTGGCGGCGAGGCATCTGAAGAGGTGTCAGCACCAGAGCCTTTGTGTCTCTGTATTTCACTTCTTCCATTTATAAAACGCTGCTCCAAGGCTTGACAGCCTCATGGAGCAATAATGGGTCTGTGTAATTATCCCCTTGATGAGGCGAAGCTGGGGGGGTTCTGAGCACGGAATAATCTGCTGTAGCATTTCACCTAGTAACTGTCATTGCTGAGAGGCTTTAATTACACTGTAATTGCACTGAGAGACGATCTCCTGTCTGTGCAGGAACTTCCTATGTCTGTTTTCCGAAAGGGAAGCAGCGCCTTGTATTCTGCCTTTTGTGTTTAGCTTGGAGGAGAGGAGACTGAGGGGAGACCTCATTGCTCTCTACAACTACCTGAAAGGAGGTTGCAGAGAGGTGGGTGTTGGTCTCTTCTCCCAAGTGACAGGGGACAGGACAAGAGGGAATGGCCTCAAACTCCACCAGGGGAGGTTCAGGCTGGACATTAGGAAAAAATTTTTCGCAGAAATGGTCTTTGGACATTGGAACAGGCTGCCCAGGGAGGGGGTTGATTCATCTTCCCTGGAGGGGTTTAAGGGACGGGTGGACGAGGTGCTGAGGGACATGGGTTAGTGTTTGATAGGAATGGTTGGACTCGATGATCCAGTGGGTCCTTTCCAACCTGGTGATTCTGTGATTCCCTAAAGAACTGATTCCCACTCATCCAGGAGATGTTCTAGCAGGTGACTGACATGGCCTTTGTTTCTTGCCATGCAACAGAGAGATTACGATACAGAGCTTAGAAATTGCAGGCGTCGGATCCAGCAAACTCCTACTCCTCACCAGTTACAGGTGCCACAACCACATTAAGCCTACTTGGCGCTGATGTGAGGTTCAGAAAGGGCTGTTTCTGCCTTCAGAATTTATCACATGATGTCTGAGAGAGTGTGAAGATGGCAGCTGCATTCCCATGGCACGGCCAGGCTCTCCAACCAAGGGAAAAATCATCACCCACACAGATTACTGGTTCTGAGAACTGGCAGGTGACTGGATTGAACAATGACCCTAGTAAACCTTCTTACCTTCAGTGCAGAGACAATTTTGGAAGATGGAAAAAAATGTTAATGTGCAAATTTCTTAAAACTCCTTGAATTGTACCAGCACATCATGTTTCACATTCCCTCCTGAAGGAAAGGAGAACAAATAGGGAAGTTATGGATTGTGTTGAATTACTATGGCAGAATAAGCGATCAGTGTGGTGGCGACCTCTGCAGAAGAGCTCACACAGAGCAAAGCTGTTGCTTGATGTCCCGGGGAAGCTTCGTGCCTTAGCATTCCTTCCTTGTTTGAGCCGACTGCTTTCTGAGGATGTGAAAAGAGGAGAAGGATGAAGGGCGCACTGCGTCGCCAGGAGCTCAGCTGGTTATTTGGAAGCAGGATGGTTTTCTCCATTGCGCGCGGCTCTACCTCCATCACCCTGGTAAGGAAAGGAGCCAAGGAAGACATGGAAGAGCTCTCCCTGATGCAGTGTGGGAAGAGGTTGGACTGAGAGATGAAGTCACAGAATCATAGAACAACCAGGTTGGAAGAGACCCACTGGATCATCGAGTCCAGCTGTTCCTATCTAACACTAACCCATGTCCCTCAGCACCTCGTCCACCCGTCCCTTAAACACCTCCAGGGAAGGTGTACCAATGCCCTCCCTGGGCAGCCTGTTCCAATGCCCAATGACCCTTTCTGTGAAAAAATTTCTCCTAACGTCCAACATAAATCTCAACTGGCAGAGCTTGAGGCCATTCCCTCTCGTCCTGTCCCCTGTCCCTTGGGAGAAGAGCCCAGCTCCCTCCTCTCTGCAACCTCCTTTCAGGTAGTTATAGAGAGCAATGAGGTCTCCCCTCAGCCTCCTTTTCTCCAGGCTAAACACCCCCAGCTCTTTCAGCTGTTCCTCTTAGGGCCTGTTCTCCAGCCCCTTTCCCAGCTTTGTTGCTCTTCTCTGGACTCGCTCCAGTCACTGGGAGAAGAGAGATGATGTCAGGGTGTGCATTGGCTGTGGATCCTTCCGTTTACCCACACACTCCCCATGGCTCCTCACGCTCTCCTGGCTCTCTGCATGGAGTGTCAGCAGCACAGGGTTGCTGCCAGCTCTGGTGTAGGATCCCGTTATTGCTACCCTGAAGTGAACCTTCCAGGAGAACAGCACAGTGTGATGCTACTGGTCACATGGCTAAGAAAGCAGGGAAACGTTCCAGTCCAACACCTTCCCCAGAAGGTCCACTGGCCTGTGTCTGTTTCAAGGATAGAAGGCTCTACTTTTCCAAGGCCTCCATACGCTACCCTGGTCATTACTCATATTTAACCTATTCGTGCTCATTAAGGAGTGGGAGCTCCTCGTGCTCGTCATTAGTGCTGCATTCCTCCAGGTTGTGTCAGGGTATTCAAGGATGATCCTGTTTCTTCAGTATTACAGAAGGGAAAAGTGGAGGGTTAGGCCTTTCATATTATCCTGAGATTAGGTAAGTGACCTCAAATCACGGAAAACATAGTTAATCAGAGACAAATCATAGAAAATAGGGCTGAGGGGACCTTGGGAATTTACCTCCTGTTTGAGGACACCTCTGCCTCAGCCTTTTCTATGTAAGTGCTTGTTCAGGCTGTTCCTCTCCAGTGGTGGAGTTTCCCCTCCTTTCTGCAAGCATTCTGCTCCAATTCCTTCTTCTCCTGATGACTTATTTCAATGTTTATAGTGTAGTCAAAGCCAATGTTGCTTTGTCGTAAACGTGAATATTTACTTTTCTACATAGAATCTTAGAATTGTAGAATCACAGAATGATTTGGGTTGGAAGGAACCTTAAAGCCTATCCAGTTTGACCACCTTCCACCCTCCTGTCCTGGACAGGGATACCTCCCATTGGATCAGGTGCTCCAAGCCCCACCCAGCCTGACCTTGAACCTTTCCAGGGATGGAGCAACCACCACTGCTCTGGGCAACCTGGGCCAGGGCCTCCCCAACCTCACAGCAGAACATTTCTGCCTAAAATCTCATCTCAATCTCCCTCTCTCTGACAATCAGGGTAATGTTTGTTCTCTCTTTTATGACGATCGGGTTTGTTATCGCCCAAGGCTGTAGAGAAGGGGCTGCAGAACTGGTTCTGATGTGTAGCAAGGGACAGTGGAGCTCGAGCGAGTAACACACTGGTCCTATAACAGATGTCATTGTGCTAGAGGAGGAATATGTTATGTGCCACTCTGTCATTTCTGTTCCAACTCTGTGATTTAGCCTGGAGGAGGCTGAGAGGAGGCCTCATCACTCTCTACAACTACCTAAAATGTAGTTGCAGAGAAGCAGATGCAGGTCTGTTCTCCAAGTTACAAGCAACAGGACAAGCAACAGGACAAGAGGAAATGGCCTTAAGCTGTGTCAAGGGGAGTTTAGATTGGACATCAGGAAAAATGTCTTCACAGAAAGGTTTCTCAGGCACAGGCAGAGGTTGCCCTGGGAGGGGGTCGACTCCCCATCCCTGGGTGTGTTTAAAGGGTAGTTGGATGAGGTGCTTGGGGCATGATTTAATAGTGGAACAGATATGGTTGGAGCTGATGAACTCAAAGGTCTTTTCCAACCTAATGATTCTGTGATTCCTGTTGAGCAACCAAACCTCACTCAGGCAACTGGGGTGGAGTGACATCTCAGTGCTTTCACAAGGAAACAGCTTTATCTGCATTGACTGTTTTCTTTCCGAGTGAATCGTGGTTTGATTTGTCCCCTTAGGAGCCCTATTATGTCCGTTGCATTAAGCCCAACGATAAGAAGTCACCCCAGCTTTTTGACGAAGAGCGTTGCAGGCATCAGGTGGAATACCTTGGCCTTTTGGAGAACGTGAGAGTGCGCCGAGCAGGCTTCGCCTACCGCCAAACATACGAGAAGTTCCTTCACAGGTAAGAAGGGCACTGGCAAAAGGCTCAGGTCAGCTTTATGCAGGACAGCTCAGACATTGGGATGAGGGGTGTGATTTGGCTTTCTGTCCTTGAAGGGTGAGTCTTGAGTCCTCTGGGCTTGTGACCCTCGCTCTCAAGTGCATGATAGTATGTTTGGTTTCACACCTGGCGTTGGGTGTGATAGGACACGAGGCTAACACAGACTCCGGCTGCTCCCTTGTTTTGTGGCAGGAGATGTGTCTAGAGATGCACACGTGGCTCACCCGCTTGACTTTGCTGCTAAAATCCATTTGCTGCATTACTCTCTGCAGCAGGAACATGTAATGAAGTCCTTCCCCAGAGCGACAACCTAAATCCAGAACTAATTAACTTCTGTTTTCTCTCCAAGCGTTGTCTAATTGTTGCAGTCAGACAGACAGACGTGTGTCAGGGAAGGGCTCGATGTCACACGGTGACTTTATGTGTATGCAGGAGGAAACCTCTGGACTCCAGAACTGGAAATCTGGAGAGAGATAGTAAAGTGACCCCATTAAATCACACGTTTGATACTTCTTGCCCTTTTAATTCCTACCAGACTTGTGACAAAGAAAATGGTTTAGATTGAAATCTGCCTTACGCCTTCAGTCATTAGCACGAGTACCAGGGATTCAACCTCTTACTGATGAAATAGTAAATTGATTTTTACTTCTGTTATTGAATCGGATGAGGAAAAGAGTAGAAAACAATGAAACTGTTTGTGCGGGTGAGATGTTGTATGTTACATATAAAGTGATGTCGAAAGATTTTCTGCTGTTCACAGTGGAGATTTACCTGGATGTTCTGTGTTGCCTGAAGTGGAGCAGAAGGGTCTGGCTCACTAAATGCAGCCACCAGTGCTATGGATCAGCCTCCTTAAACACCATGAAGGGTTCCAGTGTGCTTTTGCCCTCACATAGAATCATAGAATAGTTTGGGGGACACCTCCCACTACGTCAGGCTTCCCAAGGCTCATGCAGCCTGGCCTTGAACCCCTCCAGGGATGGGGCAGCCAGCACTTCCCTAGGCAACCTGGGCCAGGTCCTCCCCACCCTCAGTGTGAAGAAATTCCTCCTAATGTCTCCTCTAAATCTGCCCCTCCCCAGTTCACAGCCATTGCCCCTCCTCCTATCACTTCATGCCTTTGTGAACAGTCCCTCCCCAGCTTTCTTGTAGCCTCTTCAGATACTGGAAGCTGCTCTAAGGTCTCCTTGGAACCTTCTCTTCTCCTGGCTGAATAACTTCAACTCTGTCAGCCTGTCATGTGGAACTCATTACAATTTACTCTTAAGATTTCTGTAATTCCTATTAATATAAACAGCTGCTTGGTTTTAATGAATATTTGAGGAATTCCTGTGAGCTGAAGACCAGAAGCAGTGTGTACGGCCAGGAAACCAAATTGGCACATGGAACTGGTGCGGCTCTCGGGCTACTGTAATGCTTGTTCTGCCAGACCCTGGAGTGGGATTAAATGTCTGTAGTGAGAGTTATAGAATCATAGAATGATAGAATAACCAGGTTGGAAGAGACTCACTGGATCATCGAGTCCAACCATTCCCATCAATCACTAAACCATGTCCTTCAGCACCTCGTCCACCCGTCCCTTAAACCCCTCCAGGGAAGGTGAATCAACCCCCTCCCTGGGCAGCCTCTGACACTGCCCAATGACCCTTTCTGGGAAAAACTTTTTCCTAATGTTCAACCTAAATCTCCCCTGGTGGAGCTTGAGGCCATTCCCTCTCGTCCTGTCCCCTGTCCCTTGGGAGAAAAGCCCAGTTCCCTCCTCTCCACAACCTCCTTTCAGGGAGTTGCAGAGAGCAATGAGGTCTCCCCTGCAGACACTGTACACATCACAGTGTTGCTCTGAGTCCAGGTTACGCTGACTTCTCTCAATTATGAAAAATAATCTTCTGGCATGGATATTGGTTTTATTTTTTCCAAATTTTTCATTCCCCATCTCTGGCTGAGACATCCCTGCTTCTGGGGCTGGGATGTGATTTGTGATACACGCCACACATTTTTTGAGTGAGAATCACAAGAGATTTCTGTTCATCTATATTAAACAGGGTAATTGGGAGATGGGGAATGCGGAGGAGACTCCAGGCCTTTCAACTCTGGACTCTTGCAAGTGCACGTGGGGCAGGTTTGCAGGCAGATCTAACCTAACTCAGTGCAGGACTATTTGGGGCTGTAACTATCTCCTGTTTGCTTACATTTGCAGAAGATATGAAGTTCAGTCCCACAAGCAGGTGGTTGACTCCCATATGGCCCATTGGGGCTTTCAGATTTTCTGAGCCCAACAGAGATACCTGTGTTTTCTTCTGCTGATTCCGCCTAGAGGGGACAAGAGATGTATATTAGGATCGAGAAAGATTACATATATATATATATATATATATATATATATATGGGAGATACATACACCACGGGAGGGGGTTGATTCACCTTCCTGGGAGGGGTTTAAGGGATGGGTAGACAAGATGCTGAGAGACATGGATTAGTGTTTGATTGGAATGGTTGGACTCAATGATCTGGTGGGTCTCTTCCAACCTGGTGATTCTATGATACTATGATTCTATATATAGATATAGGGAAATACGTATATATATAAGTGCATGTCTACCTTTGTTATATACATATTTAGGTGTCTGTGTATATAAAAATCTTATAAAAATAACTTTCCTTTCTGTAGGAAAAGTCTGTTGCTCTTTAGCCCCCAAAATACTGTAAGGCAGCTGATGTCTTGTATGTACCAGTAGGAAATGATGGTTGACAGCGACTGACCATGAGGCAGCAGTGACCCAGGTGGCCAATAAGGCCAAAGGCATCTTGGCTTGGATCAGAAATGGTGTGACCAGCAGGGCAGGGAGGTGATTCTCCCTCTGGACTCAGCACTGGTGAGACTGCTCCTTGAATACTGTGTCCAGTTCTGGGCCCCTCACCACAAGAAGGATGTTGAGGCTCTGGAGCGAGTCCAGAGAAGAGCAACAAGGCTGGTGAAGGGACTGGAGAACAGACCTGATGAGGAGCGTCTGAGAGAGCTGGGGGTGTTTATCCTGGAGAAGAGGAGGCTGAGAGGAGACCTCATTGCTCTCTGCAACTCCCTGAAAGGAGGTTGTGGAGAGGAGGGAGCTGGGCTCTTCTCCCAAGGGACAGGGGACAGGATGAGAGGGAATGACCTCAAGCTCCACCGGGGAGATTTAGCCTGGACATTAGGAGGAAGTTTTTCCCAGAAAGGGTCATTGGTCAGTGTCAGAGTCTGCCCAGGGAAGGGGTTGATTCACCTTCCCTGGAGGGGTTTAAGGGACGGCTGGATGAGGTGTTGAGGGACATGATTTAGTGTTTGATAGGAATGGTTGGACTCGATGATCTGATGGGTCTCTTCCAACCTGGTGATTCTGTGATCCTATGATTCTATGAAATGCAGTTAAGACCATTAATAAATGTCCTTTTCAAGCTTTCCTTGAAACAAAAAGAGTTCTATTTAAGCTCCGTGAAAACGAATCTGCATTGACCAGACTTGGAGGTGTTGTGCACCCACTTTGGTAAATGCCTCTTCCAGTGGTGTGAGATGCAGGTCAGGGCTGAGTATCTTAAATAGATGTGGTGAATTCCTTTGTTTCAAGATAGAACTGCCTATACGTGTAAAGCCGATTGGGTTTCAGGAAGGGGCATGTGTGTGGGGCAGGGGAGAGCGGCGCCTGCGAGGCATCTGCAGGCCTGGCTGCATGTGAACGTAATCCAACACCTGCCCCAGGCAGGCATCCGCACGCCTATTTCCAACCTATGTTAAACATAGCATGGAAAGGACGCCGAGGGGGCTGTGGGAGGAGAAGAGAATCAGTCCAGGTTAACATGCAGACCTAGTATTTGCATTAAAGCTTCACAATTTAATGTTTCAAAAAACATTCGAGCAACGAAGCTGATGAAGGGGCTGGAGAACAGGCCTTATGAGGAATGGCTGAGAGAACTGGGGGTGTTTATCCTGGAGAAGAGGAGGCTGAGGGGAGACCTCATTGCTCTCTGCAACTACCTGAAAGGAGGTTGTGGAGAGGAGGGAGCTGGGCTCTTCTCCCAAGGGACAGGGGACAGGACGAGAGGGAATGGCCTCAAGCTCCACCGGGGGAGGTTTAGGATCGACGTTAGGAAAAATTTTTCCCAGAAAGGGTGATTGGGCAGTGTCAGAGGCTGCCCAGGGAGGGGGTTGATTCACCTTCCCTGGAGGGATTTAAGGTCAACGAGGTGCTGAGGGACATGGGTTAGTGTTTGATCGGAACAGTTGGACTCGATGATCCGGTGAGTCTCTTCCGACCTGGTTGTTCTATGATTCTATGAACAATCTTGGCTCTTCAGAGAGCTGCACTGGGAATTGTAAGCTTTGGTTGCAACCTTGTGCCTGCTGGGTGTTCCGATAGCTGAGTGTGGAGAAGAAGGAGGAGAAACAAAAGTGATGTTGAAAAGGATGCTTAATGTATAAATGACCCTGAAAGCTGTCAGGATCAGGCAAGGGAGGGGAATGGTTGTGGTGTCAGTGAGCGGATTTATTTCGGGTTCTGCCTCACTATAATTAGCGGTGAGCTTGGGCTTTTGACTGGCTGTGGCATCCAGGTCGTGCTCTGCTGTGGGGAAGGAGCTGGTGGCATTGGGACAGAAGGAACAAAAGGATGGAACAACATTCCATCACCAACCCCAGCACCTTTGGGCTGGCAGGGAGGTGGATGTTTCCCTCAGGATATCTCCAAATACTAGAGCTGTGGGTTTGCCATATTTTATGGCTGTAAACTGGAGAAGGGCAGATTCAGACTAGACATAAGGAGGAATTTCTTCACGATGAGGGTGGTGAGACGCAGGCCCAGGTTGCCCAGAGCAGGGGTGGCTGCCCCATCCTTGGAGGGGTTCAAGACCAGGATGGATGGGGCTGTGAACAACTGGATCCAGTGAGAGGTGGAAGTTGGGAGTGGATGATCTTCTAAGGTCCCTTCCAACCCAAACTATTCTATGATTTCTTTTGGCAGGTTTGCAGTTCTTTGCCATCCTCTCCCTTTTTTCTAACCCTGTTGGCAGAGCAGGCCTGTTCTGTCGTTCTGGCCTTGCCTGGCCATGCTACTTGTCTGTCGTTTTTCCTTCCTAATGCGCCATGCGTCAAGATGGAAGATTGTCCCAGTGAATTAATTATTGCAGCAATATTTCCTGATAAGAATAGGAAAGAGAAACCAGCGTCAAATCTTGATGTCCTGTGTGTGCACGTGTTCAAGAGAAAGAAAGCTTTTCCCAGCCAAGCGTAAATGCAGGATCTCCTGTTGTGAGTCTCAGTGGTTATAATATTTCAGTTCAATTGATCAGGAGGATCCCTTCTCTGCATCCCTTGTGCTGATAGTGTTTCCTGCTTTGGCACACTCTGCCCTTCCTTTTATCCTCCTCTCCCACAGCTTATTCCAAAAAGCCAAAGTGATGAATGAAGGCAGCAGAGTGACGTGTTTCCATTCTGGCTGCTGAGTGACTCCTGCAGAGCTCCTGCTCCCCAGGAAAAGGTTTATCGCTGTGCCCCTTTAATAGCAGCTGGAAATTCAGAATGTCTCGACCATTGAGATTGATGCTTGACTTGGATTGTGGGCTTTTAAAGAGAGAAGTGGTTCAGATTGCTGCATGCTTGCTTTATTTAGAACATGAATGCGGGTACTGTTACAGTGGAAACGTCTATTACGGATTTGATTATGTCCATAAATCTTATGTAGAAAATTCATTGTTGCTGTTTGCAGGCGTCTGTTCCCCTCATCAGCACTTCGTGAAGCCAGTAAATCTTACAGGGAGCAGAGGCTGGTGCGGTTACTTTCCTGTTTAATTTGTAGTTGTCTTAATTCCAACCTGTGTTCCGTCTCTTGGCGTGAAAAGGAACTCGGAGAGGAAGGATGGGAGGGAAGGGTTGAGCGGTGGTGGGGTTTGCACAGACTGTGGCAGTCACCAACCCGTAAGCTCAGTAAATCACGAAATATGATAGAAGCGGCTGCCAAAATGATGAACAAGAGAAGTAATTTACAGAATTTTTTAAATCTCTGTTTTCTAACAAAGCAATTGGCTCCTGTTGGCTTCTCACACAGAAGTGCAGCAAAGCAGATCTTTTCTTCCTCACAAAAAAAATTAAAATTGAGTGCTGAGAGTGTGGATAATGGAGCTGCCAAAGCCGCTCCTTGAATACTGTGTCTAGTTCTGGGCCCCTCACCACAAGAAGGATGTTGAGGCTCTGGAGCAAGTCCAGAGAAGAGCAACAAGGCTGGTGAAGGGACTGGAGAACAGACCTGATGAGGAGCGTCTGAGAGAGCTGGGGGTGTTTATCCTGGAGAAGAGGAGGCTGAGAGGAGACCTCATTGCTCTCTGCAACTCCCTGAAAGGAGGTTGTGGAGAGGAGGGAGCTGGGCTCTTCTCCCAAGGTACAGTGGACAGGACAAGAGGGAATGGCCTCAAGCTCCTCCAGGGGAGATTTAGGCTGGAGATTAGGGGGAGGTTTTTCACAGAAAGGGTCATTGGGCATTGGAATAGGCTGCCCAGGGAGGGGGTTGATTCACCTTCCCTGGAGGTGTTTAAGGGACAGGTGGATGGGGTCTCGAGGGACATGATTTAGTGTTAGATAGGAATGGTTGGACTAGAATATCTGTTGGGTCTCTTCCAACCTGGTTGTTCTGTGATTCTGCAGGGAGGCAGTGGTGAGGCTTGTCGTGTCCCATCCGTACCGTGTTGATGAAGTTTGCTCCTCACAACATTTTGGCCTCTCACAAAATCGTGCTTCTATTCATTTTCCTCGGATTTTAAGGATCATGGTTCCTACAGAGGATACCCTAAGGCTCTTCTGTCTATAACCTGTTTTATTAGAATTCAGATTGTAATTATTTCTAAACCGTTTTGAAGGTCGATGTTCTTGAGAGCCTGGGTGATGAGCTTACGTTTGTAACTCGCACCTTGTAATTCCAGGTACAAGATGATCTCGGAATTCACTTGGCCCAACCACGACCTCCCTTCAGACAAGGACGCTGTGAAGAAGCTCATCGAGTGCCATGGATTCCAGCACGATGTTGCTTATGGCAAGACCAAGATTTTCATCCGCACCCCTCGCACTCTGTTCACCCTGGAGGAGCTGCATGCCAAGATGCTCGTGCGGATTGTTCTCTTCCTGCAGAAGGTAACGCTTCGTTTGCTGCATCAAACACTCAGCTGGAGTTCCATAAAACATCTTTGTGCCCTTGCGGCAGTGCCCAGTCTGCACATGTTCTGGAATGTGGCCGTTTGGCTACTACTTATTTCTTTACAGGTCTTCCAGTGCTCTCTGTAGCTGCCTTGAAGGCTTCATGTGGTGGGATGCGCCTTTCTCCTGGGTGACCTGAGTAGTTGTATTCAACATCTGAGGAATTGGGAGGTGACCTTGTTTGACGCCGAAAGGCGTGGTTGCTACAAAATTATTTAAAAGACCTGTCCTGTCAGTGCATTGGGAGCAGGTGGTGGCTCACTGCAAGGTTAGCACTGAGCTCCTTGTGCAGAGAAAACTCACTGAACAGTGCTCGGTGCAGAGTTTTGAGCAACAAGTCAGTTATTGTGAGTTTGTTGGCCCTCCCTTTAGATGGAAACTTCAGGCTAGTTTGGGCTCGGATCTGGACAGTGCTCAACAATGCTGGAGGAGAGCAGAGCGAAAGAGTTTTTACCTCTAGAAGGTAAGATCCTGGTTAGGAATAAGGATCAACTTAGAGTTGGGGTTGTTCATCCTGGAGAAGAGAAGGCTCCAGGGAGAGCTTAGAGAAGCTTCCAGTACTGAAAGGGGCTCCAGGAAAGCTGTTGAGGGACTTTTGATCAGGGAGTGTGGGGACAGGATGAGAGGAACAGTTTTCGACTGAAAGAGGGGAGATTGGAATGATATCTTAGGAAGAAATGTTTTGCTGTGAGGGTGGGGAGGCGCTGGCCCAAGTGCCCCATCCCTGGAGGGGTTCAAGGCCAGGTTGGATGGGGCTTGGAGCAACCGGATCCAGTGGGAGGTGTCCCTGCCCATGGCAGGGGTGGGACTGGCTGGGCTTTGAGGTCCCTTCTAATCCAAACCATCCTGTGATTCTGCGACAGGCTTTGCTGTAACGGTTTGTGCAGCACCGGGTGTGCTGGGTTATCTGTACAATAACTACAGTGCTTTGAGGCTTCTCTTATTGAAAGGATCAGCAAAAGTGACAGACATTAAATTCCCAGTGAGTGATGTCTTGTGGCTTTGCGAACCTCCCTTCCCTGTTTTCTCCTCTCCCTGAAGCCAAGAGGGATGGACACAAATCTACATGGAGATGTTGCTCTGTTCCGCACAATTGAAACAGCTGAGGTGGAATCATCTTTTTGTTATTCCTCTTGGAGAATTCCCTAGTGAGATTCTAATTTACTTCATAAAAGGTGTGTGGAGAAGAGACAAAGCTGCTTCTCCAGTGCTTGTGGCATAGAAGACTTTGAAGAAGAGTGAACAGCCAGAGCTTCATTTCTGTAGCACAACCCTGCTGTGACTCACGTGTATCTGCCTTTATCTCCCTGGGCATTCCTCAACCAGACTCTACGATGCTGCAGAGCAAGGGAGAAGAGCTCTTTATAGTCTTGGAACTCACAGCTAAAGACAAGAAGCAGTAATGAATGAGATGGTCCTACCCCTCTGTTCCACTCTCAAGAGACCCTACCTGGAGTCCTGTGTCCAGTTCTGGAATCCCCAGCGTAAGGACATGGAACTGTTGGAGCAGGTCCAGGGAAAGCTATAGAGATGATCCGAGGGCTGGAACATCCCTGCTATGAGGACAGGCTGAGGGAGTTGGGGCTGTTCAGCCTGGAGAAGAGAAGGCTCTGGGGAGATCTTAGAGCAGCTTTCAGTACTGAAAGGGGCTCCAGGAAAGCTGAGGAGGAACTTTTTACAAGGATGTGTTGTGAAAGGATGAGGGGGAATGGCTTTAAATTGAAGGGAGAAGATTTAGGTTGGATGTTTGGAAGAAATTCTTTACTATGAAGGTGAGGAGGCCTTGGCCCAGGTTGCCCAGAGCAGTCATGGTTGCCCCATCCCTGGGGTGGGGGTTCGAGGCCAGGCTGGACAGGGCTTTGAGCACCTTGATCCAATGGGAGGTGTCCCTGCCCATTGCAAGGAGTTGGACTGGACAACCTGTAGAGTTCCTTTCCATGCTGAAGCCTTCTATGATTCTGTGAATCTAAGTGCTTGCTAACCAGCTCATCAGCAGAGGCGCAGGTGCTGTGTTGGTGGCTCCAGGTGTGTAGGTATGTTGTACCCTGCTCAATCTGCCTGGAAAATACTTTAACTCTTCCCTCTTTGGTACTTTTCTTGTTTGCTGTTTGATCTCCTCCTCTCAACACCAACTCCCTCCTGTGTCCGCGCCCCAGCCAGGCTCTGCTGCCGGCAGAGGGGGGAACTCAGCACTGGCAGCGTCTGAAAGGGAACAATCAACAGAGTAAAATAAAATCAGAATGAAGATGCAGAAGCCTTCCCTGTGCTCTGAAAACAGCAAGGTGATTTTACCTGCTTCTCAGTTTCTGTTCTCGGCTTTAACTGGTCATTAAAAACTCACACAAAAATTGAATTCTTGCTCCTTTTCCCTTGCTTTCATCCCTTACTTCAGCATCAAAGGCTGCGGAAAGCAAACTGCTACTGTTGAGAGTCACCAGAAGGAAGGACATAGATTAACTTGATTTAAAAGAAATAATGGACCTTTCTGTTGCGTTATAGTTCCTCAAGTTTGAATTTAGGAGAAGATAACTGACGATAAATTGTGGTGTTGTGGCAGTGGGCACTGGTGTCTTAAAAGCTGAGGGGAAATGAGAGGCAGAACCTTAAAAGCAGCCAGTCCCAGGCTGGGGACCACGAGTGGGTTTTCTTTGCACTGGAATATTGTAAAGGAAAGAAGGAGCTGCACAGGGTGAGTGCAGTGGCTCTGGGTCGGAGTGTTAAACTTGCATCTTCATTTCGGATGCACCGTATCCTGTTAGGTATTGCTCTGCTACAAATGACAAGACGTTCAAACAGAAATTCAGTATTTTTCTTTGGAGCTTCAGTGTGTGAGTGACCCTTGACCCTCAAATGACGCTAGGCCTTTTGTTCAGCTCTGATAAGAATTTTCCTCATATGAGTTTGGTTAAATTGAATTAAAACTGATTTACAGTTTCAAAAGATAGAATCACAGAATCATAGAACAACCAGGTTGGAAGAGACCCACCGGATCATTGAGTCCACTCATTCCTATCAAACACTAACCCATGTCCCTCAGCACCTCATCCACCCGTCCCTTAAACCCCTGCAGGGAAGGTGACTCAAGCCCCTCCCTGGGCAGTCTGTTCCAATGCCCAGTGACCTTTCCGTGAAATATTTCTTCCTGCTGTCCATCCTGAGCCTTCCCTGGTGGAGCTTGAGGCCATTTCCTCTCGTCCTGTCCCTTGGGAGAAGAGCCCAGTTCCCTCCTCTCCACAACCTCCTTTCAGGTAGTTGGAGAGAGCAACGAGGTCTCCCCTCAGCCTCCTCTTCTCCAGGATAAACACCCCCAGCTCTCTCAGACGCTCCTCTTCTTCTCCAACCCCTTCACCAGCTTCATTGCTCTTCTCTGGACTCATTCCAGAGCCTCAACATCCTTCTTGTGGTGAGAGGCCAGAACTGAACACAGGATTTGAGGAGAACACAGTATTCAAGGAATAACTTCACTTTCTTTTGTTTGCACACCTCCTGGATGTCTTCTCCTTTAGCTTTATCTTCAGTGCTCCTTTTCCTTCTGTGACAGAATGTTATGGGATTGCAGGCTGGGATTTTATGCCAGACTGGATCAAGTCTGTCACTGGATGGGATGGGACCGTGGCAGCTTATAGATCCATGGAGGTATTAAGGTTGCAAAAGATTAAGAGCTTCTGGTCCAATTTGCTCCTGCAGGAGAATTTAGCAGGCGAGAGCTGTCTGGTACTGGAAAACCCACACGGCACTGGGAGCATCACTGCTAGAATCCACTAAAATGGTTGTTTTAGAAGCACTAGCTGAGCACATGGCTGCTTTCTGTGAGGTTAGAGTTTTCAGCTGCAAGAGGGGAGATTGAGCTGAGATCTTAGGAAGAAATGTTCTCCTGTGAGGGTGGGGAGGCCCTGGCCCAGGTTGCCCAGAGCAGTGGTGGCTGCCCCATCCCTGGAAGGGTTCACGGCCAGGTTGGATGGGGCTTGGAGCAACCGGATCCAGTGGGAGGTGTCCCTGCATAAGGCAGAGGGGTGGGACTGGCTGGGCTTTGAGGTCCCTTCCAACCCAAACCCTTCTGCAATTCTCTGCAATTGCCTTCATAAATGCAAATTAGGCAGCTCGGATGTCAGTGATGGAAATAAAAAATAACATTCAAAAAGCTGCCATAAAACTCGGTTGCTTTTTCTGCCCTTGGAAACATTCCCACGTATTCATTAGCTTTGCAGAGTGGTGCTTTGTTCCAGAAAAAAAAAAAGCCCAACCGGCACGTGCGGAATGCAAAGATGATGAATCTTGTCAGTGTAATTTAGTGCCCTGTTTCAGTGTAATTTTATCAGGCTGGTGCAGCTGCGCGTGGTAATCGCTTCACTAAATCTTTACTGCCTGGTGCAGGAAGGGAAGCCAGAATTGCTCTTGCACCACAGCCCAGCACCTCCCTGGCAGGATTCCTCGTGCACGGGAGCCCCGTAAGCACAGGAGGTCTCCCGACGCCCCTTTCAGCATCATGCCCTTCGGTCGGGCTCATCACAAGCTTCTTTTTTTATCCTGGAGAAGAGGAGGCTGAGGGGAGACCTCATTGCTCTCTCCAACTCCCTGAAAGGAGGTTGTGGAGAGGAGGGAGCTGGGCTCTTCTCCCAAGGGACAGGGGACAGGACGAGAGGGAATGGCCTCAAGCTCCACAAGGGGAGGTTTAGGCTGGACATTAGGAAAAAAATTTTTCCCAGAAAGGGTCATTGGGCACTGTCAGAGGCTGCCCAGGGAGGGGGTTGAGTCATCTTTGCTGGAGGTATTTAAGGGATGGGTGGACGAGGTGCTGTGGGACATGTTTTAGTGTTTGATAGGAATGGTTGGACTCGATGATCCGGTGGGTCTCTTCCAACCTGGTGATTCTATGATTCTACGATGCTATGAGCTGTTGCCCACAGCTGCCATCACCATGGCGACGTTCCCCAAGCTGGTGGGGAGGAGCAGAAAGAGGGAACCGCGGCTGGCTTGTCATAATTTAACGTTTCACCTTCCCTTTCTTCTCCAGCCCCCGGAGTCCTCGGAGCACGGGGCGCTGGGAAGTGTTAATCACAATGTGAAGCTTTTGCTCTGACAAAGGAGGCGTTTTCCAGCCTGATGATGGGTGGGAGTAGCAGTCTGATGAGGGATTTGATTCAGTGACCCAAATCGAAGGTGATGCGAGGCATTTGCCACCCGGACTCGAGGCATTTGTGCATCTTGAGGAAATGTGTTCATGAAGTTTGGGGTATTGGTGGCAATAGGTGTATAGTGACACATGATTTGAGCCTTTGATCTTTAGAGGCTTTGGCAGGGAGAAGCTGGGAAAGGAGACACTGTGGCTGCTTCCAAAGGAGCAGCACATGGGGCATGTGCAGGCTAAGTGAATCATAGAATCACAGAACAACCAGGTTGGAAGAGATCCACTGGATCGTCGAGTCCAACCGTTCCTATCAAACACTAACCCATGTCCCTCAGCACCTTGTCCACCCGTCCCTTAAACCCCTCCAGGGAAGGTGAATCAACCCCCTCCCTGGGCAGTCTCTGACACTGACCAATGACCCTTTCTGTGAAATTCTTTTTCCTAATATCCAGCCTGAACCTCCCCTGGTGGAGCTTGAGGCCATTCCCTCTCGTCCTGTGCCCTCTCCCTTGGGAGAAGAGCCCTATCCCCTGTCACCTGAGAGAAGAGCCCAGCTCCCTCCTCTCTATAACTTCCTTTCAGGGAGTTACGGAGAGCAATGAGGTCTCCCCTCAGCCTCCTCTTCTCCAGGAGAAACACCCCCAGCTCTCTCAGCCGCTCCTCTTCTTCTCCAGCCCCTTCACCATCTTTGTTGCTCTTTGCACTCGTTCCAGAGCCTCAACATCCTTCTTGTGCTGAGGGGCCCACAACTGACCCCAGGATTCGAGGAGCAGTCTCACCAGTGCCGAGTCCAGAGGGAGAATCACCTCCCTGGCCCTGCTGGTCACACGATTTCTGATCCAAGCCAAGATGCCATTGGCCTTCTTGGCCACCTGGGCCACTGCTGCCTCATGTTCAGTTGCTGTCAATCAACCCCCCCAGGTCCTTCTCCTCCAGGCATCTTGAAGTGAAGGTTTGGCTGTAGGTGCTGAGCTGACGGTGCTGCTGGCCGGTGTGGTCAAGCTGATCTCTTAGTGGCTGATGTGACTGCTGCCCCCATGCTGTTTGCCTCCCATATGCTTATAGCATATCTTCTCTCCCTCCAGTGAATGCACTGAGGCATCTCAAACTCAAAAAACCCAAACAGAAATCTAAATCCACTCCCAAAAGAACCCGATCTCATCCAACCAAACCCACCTGCTACCAAAAATAAAGAGAAAAAGTTGTTCTTTCCTGCCAGTTTAGCTTGACAGCTTCCTTCCTTCAGAGGAGCATCCAGGTGGGTGAAAAGGAGAGTCGGGGAGAAATGGATCCTGCTCTTTTGGTAGCAGGCACAGAGGGCACCTGAGTAGTTGCTGGTAATCGTTTTCCTCCCCAGGCTGTGCTGTGCCGCACGCTTCAATCAAAATAAGTACAAATAACAATTGATTCTTGAGATAGGGAGGAGGAAAGGGCAGTGTGTGGGAGCATCACTATTGGAAAATAGGATCTAGCAAGGAATGGATGGCAGGGCAGCTGCCTCTTCCACAACATGTGTCCCAGCATTGAGACCTTGAGCTTTATGGCTGTTAAAGTCACCTCAACACCTGGGATTTTGTCTTCCATGCATTGGGGAAAATCAGTAACACAGCTCATGTGTGGGGTTTTGTCCCCCTCTGGAGTGGGCTTCGTCCTGCAAAGCCTCTGTCTTCCTTTGTTACACAAACTTTTTGTAGTCCTGATCTTCTCTGTTGATTATTTCAGGGTCTAACTCTGCCTCTCGTGGGACTGGGGTTTTCACACTCATTCCTGTGTATCACAGGCAAACCAGGAAGACTGGATCCTGCACTCAGTGCTACTGATGTTTCCTTGTTCTTTTTGTGGAAGGAAACTGTTTTTTATTGTTCCTCAGCTTTTAATTCCTGTGTCCAAACACCGGAGCTAGAGGAGAAAAACGAGGCTCCCATGGTCCGAGAGGAGGTGGTCAGAGCCTTGCTTGCCCAACTGGACACCCACAAGGCTATGGGGAGAGATGGATTCACCCAAGGGCATTGAGGGAACTGGCGGATGTGCTGCCAAACCCCTTTCCATCACCTTCCAACTGCCCTGACTGACAGGGGCAGTTCCACTGGACTGGAGGCTGATGTTGTGCCCATCTACAAGAAGGGTCGCAGGGAGAATCCAGGGAACTCCAGGCCTGTCAGTGTGACCTCAGTGCCAGGGAAAGTCACGGAACAGGTGATCTTGAGTGCGATCATGAAGCACATGCAAGAGAACCGGGTGACCAGGCCCAGTCAACACGGTTTAGTGTTTGATGGGAATGGTTGGACTCGATGATCCGGTGGGTCTCTTCCAACCTGGTTGTTCTGTGATTCTATGATTCTATGTAACCTCATCTCCTTTCTCCCAATATCTTCCTTCCCTGGTTGTTACAGAGGCAGGAGATTCAGTGTAGCACGTCCGGGATGGAGTGACAGGGTGGCATGAGACAGGAGTGCTGCCAGCAGGGCTCTGCCGTGGGCACCAGGGGGACCTGGCAGCTCCTGGGGCAGAGGATGGCAAAGAGCTTTCTTGGGGGTCTCAGGCTGAACTGTGGCAGCAGCAGCTTAGGCTTGACCAGAGGGGAGACGGCTGCAGCAGCGTGATGTTTGCTGCGGCTGTTGCTGAGCAGCAGCACGAGCTGCAGGAGGAGCCCACTCCGGCTCCGCTGGGGCTCTGCATCCAGCCTGGTGTGTGTACATGCACAAGTCCCTCGTGTGCGACTCGGTCGAAACCACTGCTCCTTCGACAGCGTTTGTATTTATTACTGGACACGGTCTGCTATACAGTCTAATTAATCTCTTTTTCTCTTTCCTAGCTGGTGCAATATTGTCTCTATTAAGCAGAGCGACAGAATGAACACCGTTCAGCTGACTCATGTGAAAAGAGAAAATAGCATTTAGTAAATTAAGCAGCTCTTCCCACTCGCTGTTTATGGGCTCTGTAATGTGAGCCCTTAAAGTGAGGAAGCTTTGATAGAAAACGCTTTTGCCTCAAACCTTTGGTGAGATCTGAATTTGCTTGAACCGGAGAAAAGGCAGATCACAACCCACAGTGGGTGCTGCATGTTGAGGATCAGCTGCTGGGTGTAACTGGGCACTGGGAGGAGGTGACCCCTTTCAAAGGCAATCAGGGACAGCAGAGTCAGAGCTTCCGTCTAATCCGAGCGTTTATTCAGGCTGCGACGCCTCCAAGGACCCTGTGGCAGAGCTGCTTCTGTGCTGTGCTACCAACTTCAATATTTAATAACCTTTTCTCTCTGAAAGCCTTTAAAGCTGAGTGAGAAGGTTCAGGCCTGTGTGTGTTTCTAGCTAGGTTTTGGTTTATTCTTTTCACTTTGGATGCCTGCAGGGCGCCTGGTGCTAGGGCAGCATTAAATATTGATCACGCAACTGTTCGGGGTGGTGCGAAGGAGGCTGGGTGGGAGGAGGTCTGCTGGGTTACAGCGAGCGGGAGAGAGTCCTCCAGGTTTCATGAGTGGCTGCACTGCTCAGAAATCCAAGCCTGGGGTTTAATTTAGACAAGCTGTGTCTGTTCGTGTCATTCTAGGCATTTGTTTGCTGGCTCCTGTGTTTAGACTGCATCCTGTGTGGGTTTCCTTCTACATCCACGGATATTGCAGCATCTAGGTCAAATCTAGATTATCCCTTTTTCCATGGAGTAACTACAGGCGAGTTGGTCTCGGCATTTGAGGCCCCCTGTCAGCTGAATCACAGAATCACAGAATGGTTTGAGTCAGAAGGGACTTCAAAATCCATCCAGTCCCACCCCTGCCATGGGCAGGGACACCTCCCACTGGATCCTGTTGCTCCAAGCCCCATCCAGCCTGGCCTTGAACCCCTCCAGGGTTGGGGCAGCCACCACTGCTCTGGGCAACCTGGGCCAGGGCCTTCCCACCCTCAATTTTTCCCCAAGATCTCATTTTCATCTCCCCTCTTTCATCTTAAAACCTTTTCCCCTTGCCCTATCCCTGCACTCCCTGATCCAGAGCCCCTTCCCATCTTCCCTGCATTCTCTTTTCCTGAGAGCTCAGCTTCCCATGGGTCTGTCCTGCCCTGCTGACACCTACATTGACAATGATCGGCTGTGATTGCTTCAGTACTGTCCAGTTGCCATCACCACACCCTCTACTCCTTCCCTTGTGTCCTGCACATCCCCGAGACCTTCTCACCCCCGTGAAATACTGCTGGATCCTTCTGTCCCCGACCTGCTTGGCTGGGAGCTCCCTGTGTGCTGGTTGGGATTTGGAGATTGAAGGAGGCAGATGGCTCTCGAGCTCGTTCTGAAGCATTTCCAGCAATGTCACTCTAATTTGAGGCATGCTCTACCCTGCTGTTGATTTTTCTTGAAGGATATATGGACTGGCCTCTTTCATTCTTCTGATCTGCTGTCAGGCGTGTTTGAAGCTGGTTGGAGAGTAAGGAGACATCAGGGCAGTCTCAGGGGGTCAGATGAGGGCACCGTTATCTTCAGTCTCATTTCTGTGGGAAACTAGGTCTATCAAAAGCAAAGCCACAGCAAGATGGCCAAGGAAGCATCACTTTATTCTTGCTTTTCTCCTTTCTTGGAGGAAAGACACGGGTCATTGCTATCCTTGTGCTCATTTGTCCTGTCCTTGAAAGATTTGCTGAATGCAAGAGCTGAAACAACCAGCCTGCTGGGGTGGAGTTTTGTTCTGGAGTCAAGCTGGAAGCTCCTCGCAGAGGGCTGAGGTTCAGAAGGTCAATGCATGTGAGCTTTTGAATTCTTTCTTGGGCTCAAGTGTAAGAGGCCAGAAGAAAGAACCCTGGATACGCAGATCTTCTTTCCGTTGGATTTTTGGCATGTGACTTTCCCATATTTGGCTGTGGCTCTAGTATTGTTATCATAAAAGCATTTAGTTGGAAAAGACCTTTGAGATCATTGAGTCCAGCTGTACCTACCCACTGCTGACCTGTCCCCGAGCACCTCATCTACTTGGCTGTTAAACCCCTCGAGGGATGAGGACACCACCACCTCCCCGGGCAGTCTATACCAGGGCCTGAGAGCCCTTTCAGGGAAGAGATTTCTCCTGATGACCAATCTGAACCTGCCCTGGGGCAACTTGAAGCCATTTCCTCTTGTCCTGTTGCTTGTCACTTGGGAGAAGAGACCAGCACCCACCTCACCACAACCTCCTCTCAGGGAGCTGCAGAGAACAATTAGAATCATAGAATCATAGAATCACCAGGTTAGAAGAGACCCACTGGATCATTGAGTCCAACCATTCCTATCAAACACTAACCCATGTCCCTCAGCACCTCGTCCACCCGTCCCTTAAGCCCCTCCAGGGAAGGTGAATCAACCCCCTCCCTGGGCAGCCTCTGACACTGACCAATCACCCTTTCTGGGAAAAAAATTTTCCTAATGTCCAGCCTGAACCTCCCGTGGTGGAGCTTGAGGCCATTCCCTCTCGTCCTGTCCCCTGTCCCTTGGGAGAAGAGCCCAGCTCCCTCCTCTCCACAACCTCCTCTCAGGTAGCTGGAGAGAGCAATGAGGTCTCCCCTCAGCCTCCTCTTCTCCAGGATAAACACCCCCAGCTCTCTCAGGTGTTCCTTTTAAGGCCTGTTCTCCAGCCCCTTCCTCAGCTTCATTGCTCTTCTCTGGACTTGCTCCAGAGCCTCAACATCCTTCTTGTGGTGAGAGGCCCAGAACTGAACACAGTCTCCTCTTGACCTCCTCTTCTCCAGACTAAACAACTCCAGGTCCCTCAGTTGCCTCTCATAACCCTTGTTCTCCAGACCCTTCAGCAGCTTCCAGCATAGAGCAAAAAAGTGCTTTTACAGTGTGATAATCTGTTAAATGCTGTGATAAACGGAGTTCTGGTTGATGGGGTTGGGCTGATGGTTGAGCTAAGAGGTCTTTTCCAACCTTAATGGTCCTGTGATCCTCCAGCTGAGAAAGGTAGCACTCTCCCAGTTTCAGGTATGAGAATAGTGACCGTCCCATGTATATTTTCAACCCATGGCTCACACCTATGCCACACGAGTTCACAAAGTGGCTGCTCAACAAGGAGAGCGTCGCTTTGAAAGCCTCTTGTTTGTGTGTCTGAAGGTTCTGTGTTTCAGGAAGAGACTGCTCAACCACGAGGCCATGAGTTTCTCTTGGCATTTCAGCATCACTGGTGGGTCGTCGTGAGCAGAAACAAGCCCTAGGGGTGGAAAGGAAACACCTAGCCAGAAAAAAAAAAAAAATTAAGTATTTTATAGAGTCATAGATTGCTTTGGGTAGAAGATACCTCAAAACCCAGTCCAGTTCCACCCCTGTCACTGACAGGGACACCTCCCACTGGATCAGGGGCTCCAAGCTCTGTCCAACCTGACCTTGAACCCCTCCAGGGATGGGGCAGCCACCACTGCTCTGGGCAACCTGGGCCAGGGCCTCCCCACCCTCATCATGAAGAATTTCTTTGTTATATCTAGTCTAAATCTTTCCTCTTCCAACTTAAAACCATTCCCCCTCACCCGATCACTCCATGCCTTCTGAAAAGCCCCTTCCCAGCTTTCCTGGAGCCCCTTCAGGTCCTACAAGGCCATTATAAAGTCTCCTTAGAGCCTGTCTTCTCCATTCCCTGAGCAAAGCTTGTTCTTACCTTTTCCATTCTCCTTATGTGTGGGAGCAGGTGCCCTGGTGGCTGCTAGAAGGCCCTTCCTAGGTGTGGGGTTATCCGGTTATGACAACTTGATTTGCGGACACGCTTTTCATTACCACTTTACTGCCTGTGTCGCCGAGGGGCACGGCTCGGCGGGGTAATTGGATTTGGAAGGCTGGTGTTTGCAGTGATTGTGACACTTCTTGCTGTGAAGCCAATTCCTGCAGCGATGCGGCTGATACGACATCAGGGCAATCTGTTCCAGCGTTGTTGTTCCACAGGAGGCTGGCTGAGGGGGAGAAGAACCCCAGCAAGAGACTGTCCTCGAGACTGTGCTTGCTGCGAGCACCAGGGAGCAAAATCGTGTCTGAAAAACAGTTCAAAATGGGTTTACAGTGAAGCCCTGCAAAGTCTTTCCCAGCTTACACAAACCCACCATGGACTTTCTTTTTTGGAGATCCTTTACGAGGCTGTTTAGCGGCCGCTGTGCACCCTTTGTTCCTTCTTTCTGTTCATAAGAAATTAAAAACTGAGAAGTTGGTGGTAGGTTTTTCATAGCATGGTTTGGGCTGGAAGGGGCGTTTGCAGGTCACCCAATCCAACCCCCTGCAGTGAGCAGAAAACATCTTCAACTCAATCAGGTTGCTCCACGCTCCATCCAACCTGGCCCTGAACCCCTCCAGGGATGGGGCTGCCCATTCTCTGGGCCAGGGCCTCCTCGCCCTCACAGCAAAACATTTCTTTCTAAGATCCAGTCCAAACTTCTCCTCCTTTAGCTTAAAACCATCACCCCTTGTCCTGGTGCTTCTATCTCTGCTAAGAAGTTTTTCCCCACCTTTCTTATCAGCTCCTTTTAAGTACTAGAGGTTGGTAATTAGGTCTCCTCGAAGTCTTCTCCAAGCTGAACAACCCTGACTGTCTCAGCCTCTCTTTATACAGGAGGTGCTCCAGGCCTTAGGGCATTTTGATAGGAATGGTTGGACTCGATGATCCAGTGGGTCTCTTCCAACCTGGACCAACAGGTCCGTGTCTTTCCTGTGCTGAGGGCTTCAATTTTACCTGGTTTACTGTCTGTACAGTTCTTGTAGGTGCATTTTGTAACCCTTCAGTCTATGTTTCATAGAATCACCAGGTTGGAAGAGACCCACTGGATCATTGAGTCCAACCATTCCTATCAAACACTAACCCATGTCCCTCAGCACCTCGTCCACCCGTCCCTTAAACCCCTCCAGGGAAGGTGAATCAACCCCCTCCCTGGGCAGCCTCTGACACTGCCCAATCACCCTTTCTGTGAAATATTTTTCCTTAATGTCCAGCCTGACCCTCCCCTGGTGGAGCTTGAGGCCATTCCCTCTCATCCTGTCCCCTGTCCCTTGGGAGAAGAACCCAGCTCCCTCCTCTCCACAACCTCCTTTCAGGTGGTTGGAGAGAGCAATGAGGTCTCCCCTCAGCCTCCTCTTCTCCAGGATAAACACCCTGTCCCTGCACAGGACAACCCCAACATTCACACCGTGTGGCTGAGGGCATTGGCCAAAGGCTTCTGGAATATTGTTAGGCTCAGCACCCTGACTGCTACCCTGGGAGCTGTTCCAGTGCTTCACCACCCTCTGGGGGAAGAACCTTGTCCTAATATCCAACCTAACCCTCCCCATGCAGGGACAGTGAGGCCGAAGGAGAAGAAGGAGGGGTTACTGTGCAGGGACAGGAAAAGTGAGTCCTGTGCTTCCGAGGGATTTGGAACCCCAAATCTCTGCTGCAGGTTGAATTTAGAGTGTCTAGAGAGGAGCAGCCCCTCACATTTGCTGTTCTGCTGCCAACATAGCCTCTTTTCAGCCGTGTATCAGGATTATTAGTAAAGCTGTCGAGAACCTTTGACATCAGCTTCATAAAGCGCGTGTCCTGTTGGAAATTGCCTCAGGTAATTAATTAATTCTTCTGTAAATAGAAAGCTTGATATGCATCAGTGTGGCTGTGGGATGTTCCTCAAGAGGGAAATAAAGTCTCCAGCAGGACCCATACTGAGCAGTGAAGCCCTCTTCGTGTGCAGGAGACTCATTATCCTTCGAGTTTAATTCTACAAGGAAACAAAAAGACAATCTTCATCTTGGCGGATTCAATTAGAGGGAAAGTACAGCTGGTGATGGATCCCGTGGGGACGTGCCCGTCAGCTCACAAGCACTCAGCGAATCCTGGATCCCCTCTCAGTACCTGAAAGGGCTACAAGAGAGCTAGGGAGGAACTTTGCAAAAAGGTCTGGAGGGACAGGACGAGGGGGAAGGGCTGGAAACTGGAGAGGGGCAGAGTTAGACTGGATATAAGGAGCAACTTCTTCATGATGAGAGTGGTGAGACACTGGCCCAGGTTGTCCGGAGCAGTGGTGGCTGCTCCAGCCCTGGAGGGGCGAGGGGCCAGGTTGGATGAGGCTATGAATTTCAAGACTTTCAAACAGAAATTCAGTATTTTTCTTTTGAGCTTCAGTGTGTGAGTGACCCTTGACCCTCAAATGATGTTAGACCTTTTGTTCAGCTCTGATGAGAATTTTCCTCGGAAGAGTTTGGTTAAATTGAATTAAAACTGACTTCCAGTTTCAATAGATAACTTCACTTCCTTTTGTTTGCACATCTCCTGGTTATCTTCTCCTTTAGCTTTGTCTTCAGTGCTCCTTTTCCTTCTGTGATAAAATGTTATGGGATTGCAGGCTGGGATTTTACACCAGACTGGATCAAGTCTGTCACTGGATGGGATGGGATGCGATGGGACCATGGCAGCTTATAGATCCATGGAGGTATTAAGGTTGCAAAAGATTAAGATCATCTGGTCCAATTTGGTGGCTGTGGGAGAATTTAGCAGGCGAGAGCTGTCTGGTACTGGAAAACTCACATGGCACTGGGAACATCACTGCTAGAATCCAGTGAAACGGTTGTTTTAGAAGCACTAACTGAACACATGGCTGCTTTTTTGTGAGGTTAGAGTTTTCAGCTGAAACAGAGGAGACTGAGATGAGATCTTAGGAAGAAATGTTTTGCTGTGAGGGTGAGGAGGCCCTGACCCTGGTTACCCAGAGCAGGGGTGGCTGCCCCATCCCTGGAGGGGTTCAAGGTCAGGTTGGATGGAGCTTGGAGCCCCTGATGCAGTGGGAGGTGTCCCCGCCCATGGCAGGGAGGTTGGAACTGGGTGAGCTTTGAGGTCCCTTCCAACCCAAACTATTCTACGATTCTAATACATGTTTCTCTGTGACTGGACAGGAACAGCACAGCCTACCCGGCCTGGCTGAGCGCCGCCAGGCTTTGTTGTGCCTCAAGTCTTTGAGTTAGGAGCTGGCTGCACCGTCTGATTGCATCGGCACTGCGAGTGGTCGTCCTGCACCAGGTTCCACCTGCCTCTTTGCACCTGGTGGGGGAAGGAGAAGCCCAGAACGTGGTGTGTTCTCTGCCTCTGGTGCTCTCCAGGCACACATGAGATACAGCGACAGCAGTAGAGCTACCCTCCCACCCGGCAAGCTGGGGGCAGATGATTTGTTTTGCATATTTGCTTGCTTTTCAGCACACATCCTGAAGAGCTGCTCCCCAAACAGTTTTCAAAGCGATCTGTTTTTATTCATAGTTGAATTGTTTCTCCCCATGCTGGTAGACATGGTGGCTTTCAGTGCTGTTTAATTGGATTTGATTGGAATGGAGGAGTCACTTCCTCTAAAAGAAAACTAATATATTTATGGATTTCAGCAGCGTAGGAGTACAGACAAAATTGATTCATAGAATGGTTTGGGTTGGAAGGGACCTCAAAGCCCATCCAGTTCCACTCATGCCATGGGCAGGGATACCTCCCACTGGATCCGGTTGCTCCAAGCCCCATCCAGCCTGGCCTTGAACCCTCCAGGGATGAGGCAGCGACCACTGCTCTGGGCAACCTGGGCCAGGGCCTCCCCACCCTCATCGTGAAGAATTTCTTCCTAATGTCGAATCTAATTTTCCCCCTTCCAATTTAAAGCCATTCCTCCCTATCCTGTCTCTCCAGGCCCTTGTATAAAGCCCCTCCCCAGCTTTCCTTTCAGCCCTGGAAGCTGCTCTAAGGTCTCCCTGGAGCCTTCTCTTCTCCAGGCTGAACAACCCCAACTCTCTCAGCCTGTCTCCATAGCAGAGGTGCTCCAGCCCTCGGATCAGCTCTGTAGCCTCCTGTGGACCCATTCCAACAGTTCCGTGTCCTTCTTACAATGTTCATACCAGAACTGGACACAGGGCTCCAGGTGGAGTCTCACAAGAGCAGAGTAGAGGAACAGAATCCCCTGCTTTTATGCTGCTTTTTATTGCTAACCCTGTCCCCTCTGTTGGCTCCTAGGTGTGGAGGGGCACCCTGGCTCGCCTGCGCTACAAGAGGACCAAGGCTGCCCTCACGATACTCAAGTATTACCGCCGCTACAAGGTGAAGGCCTACATCCACGAGGTGGCTCGACGATTCCACAACGTGAGGCTCATGAAGGACTATGGGAAGCACGTGCAGTGGCCAACCCCACCCAAAGTGCTGCGCCGCTTCGAAGAGGCTCTCCAGAGCATTTACCACAGGTACAGGGGGAAGTGCTTGCCTGTTCAGTCGAACTTAGAGAACACCTGCTGCTTGCTCTGTAAAGTTGGAGTAGAATCATAGAACAACCAGGTTGGAAGAGACCCACTGGATCATCAAGTCCAACCATTCCTATCAATCACTAACCCATGTCCCTCAGCACCTTGCCCATCCATCCCTTAAACCCCTCCAGGGAAGGTGACTCAACCCCCTCCCTGGGCAGCCTGTTCCAATGCCCAATGACCCTTTCTGTGAAAATTTTTTCCTAATGTCCAGCCTGAACCTCCCCTGGTGTAGCTTGAGGCCATTCCCTCTCATCCTGTCCCCTGTCCCTTGGGAGAAGAGCCCAGCTCCCTCCTCTCCACAACCTCCTTTCAGGTAGTTGCAGAGAGCAATGAGGTCTCCCCTCAGCCTCCTCTTCTCCAGGATAAACACCCCCAGCTCTCTCAGTCGCTCCTCTTCTTCTCCAACCCCTTCCCCAGCTTCGTTGCTCTTCTCTGGACTCTCTCCAGAGCCTCAATGTCCTTCTTGTGGTGAGGGACCCAGAACTGACCCCAAGATTCAAGGAGCAGTCTCACCAGTGCCGAGTCCAGAGGGAGAAGAACCTCCCTGGACCTGCTGGTCACGCTATGTCTGATCCAAGCCAAGATGGCATTGGCCTTCTTGACCACCTGGGCCCCTGCTGGCTCACGTTCAGTCGCTGTCAACCAACACCCCCAGGTCCTTCTCCTCCTGGCAGTGGCAGTGGCTTGGCCATCACAGCTACCAATTCCCTCAGGACTGTGGGATGCATCTCATCAGGTCCCATAGAATTAGATATGTTCAGGTTCCTCAGGTGATCACAAAACTTATCCTCCGCTACTGTGGGAGGGTGTTCAACCCTTTGGGTTTTAACCCTTTCTGGTCTTGCTGTCCCATGACCCAGGAGGGGTGAGGAGAGCGGTTATCAGTGAAGACTGAGGCAAAAAAGTTGTTAAGTCCCTCAGCATTCTCCTCATCTCTTGATTTTCTACTTCTAAGGACTGAGCGCTCTTGAGCTTTATGGAAAGCATCCTTGAATATTTGCTAGCTCTGTTGTCCTCCCTTGTCCCTGAGGACCATGTCAAGCAGGTCCTACCAAGGAACTCCTTGAAGAGCTGGAATTCTGCTTTCCTGAAATTTAGTGTCCTGACTATACTCCTCACCTTTCCCATATACCTCTGGACCTTGAACTCAACCAGTGCATGATTCCTGCAGCCCAGGCTGCCTCCGATCTCAACGTCACTGATGAGTTCACTTGTATTGGTGACCATCAGTATTGCACCTCCTCGGGTGGGATTGTCTATCAGCTGGACTCGTGAAAGCCACCCACAGCCTCTCTGCGTAGGGTCCTGACTTCTCAACAAGCTCAGTTATCATAACTATAAAATTTTAACTGCTAAAACACTTTTCATTACATTAATCCCAGAGAGCTGGTGTCGCTGCCAAAGGCTGGAGTGTGGTGTGGAGTCACAGATGGGCTTCCCTGCCCTGTTCCGTGTTACACTCTGTTAGATTCTGATTGCAGGGCCAAATTTAGCGCTGAAAGGAGAACAGTGGTGTAAATGAGCCAAAAAATGGCCTTCCATAAGCTTTATTGCAAACAGATGTGCCAGTAGTTGGCTTCTGGCTATTGGGCATGGAGGATACTGGCCAAACTTGTCAGGAGTCAGGGAGGATGTTTCACTTTCAAGTGATAACCAACACCTCAGCATTATGAACACAGTGAAGGATTTCTTTCTCCCCTGACATTTGTAGTCTAGGGGTGTTCTTGTTGGCAGAAGGAGCCCTCGTGGTGTGTGGTACAGGCTGTGGAACTGATTCAGGTGTTTTACGGCAGGTGGAGGGCAGGGGAGCTCATCCGGAGTGTCCCACCGGAAGTCCTACCTCAAGTGAGGGCCAAGGTTGCTGCCATGGAAGTGCTGAAGGGTCACAGAGCTGATATCGGCCTACAGAGAGCATGGGAGGGCAATTACATCGCACTGGTGAGTACAAACGAAGGGATCGGTGCAGTGCCTGGGGCTCAGGGTGCTACAGGGGCAGGAATTGGAAAAGTGACTGTTGGTAGACTGAGAGAGCTGGGGGTGTTCAGCCTGGGGAAGAAAAAGCTCCAGGGAGACCTTACAGAAGGTTCCAGTACTGAAAGAGGCTCCTGGAAAGCTGGGGAGGTGCTCTGGATCAGGGAGCACAGAGACAGGATGAGGAAGAATGGTTTGAATCTGAAAGAGAGGAGAGTGAGATGAGATCTGGGGAATAAAGGTTTTGCTGTGAGGCTGGAGAGACCTTGGCCCAGGCTGCCTAGAGCAGTGGTGGCTGCCCCATCCCTGGAGGGGTTCCAGGCCAGGTTGGATGGGGCTTGGAGCCCTTGATCCAGTGGGAGGTGTCCCTGCCCATGGCAGGGGTGGCACTGGGTGGGCTTTGAGGTCCCTTCCAACCCAATCATTCTATGATTCTGTGGTTTCTTGGGAGGGCGAAGTTCTTTGCAATTTCCTCTGTCAATTGGTTTATGTAATTTCGGAATCTTTAACTTCTGCTGCACTAAGTGTTATTTCTCTGAATACTGAGCCTGGCTTGAGCATCACAGGCCACATTAAAAGATAATGAGCGATGCCACCAGCTGGCTTTCCAAATGGCCAAAGCTGTAAGGAAATCTATATGAAAGTAAAATTCTCACTAGAATGCAGTGTTAATAAATAGCATAAAATGGAAAGGGACAAAGAAACTCTCTCAAAGACAGCTGCATCGCTTCCTTCTTCTCTAACCTTCCTTTAAGCAGTTTGTTTTATTAAGGCTGGTTCTCAGCCAGCAAATGCACCTCAGGATGCTCTGAGTGCTGGAGGGACGAGGTGGAGTGGGGCATGCGGCTGCTGTGATGTGATGCTGTTATGTTCTTCAGTCAGCACAGAGTTACGTGCCCATCTCTGCTCTTTCAGAAACCAGACAACCCTCAGACCACGGGCTCCTTCATCCCTGTGGCCAACGAGCTGAAACGGAAAGACAAGTACATGAATGTGCTCTTCTCCTGTCACGTCCGCAAGGTAACTGGCATGCACATTGTCGGCAGACGTGGGCTGGGTGGAAACTCCTTGTGGTTCAGGTGAAACCTTGGGAGGACAAGGGCAAGGAGGCAACGTGGAGATCATAGAATCATAGAATCACCAGGTTGGAAAAGACCCACCAGATCATCGAGTCCAACCATTCCTATCAAACACTAACCCATGTCCCTCAGCACCTTGTCCACCCGTCCCTTAAACCCCTCCAGGGAAGGTGAATCAACCCCCTCCCTGGGCAGCCTCTGCCACTGCCCAATGACCCTTTCTGTGAATTGGGATGCCTTTATCCAACAAATTGATAAAATTCTTTCAGCAGTGTTGTGGAGGACAAGGCAGCAGCTTTACAGGGTCTCTGAAGATGTGTGTAAGCCTGGCAATTTCACTAGTCTCCATGCTTAAACCCATAAGCAAACAATCCCGTGCTTGGGTGTAACATCTGTTTGAGAGAATTGTTTATCTTCCTACTTATGTGGACAAGAAGTGTCTGGGCAAACCTGAAGTGAACAAAGGAGAGCAGAGCAGCCATCTTGAACTTTGCAAGCTAACGAGGCGAAGATCTGACATTTCAGGATTTACTGTTTCACTTCCCAACCAGTGCACTCCTTTAGGTAACCTGTGATGCCTTGAATTCCAGCATCAGCTTTGCAGAGCAAAGTGCTGTAGAGCCCTCGAGCAGCTCCGTGCTTTGACTACAAGAGCACGTTTTTTAACCCTGAAAACAGCATTAACCTTCTTTTACTCTTCACATACAACAATTTATATCCTACGCTGTCTTTTCAAACAAAGATGTTTCTCTTGTCAAAAATACGAGCTGTAACATTCTTCCTCTCTGGAGATGTTCAAGGCCAGGCTGGGTGCTGAAGGCCTCTCTGAATGTACAGTGATTCCCGGCCATCTCGATACCACTCTGAAGGCCCCTGGCATGAGGCTAGCAGGGGACTGAAGAGTTACAGAAATGAAGATGTAATTAATTATAAGATGATTTCATTGCTGCCCTTAGAGAAATACTCTTGAACAGCGCATCAGCCCACAGAGGAAGGTCACTTAAGTTCACTCATGGTGTATTTTCATGACTCAGCCTATCTGAGGATTCTTGAGGAAAAAAATGTGCTGTTACGGCTGGTCCCTTAGGCCGGCAGGAAGGTGTCACAGAATCACTAGATTGGAAAAGACCCACTGGATCATCAAGTCCAACCATTGCTCTCAACCACTGAACCATGTCCCTCAGCACCTCATCCACCCATTTAAACCTCATCCACCCATTTAAACCTCTTCAGAGAAGATGAATCAACCCCCAACCTGGGCAGCCTCTGACACTGCCCAGTGACCCTTTCTGGGAAAAATTTTTTCCTAATGTCCAGCATGAACCTCCCCTGGCAGAGCTTGAGGCCATTCCCTCTTGTCCTGTCCCCTGTCCCTTGGGAGAAGAGCCCAGCTCCATCCGCTCCACAACCTCCTTTCAGGTGGTTGTAGAGAACAATGAGGTCTCCTCTCAGCCTCCTCTTCTCCAGGAGAAACATCCCCAGCTCTCTCAGCCGTTCCTCATAAGGTCTGTTCTCCAGCCCCTTCACCAGCTTCGTTGCTCTTCTCTGGACTCGCTGCAGAGCCTCAACATCCTTCTTGTGCTGAGGGGCCCACAACTGACCCCAGGATTCGAGGTGCAGTCTCAGCAGTGCCGAGTCCAGAGGGAGAAGAACCTCCCTGGCCCTGCTGGTCACACCGTTTCTGATCCAAGCCAAGATGCCATTGGCCTTCTTGGCCACCTGGGCCACTGCTGCCTCATGTTCAGTCGCTGTCAACCAACCCCCCCAGGTCCTTCTCCTCCTGGCAGCTTTCTAGACAGACTACATGAGGCAAGCCTGGAGTTGATGTATTTAAATTTTTTTATGTACTGAACACACCTCGTGACCTTTGTCATATTAAATGCCATTAAATTCCTTGAGATGGATTATTTTAGCTGCTGATTGACACTGTTCTAGGAAAGTGGAAGAAGCAACCCTAGTTCTCGCCAGCCAGGACGCTGCTCTCGAAGTGCTGATAATGCTGGGGAAGTTTTCTTTAGCTTGAGTGCGTGGGGCCTTCATTTCAACAGCTTGGGATGAATAATAACGGTGAATCTGTTTGGACCGAAGCTGTTCCAACTCTTTTTATAGATGGTTTGTGAAAATACTCTGAAGTCTCACTGATGGGAGGCGCGTGTGCTCGCTCCCTCGCAGTAGGTAGAGGTAGAAGGAGGTCGTTTCTGCCTGTGGAAAAATCCATCATTTCTGAGCATCTCTTCTTTTTTTAAAGGAAGATTTTTGCCTCAGGAAGCTGAATGCATATTTCATGCACACCACCAGGATTTGTTTCATCACCTTGGAAACAACAGTTCTCTTAATTTTTGGGGGAAAAGGCTTTTCTTTTCACTTCACTTTCTTCCTTGTCATTTGTGGCAGCAAGCTCCCTGGAGAGGCCTATTGCTTCCCGTGTCCAGAGCCCAAGGTGCCTACAGGCTCCTGGAACCTTGTTTGGAGGTTTTTCTGCTATGAACCAGGCTTTGATTTTCCCCGTCAAATGGTCAGGAAGCTAAATTGAGACTGGTTCAAATTTGGATCAACAAAGATGTAAATATAAATACAAAATAACCAGAAGGTGCTGAGAACGCAGTGCTAGGTAGGGCTGTTCTCCAGAGGGAACGAGCTGTAGCAAAGAACAGAAGGGCTGTCTCTCCTCCTACAAACCCAAAGGAATTGGTGGCATTTGCTTCCCAATGTGACAGTTTGCTTCTAAATCCATGGCATGTATTATTGACATCATAAAAAAGCAGGTCCAGGGAGGTCCTTCTCCCTCTGGACTCGGCACTGGTGAGACTGCTCCTCGAATCCTGGGGTCAGTTGTGGGCCCCTCAGCACAAGAAGGATGTTGAGGCTCTGGAGCGAGTCCAGAGAAGAGCAACGAAGCTGGGGAAGGGGCTGGAGAAAAAGAGGAGCAGCTGAGAGAGCTGGGGGTGTTTATCCTGGAGAAGAGGAGGCTGAGGGGAGACCTCATTGCTCTCTATAACTACCTGAGAGGAGGTTGTGGAGAGGAGGGAGCTGGGCTCTTCTCCCAAGGGACAGGGCACAGGACGAGAGGGAATGGCCTCAAGCTCCACCAGGGGAGGGTCAGGCTGGACATTAGGAAAATTTTTTTCCCAGAAAGGGTGATTGGGCAGTGTCAGAGGCTGCCCAGGGAGGGGCTTGATTCACCTTCCCTGGAGGGGTTTAAGGGACGGGTGGATGAGGTGCTGAGGGACATGGGTTAGTGTTTGATAGGAATGGTTGGACTTGATGATCTGGTGGATCTCTTCCAACCTGGTTGTTCTATGATTCTATAAATAGTCTGTAGGTGTGTGAGACACCTGGAGCAAACTTAGAAAGAGATGGAAAGGACAAGCTCAAGGACAGTGAGAATTTGCTTCTGATGCAGGATGAAGTGCTGGACTTCCCTTTCAGAGCATCTCTAGCTGTTCAGCTGGATTGGTTGTTCAACGTGAGCACTAAAACCAGTGGGTAACCACAAGAAAAAGGTGGAATTACAGCAACCTCCCAGTACTGGAAGTGATTCCAGGAAAGCTGGGGAGGGGCTCTTGATCAGGGAGTGCAGGTATAGGATGAGGAGAATGGTTTTCAGCTGAAAGAGGAGATATTGAGATGAGATCTTAGGAAGAAATGTTTTGCTGTGAGGATGAGGAGGCCCTGGCCCAGGTTGCCCAGAGCAGTGGTGGCTGCCCCATCCCTGGAGGGGTTCAAGGCCAGACTGGATGGGGCTTGGAGCCCCTGATCCAGTGGGAGGTGTCCCTGCCCATGGCAGGGGTGGGACTGGCTGGGCTTGGAGGTTTGTTTCAACCCAAACTGTTCTGATTCTATCACTTTAAAACACACTTGTAGAACTACTACAATATTGGATTGTCCTGCAAAAACCATTCCCACACTCTGCTCAGCAGCCATGGAAACTTCTGCAGTGAGATGGATGTGGTTGTACAGTGAGCTCTGCTCCATTTGTCACCAGGGGCTCCAGGCTGGGGTTGGCATGGACAACACTCTGATGGGAGCAACAAGCAGGACCATGATAGCAGTGTCAGACCCTTTGAAAGAACGTTAAATCCACAAGAGGGGTTTTGGAGCTGTGCCTGCACGGCGCCAGTGCTGAGGCTGCAGCCTGGAGACGCCTCTGCTCAGACTCCTGAGCCATGGAGCACATTGTGAGCTGCGCAGCCAGATGACGGTTTGAGGAGCCTGTACTGCTCTGCTCAAGCACAGAGCGTGTAGCACCAGCCACCCCTAACCTACTTTCTCTGGGCTATTCAGTGTTTCATAGCCTTTAGTTTTTCCCCTCTCCCACTCAGCTGCTTTCTACAGTAAAGCCAGTTATTCAGCGTCTCTTCCCATGAGATTTTCCAGGCTCTCAATCATTTCATTTACCTCCTGTGAACCAGCAGAGTCTCCTTCACGTTCACCATCCCGGTGCCTCTCACACTATTCCGAGAGGGACCTCAGCCCCAGGACGTCATTCCCCGTGCATGTCTTCACCGCCTGCTATCACCTCGCCTGCTTTCAGCTGCTTTGCCTGTTTGTGCCAAGATCGATCCCGAGCTGTCGAAAATCTTCAGTTACTTGTTCTGAGTTGGTGCTTTTCATTTAAAGCTGTCATATGGCTTTCCAATTTGCATTTTCTGCCTTTATCCACTCTGAACTTTGCCTCTCTCTGCCTGTTGACTGGGAATATTTCAGTCCTCCTGATTTCACCCAGTAAAATCCTGTTTGTGTTCATCCGCTTCGTCATGTCTTGCCCTTGTCTGCCCTTCTCAACTGATGAATAAACATCGCTGTGACTGCCATACACCGGTGGCTCCGGGTTTGCTGGAGTGAAAAATACTTTCTCCTCTGTCCTACTTCTCACTTGCTTTTGACAAGAGTTGGTCTGTCCAGAGAAGAACAACGAAGCTGGGGAAGGGGCTGGAGAACAATGAGCGGCTGAGAGAGCTGGGGGTGTTTAGCCTGGAGCAGTCTCACCAGTGCCAAGTACAGAGGGAGAAGAACCTCCCTGGTGGACCTGCTGGCCACACCGTGTCTGATCCAAGCCAAGATGCCATTGGCCTTCTTGGCCACCTGGGCCACTGCTGCCTCATGTTCAGTCACTGTCAACCAACACCCCCAGGTCCTTCTCCTCCAGGCACTTTCCAGCCAGACTTCTCCTAGTCTGGAGCTGCTCAGGGTTGTTGTGCCCCAAGTGCAGGATCTACCATTTGGCCTTGTTAAACCTCATCCCATTGGTCTCAGCCCATGGATCCAGCCTGTTCAGATCCCTTTGTCAGATTTGTTACTGCAGTGTTTTATTCTACATGTTCTTGCAGTGCTTAAGGGGAACTGAAAGTTTGCTTCCCCACAGGTCAATCGCTTTAACAAGGTGGAGGACAGAGCGATCTTCATTACCGACAGGCACCTTTACAAGATGGACCCGATGAAGCAATACAAAGTGATGAAGACCATCCCCCTCTACAACGTGAGTATGAGCACTGGGGAATCTCATCGCAGGCTCTCTTGCTAATCTGTGGTGCATCTGCTGTTTAGCTCCATTTCCATATCCATAAAATGGAAAAAACATCATGATTTACAATTTTTAATACATTTAATGTCTTTAAGGCAGTTCTAGGGGGAGGCGTTGGAACTGGATGGGCTTTGAGGTCCCTTCCAGCCCAAACTGTCCCATGATTCCATGTGACAGTGCAGTTATCTGTGGCACTGGTGCATCTTCTTAGCTCTTAATTTCAGTGCATGAAATAACAGCGAAACCCCAAACTGCTTATCGCTGCCTCTCCTGTTCATTCTTCTATTTTGGTTTTTATTTACTGTGCACTGGAAGATCTCAGCCCCTTAAAGGGGTTTGTGTTTCACAGCAGCTCTCGACACAATTTCTGCTCTCTGGGGGTTGGTTTGATCCTTTGTGTCTTGCTTGATTTTTTTTTTATATCTGTTCCTGTTTAATGTAAATCTTATCAAAGCAAAATTCAGGCTGATAGAGAGGTGTCTGCCCTTCGGGGTGATGGAGTTGATCTGCCAGCGACAAAGAAACCGATTATTGCTGTGGGAAGGAGGGTGGGGAACAACCTTGTCTTAGCCCTTCAGCATCACTGTGTGCTTGTTTTCCTGAGCCTGAGGTAGCGCTACGGTTATCTTCAGCCCACAGAACCAGGCTGGGTTGCTTGGAAATGTCCTACGCAAATTTGTCGGGAGGTTTGAGTGTGAAGAAATATGAAATCTGGCAGCCCTGAATTGCTGGAAGAGCAGAGATGGGATTCAGGCAAGGGCAAAATCTAATCTGCAAATGTGGAGTGAACGATTAGCTCCAGTGGCATCCAGAACGTGGATTTTGAGGGCCCTCTTCCAAGCTCCCTGCTTCCAAAGCTGTGCCCCAGCCACACACCACAGCACTGTGCTCGTCTGCCCTGTTTGTTTGCCCTCATATTGTCTGCGTGACATTGTCTCTTGATTTGGAAAGACCTCACTGCCAGGGTCATTTTCCTCCACTGATGTTCAGTTCGACGGACATTGTCTTGTAATTATGCAGAATGAACCTGTCAGCAGATTGTGCTGCTGAACGCTGACTCCTGCTTGTGCTAAACAACCTGTTCAAGCACACGGAGCCTCCAGGCGGAGTGGTTTTTCTACATGGGTGGGGGTTGTGAAGGATCCAGGTGATCTTGGGAAGAAATGTTTTGCTGTGAGGGTAGGGAGACCCTGGCCCTGGTTGCCCAGAGCAGGGGTGGCTGCCCCATCCCTGGAGGGGTTCAAGGCCAGGTTGTTTGGGGCTTGGAGCAACTGGACCCACTGGAAGGTGTCCCTGCTCATGGCAGGGGTGGGACTGGATGGGCTTGGAGGTCCTTTCTGACCCAAACTGTTCCATGATTCTGTGGTGGTTCTTTGATTAATTTTGTTCATCACAATTTTTCAATATTGGTTTTCTGAGCTGTTACCTCAAACAAAGTAGTTATGTCGCTGCAATTCACTCACCACAGCAATAATCACAGGTGAATCTGTATTTAACTCAGTGTTAGAAAGAACTCTGTTTTACCTGTGTGCTTGAGGGGTTTATCGGAGGAGCCTGGACATCTATTTCCAGCCCCCTCCCATGGGCAGGGACACCTCCCACAGGATCAGGGGCTCCAAGCCCCATCCAACCTGGCCTTGAACCCCTCCAGGGATGGGGCAGCCACCACTGCTCTGGGCAACCTGGGCCAGGGCCTCCCCACCCTCAGTGTGAAGAATTTCTTCCTAATGTCCAATCTAAATCCACTTTAAAGCCACTGGCCCTTGTCCTATCTCTCCAGGCCCTTGTAAAAAGCTCCTCCCCAGCTTTCCTGGAGCCCCTTTCAGTGCTGGAAGCTGCTCTAAGGTCTCCTTGGAGCCTTCTCTTCTCCAGGCTGAACAAGCACAGCTCTCTCAGCCTGTCCTTGTACGGGAGATGCTCCAACCCTCAGATCATCCTTGTAGCCGTACAAATTCCAGCAGTGTCGATGTGTGTGTCAGTGTATGTGTCCTTCTGGGAGGAGGACGGTGCCCTGCTGCTCTGCAAAGGTGAACGCGGCCGACAGGCGCCTGCTGCAGGCTGGCAACAGCTCTGAGCACCCTGGCAACATCCTTACGGATGGTGTTGCCATGGAGATCTCGCTGGAGACACTCAGCTGATGCCTGTTACTACCGCAAACCTGTTGTCAGCTGAAGAAATCCCCCTGCAGCTCCTGCTCTCCTCTAACTGGGGTTCCCTGTACCCATGTAGCCCATCCTGCAGGGCTGCCCGTGTCCCCAGCTCTGCCTTCTCCGTCCTGCCTGGGCAGGAATCAGAAACGCTGTGCAAGTGGTGACAAAGCAATCGCTTTTGTTTCAGCCCTGACCATTTCAGGACCTTATGAGGAGCTGCTGAGAGAGCTGGGGGTGTTTATCCTCAGAAGAGGAGGCTGAGGGGAGACCTCATTGCTCTGTCCAACTCCCTGAAAGGAGGTTGTGGAGAGGAGGGTAATGGCCTCTTCTCCCAAGGACAGGGGACAGGACAAGAGGGAATGGCCTCAAGCTCCACCAGGGGAGGGTCAGGCTGGACATTAAGGAAAAATGTTTCCCAGAAAGGGTGATTGGGCAGTGTCAGAGACTGCCCAGGGTGGGGGTTGATTCACCTTCCCTGGAGGTGTTTAAGGGATGGGTGGACGAGGTGCTGAGGGACATGGGTTAGTGTTTGATAGGAATGGTTGGACTCGATGATCCGGTGGGTCTCTTCCAACCTGGTGATTCTATGATTCTGTGGGGTTGAGGTGATACATTGGGGCATTTTCTCTGTGCCAGTGTTGTGGCAGGTACCTCAGAAGCGCCGATGGCCTTTTTGTTTTTACCTAGAGAGAAAATAAACAGATAATGGCAAAGCCAGAATGAAAAGGTGGCTACACTGCAGAATGGATCTTGCCACCACCTTCCCCAGTGGGGAATAGTGGACTGGAGAGCAGAGCTGGTGGTAGTGTTTGCACACGCAGAGATAAGCACCTTCTTTGGAGTCATTTCTCTTGCATTATATTTATTTGTTCGGGTGCTGGGGAGAGGTGAAAGAGGGAAATTTCAAAAGGGCTCTTGGACTTCTGATGTGATTTTGTTGAATAATTAATATTTCAATAGGCTTTTCAAATCCAGAGATTTCAACTGGCTCATCTTTCACACTTGGTGCACATGTAAAACCTGGATGGCTCCAGTCCCTGCGGCGCTATTGTGCTCCCGGGGTGTGATTGAAGCATGCAAATTAATTTTAAGGGACACTCTAAACCCCGGCAGCTGTCAGTGCCTGTGCGTGAAGCAAAGCTGGTTTTTAAAGTATTTCATATCCCCGAAATAGCCTGAGCAGCAGAGAATAAACTCCACCTGCGCTGGGTGGATGCAACTGGTGGCAGGAGGGCTCTGCTCAGCATTTAAACTATCGAGTTGCAGTGGTTGAGGGAATGTTGTGTGGTGAGAAGAAGGCAAGAAAATACGAGTGATGCTAAAGGCATGTAGTGAGAAAGCAGAATCCACGCCACACGCTGTCTGTCGGCCGCGCTGTGCCTTGTGCTCCCTGCGATGTGTTAGACACTCGGAGCTGGAGCAGCTCTCTGGGCGTCACGTTGTGACTGCTAAAGCCAACACCCGGCTCCAGGCTGCTCCTGAGTGCGATTCACGCTTCTGAGAGCAGCGAGCAGGCTCCGGCTCGGTTTGTGTTGAGATCCCCCGACAGAGCACTGGCTACCTAGAACGCTTCTTTCTTTAAGAAGGAAATAATGACTTCTGTGTCCACATGATGGTACCTCAGTGCCTGCTGCTTTTGGGGCAACATGCAAATCTCTGGATGCTTCCAAGGAGTTGTGCAGCCCTTTGGTGGACAGGGAAGGGCTGTGGTGTCCTTTCCGTACTCAGCATTCATAGAATCACAGAACAACCACGTTGGAAGAGACCCACCGGATCATGGAGTCCAACCATTCCTATCAAACACTAAACCATGTCCCTTAGTACCTCGTCCATGCATCCCTTAAACCCTTCCAGGGAAGGGGAATCAACCCCCTCCCTGGGCAGCCTCTGCCAGTGCCAAATGACCCTTTCTGTGAAAAATTTTTTCCTTATGTCCAGCCTGGCCCTCCCCTGATGGAGCTTGAGGCCATTCCCTCTCGTCCTGTCCCCTGTCCCTTGAGAGAAGAGCCCAGCTCCCTCCTCTCCACAACCTCCTTTCAGGGAGTTGGAGAGAGCAATGAGGTCTCCCCTCAGCCTCCTCTTCTCCAGGATAAACACCCCCAGCCAGGTCATTGACTTCCAAAAAAAACCCTGTTATTTCACCTTGTTGCTTTCCATGGGCGTGAGGACCTGCACACTGCCACTGCCCTCAGGGATCTGGTAGAGGAGGATGCTGAGGGCAAGCCTGGGATCCTGCAGAGGAAGGAACGAGCCTGGTGAGTGGCAAAGACCTATTGATGTATATAACTTCATTCTTGCTTTCTCTTCCCAGTTGATAGGATTGAGCGTCTCCAATGGAAAGGACCAACTCGTAGTCTTCCACACGAAAGACAACAAGGATCTCATTGTGTGTCTCTTCAGCAAAGAGCCCTCGAACGACAGCAGGATCGGAGAGCTGGTGGGAGTCCTGGCAAGTCACTTCAAGAGGTCAGTATTGGGGCTGGAGTTTGTTGAGAGCTCAGTCTAGTGTGTTGGGTCAGAAACTCCCCCTGGAGTCGTCATGGTACCTACCAGCCTTGAGCTTGATCTGTGTGACTTCACTGTGTTACTGGGATACCACAGCAACATTTATTTCTGTGCACTTTGGGGACGTGATTTTTAGTGGCAACACTTTGCTTTCCCGCTCCACCTTTCCTGCGTATTTTCATTAGGGTGTGGGTGTTTGGGGACAGAGATCATTGAAGATGCTTTTTGAGTGCATCACGAAGTCTCTCAAATGCTTCTCGCAGTCAAGTTTTTAACATAAAATTAAGATACAGTCATTCCTTTCCCAGTGTGCTCCCTCTGCTCCCAGTATCAGTAGAAAATTTATTCCTTGAGCTGTCAGATGTCATCTTTGTTTCCCGTTTCTCTTGTAAATCAGTGCACAGAGGCTGGTTTACTGGCAGCATGAATGCTTTAGTGGTTGTCTTGCTCTGAGCTTCTGCAGCTGAACCAGCAGCATCACCTTTACACCACAGAGCAAGTTTGGGACTGTCCGGACAAGCCTCACAGCAGCAGCTGCGTTGCAGGCAATCTCATAAACGTTAATGCTTTAGAGAAATGGTGTGCGGAATGAAAACGAACCTTCAAAATTGTTTCCTTACTCCTCCAGAACAGATTCTTATGAGGGTTGATGTTGTTCAGTGTCCCACGTGGCACTGGCTTTTACCACGCAGTCTTATGCTCTGTTCATGACCCATAAAGAGGAGATTTCATAGGTGAATATTCCTACAGAGCTGCAAGGGGAAGGACGCTGACAGTGACTTTAGGTGATACGACGTCCCCGGGTCCTTTTTTCATGGATCCAAGCAGAGCGTGATGCTTCAGTCGCTGCTGGAGGGAGGTGCCAAATTCATTTGAAATGAATTCTCAGCGTCGGCATAACTTGTTTGGGGCAATCAGTGCTGAAAAAGCTACAGAAAACCTTCTCCGGTTTTGCTTTTACCTAAATACAGCTTCATTTCAAAGGCAGGTGCTTCCAAAGGCTCCAGAGAGATGGGTGTTGTAAAGCAACGCGCTTCCTTTTGAGAAGCCTGTGAAGTAGCTGGAGCTCTTTCATGTCTGGCATGTTTGGAACACAGGTGACATCTGCTGCAGCGAGCTGATGCTCCTCGGCACCTTAACAAGTCTCTCATGGCGGGAGGAGCTGTGAAACTGTTGATTCCGCTCCACATCCCGGGTGTTTGGTGTTCAGGCAGCCCTGGTGTGCTGTTCCTTTCGCTCGGACATGATGACGTCCTCAGCTTTTTCATCCACATCCAGTGGAGCTCAGTGGGAGGCAGGCGCTCGTCAGTGTAAGCGAGTGTTTGTGTGGCCAGCAGGCTGGAATATTAGGGTATAAATTGTTGATTCTCCGTTTCTTAGAGTGATTTTAACAATAGGAGTTAGACTTGAAGAAGGAAAGGTTCTGGGGAGACCTTAGAGCAGCTGCCAGTACTGAAAGGCCTCCAGGAAAGCTGCGGAAGGGCTCTTGATCAGGGAGTGCAGGGAAGGGATGAGTAGGAGCTGTTTTTCAGCTAAAAGAAGGGAGACTGAGATGAGATTTTAGGTAGAAATGTTTTGCTGTGAGGGTGGGGAGGCCCTGGCCCAGGTTGCCCAGAGCAGGGGTGGCTGCCCCATCCCTGGAGGGGTTCAAGGCCAGGTTGGATGGAGCTTGGAGCAACGGGCTCCAGCGGGAGGCAGGGGCTGGAATTGGATGGGCTTTGAGGTCACTCCCAGTCCAAAACATTCTGTGATTCTGTGTTTTTTACTTTAAAGAAGAAGTAGTTTTTTATCTAATCACTGTCTGTAGAAGAATGGCAGTTCAAGACACTTCTATGCTCTTTAATCTTCACTTCAAACAATATTCGCATTCTTTTTTACTGCTTCAAATGGCAAATCTCAGCCCAGCTGGCTAAACGGGAGAGCTGCTCTGAAAGCCTCTTTTTCTCCCACATCTAAGAGTTCCTAGTTGTACAGTAATGTACGGGAACAGCTCACGTTTAGTTTTCCAAATACCCAGATGTCATGGTTTCCTTCTTCAAAGCAGTATCTGTAAATCAAAATAAAAGGCAATCCTCTCCTTTTCAGCCACTTTCCATCTTCTAAGAGTAAAAAAATCCCTGTCGCTCAATGGGATTAGCTGACCCCTGGCTCGAGAGGCACTTTGGGAATTCCTCATTAAACGGGATTAGCTGAAAGTAACCGTGTGCCTGATGGCGAGTGTCGGGTTTCTCTCTTCTGCTTGTCAGGAGGTGGTTGCTGTGAAAAGAAAGTGGATATGGCAGTAAAATCTTGGACCTGAAAGTTCAATCGCTGTGTGACCCTGGAATGGGACTTGAGAGCTTGACTCCACCTGGGACGTGGCGAGCAGCTTCCTCAGGTTACAGGGTTCTCACTTAAGGCCTCTCTGAACATGCAGAGTGATTCCCAGTACTGGTCTGAGTGCCCCTGGCATGAGGTTTTAGCAAGGGCAAAGCTGAGCTTAAGCTGAAAGATGAGAGATTAAGATGAGATCTTACATAGAAATATTTTGCTGCCCAGGTTGCCCAGAGCAGGGGTGGCTGCCCCATCCCTGGAGGGGTTCAAGGCCAGGCTGGATGGGGCTTGGAGCAACCAGATCAAGTGGGAGGTGTCCCTGCCCATGGCAGGCATGGAACTGAGTGGGCTTTGAGGTCCCTTTCAACCCAAACCATTCCATGATTCTAAAGGGCAGGTTGCACAGCAGCCCTTGGCCCTTTGTGATGTTGTAGGGAATGACAACAATGCGATAAATCCTGTACAATTCCCTGCTGGTCTGTACTGGTGAAAAGCCAAGGAGGTGCCTGCTGATGGCATCTGGGCTGAGGATGCCCAAACAGTCAAAGTTAGATGCTTTTTTTTCAGTTTTTATTACTTTTCCGAAGTCTTTGAACTGGGAACCTCACTGCTTACACATGATGTGTTGGGAATTTGGGGAACTTTTCAGTGAACAGTAGCTGAGGCATAACATTCAGGCATCTCGTCTTCTGATGCTGTGTTCTAGGAACTACTCTAACAGTAGAATCATAGAATCATAGAATCACCAGGTTGGAAGAGACCCACCGGATCATCGAGTCCAACCATTCCTATCAAAATAGGGACAAAAAAATAGGGACTATCAAAATAGTAGGGACACTGTCCTGGTTTATTAGACTCAAACCCTTCAAATCTGGGACTGTGTTGCCTGAATTCACATCTTTTCCCATTGCCCACGCTGATCTCCGTGAAACGACATCTGTTGAAAAATCATTCCTTGTAGGACTTTCCTTACTTCCAGATTGTGATCAAAAATCAGTGTTGATAAAGCACCAAACCAGCGTGATGCTTCTGTGAGCCGTGAAACTTCAGAGCAGTGACTTCGATGGTTAAGATGGTGGACTGAATGTAGTTGAGTTAAGGAGTGTTTGACTCACACTTCTAATTTTGTCAGCTAGATTCTATTATTTTTAATAAAGCAATTACTTAAGTTGCTGATTCCCAGCAACTTCCCTGGGGAAGGCAGCTGGGATGCTAGTCTAATAATCAAGGGAACTCGTGCCAGCAGGTAGACGTGTCCATCAACTTGAGTCCTCCTGGGTGTTCTCCTTGCTGTGGCTGTCTCAGAGCCCTCACGCGTGTCCAGAGAAGAGCTGTGATGAAGCAAAGTGCATGAAATATCTGGAGAAATCCTCTAACAGCTCCATGTGCTGGGTGGTCCCTTTCAGAAGCAAGTGGATGCAGTTGGGATCATGGGACTCTTCCTATGCTGCTTGGCGGGAGGAATCGATGCTCTGAAGTGATGAGGGGAGCACGTTGCTTCTCATTGAAGGGGCTGGAGAACAGACCTTATGAGGAACATCTGAGAGAGCTGGGGTTGTTTATCCTGGAGAAGAGGAGGCTGAGGGGAGACCTCATTGCTCTCTGTAACTACCTGAAAGTAGGTTGTGGAGAGGAGGGAGCTGGGCTCTTCTCCCAAGGGACAGGGGACAGGACGAGAGGGAATGACCTCAAGCTCCACCAGGGGAGATTTAGGCTGGACATTAGGAAAAACTTTTTCCCAGAAAGGGTGATTGGGCAGTGTCAGAGGCTGCCCAGGGAGGGGGTTGATTCACCTTCCCTGGAGGGTTTAAGGGATGGGTGGATGAGGTACTGAGGGACATGGGTTAGTGATTGGCAGGAATGGTTGGACTCAATGATCCAGTGGGTCTCTTCCAGCCTGGTTGTTCTATGATTCTATGATCATTGGTTTGCCAAAACTCTTGCTCCCAGCGCAGGGCAGAGCTCTCAGAAGCTATGCATGTGGCACAGTGTCCTTCGAGTGTTGGAGCCTGTGCTGAGGAGAAAGGGACCTGAGGAGCTCTTGGAGGAGTGGGGATGGACATAAAAGGGGAGGATTATCTGCCAGGGAACGACTTACCATTTCCATTTTCTACACCCACATTGCTTCACGGTCCTTAAGCCTCTAGAAGATGGCCCAACGGATCAGCCAAATGTGTTGAGGGCTCTTTCTGGATGTACTTCAGCATCATACAGCGCCAGAGCAGATCTGATGGCAGCCAGTTGCCAAAACACCGATTGCTTCTATTCTCACCCTCTGGTGGCTCTCACAGTCCGTGTGTCACCTCCTGTGTACTGTCCTCTCCGCAGTGTGGAAGCAGTGTGTTCTAAACACTGTGGATTGTCGAGGCAGCTCCAGATGTCACCACCAAAGTTGTCTGAGACCCACCTTTGCTTCCAAGCACTGAGCAGCACCTCCTGCCTTAAAGGATTTCTCTTTTTTCGTCTGTGTTAAGCCCCACGTGGTGTTTTGTATCAGCCTTAGCCATGTAGTTCCCATCAAGGCCTATCAGTGTCCTGCTCTCTGCGATGCTCCCTCTTCCCCTAATCCCTGTATTGTCTCCAGCCACAGTCGCCGGTTCTTTCCAGGGTTGCTGAAGAGGAGGGGGAGGTAAAAAAATAGCAAGAAGCAATCTGTGCACAACTCCAGCAGAAAATCACATGCCTCAGGATAATTTTGTATTCCCTGTTGCACTTGGAGACCTGTCAGCCAATTTTAATTGTGAGTGTGCACTGGATTAATATTCTTTAGTTCTGGGTTCTTGAACTGGCAATGCCAGTTCAGGAACCTGAATGTATCTAAGTCTATGGGACCTGGTGAGATGCATCCCAGAGTCCTGAAGGAATTGGCTGATGAGGTTGTTGAGCCACTCTCCATGATACCTGACAAGTCCTGGCAGTCAGGAGACGTCCCTGGTGACTGGAAGAAGGGTAACGTTGTGCCCACTTTTAACAAGGGTAGGAAAGATGATCCTTAAACCCCTCCAGGGAAGGGGAATCAACCCCCTCCCTGGGCAGACTCTGACACTGCCCAATCACCCTTTCTGTGAAAAATTTTTTCCTAATGTCGATCCTAAACCTCCCCTGGTGGAGCTTGAGGCCATTCCCTCTCATCCTGTCCCCTGTCCCTTGGGAGAAGAGCCCAGCTCCCTCCTCTCCACAACCTCCTTTCAGGGAGTTGGAGAGAGCAATGAGGTCTCCCCTCAGCCTCCTCTTCTCCAGGATAACCCCCTCCCAGCTCTCTCAGCCATTCAGTTTGTTACAAAGAGACCTCACAAAGGGGGTTTCTGTTTTTTTAACTCTTTACAACAGTTGGTGTGATGGCATACTCTTCCCACAAACATGGCAAAGTGAAGGATTTTAAACTTTGCCTTTATCTAAAGAGTGGTGCTTAGGGTTGTTGTTAGGTGGTTACTGGTGGTTACTGGTGGTTAGAGTTATTTGCCATTATCCAAACAGTGGTGTTTAGGGCTGAGCTGCGAGAGTGCTTTCTGTTAACAGTGTGAGTGCTGAGGGGTTTGTCAGGATGGAAGGAAACATTCTCTAAGGACACCTTTTCCATCCATCGTGCAAGCGTGAGGACAGGCGCTGGACACAATTTTGATTCAATCCTTGAAACAAGACGGAGAAGATTCATTGTGATTTTATTTTTCTTGCTTAGGAGAAAAATCCTCAGCTTAGTTACAAGCAGGGTCTGGAATGCAAATCATTCAGTAGGGGAGCCCAGTTTGATTAAAATAGATTTAATTTCTTTTATTTTTTTTTCCACTGAAATGAAGAACTAGACCTTCCAGCTCAGGTCCAGGTATCACGCGAGATATTGAAACCACTTCAACTGGTCATGAAGCTGCTCTTCCATAACAAAATGGTTTTTAATCAGTTTAGAATGGGTCCCTCCTTTTAAAGCTGTTTACCTTCCTCTTGTAGAAGCCTTGATTGACTGCTGTGACCAATAGATGCAAAATGAGACTGATCGATGTACACCAAGACCAAGAGATGCACAATGAGACTGATAGATGCACAATGAGACTGATAGATGCACAATGAGGTTGCTAGGTGTACACTAAGACCAAGAGATGTACAATGAGACCAGTAGATGTACACCAAGACCAATAAATGTCTGTGCCAGTTGAAACACAAGCTTCTTGGGGAGACGATGGAGACTCCTGGTCTTGGCTTTTGGGGCCAGAGAAGGACAAGGAGAGCCCAGAGGGGTATTTGGAAGCAGGTGGGGTGCTGTGCCGCTCCCAAACCAGCCTCAATCTGAGGAGACAGCCCTCTCGGCAGGCAGACAGCCCTGCACAAAGGGAGGCTGTTCCAGCCGCTGGTATCAAATTAATCTGTCACTTCAGCTTGGTGAGCACTATGAAATTATCCATTAACTGACAATGGGTGTCAGCGGCGCCGCAGCTCGGCCGGTGACGAGTGCTCTTTAACTGGAAGTTGCCAGCGATGCTGGTGATTTCTTGTAGGCTAGACGAGATCAAAAGGAGTCGAGCGCTGCTTCAGAAAAGCGGACTGGAACCAAACTACTTCTGAATTGCGGTTTAATGCGATTTGTCCTTTGTCAGCGCTGCCAGCTACCCTGTGTTTAGCTCTGCTGAGCCGTGCCAGTGGCTGACACCATTGTTAGCGGCGGCTGGAGCCTGACAAAGGAGCAGACTTTATGCCCATCAGACTCTTCCTTGACGTTGCTTTCAGTGCTTGAGCTTTGTTCTTGTACAGGATTTCAATTCAGGATGCGGTTTTAGTCAAATTGTGCTGTACTTGGGGAAACCCCTCACCCGCAGTCGCCTGGGAGGCTCCGAGCACTGGGTGCTCGGCCCTGGTGAAAGGGAAACCAGTTTCCTTATTGAAAAGAAATAAACCCCCCCCATGCAACTGGAAGAATTGGCTTCATTCTCTTACCCGGTCTTAGTCACTTAAAAATATTTCTAGGATTTAGCTCAGATTAACCTCTGATTAATGTATGAGCTTTGTAATCATCTCTGATGATGCCTGAGGGGGTTTGTTGACCTCACAGTTGCAGCTTGGATTAAGAAATTGCAGTTTTCCTTTGAAATAGATTAAAGATTTGTTCCTTTCATTGACTTCCGGGCACGAACAGGAGCAGTGCTGGCACCACGATGGAGCACACTCTCTTTTTTAATCCTTTTATATTTCAGAAAGGCTTCTTCAGCTGTTGAGGCCTCCTCAGCTTTTCTGAACACTTGTCCTACTAGAAGGAAGCTCATTTCTAATTTCGTGAGACCTCACCTGGAGCCCTGTGCTCAGTTCTGGAGTCTCCAGCATGGGAAGGACATGGAGCTGTTGGAGCGACTCCAGAGGAAGCCACAGAGATGATCCAAGGGCTGGAGCATCTCCCGTATGAGGACAGGCTGAGAGAGCTGGGGTTGTTCAGCCTGGAGAAGAGAAGGCTCCGGGGAGACCTTAGAGCAGCTTCCAGGGCTCCAAGAAAGCTGGGGAGGGGCTCTTGATCAGGGAGTGCAGGGACAGGACGAGAGGAACGGTTTTCAGCTGAGAGATGAGAGACTGAGATGAGATCTCAGTGAGAAATGTTTTCCTGTGAGGGTGCGGGGGCCCTGGCCTAGGTTGCCCAGAGAAGCAGTGGCTGCCCCATCCCTGGAGGGGTTCAGGGCCAGGTTGGATGGGGCTTGGAGCAACTAGATCTAGTGGGAGGTGTCCCTGCTCATGACAGGGTTGGAACTGGGTGGGCTTTGAAGTCCTTTGCAACCCAAACAATTCCATGATTTATAATTCTGTGCAATGCAGGTGGCCATTTTATGGCAAGGATTTGATGTAAGCAGAGCATTAGCCTCTCTTCTTCCCGATTCCTTTCCACACCCACCATGTTTCTTCTACTTAGAAAAGCAACTTCAAAGCTCTCCCCACTGCCCCTGTCCCCTCTTTGCCCATGGAGCTTGTTCCTTAAGATGTTGAAGGGATAAATAAAAGAAAAAAAGAGAATTGAGAGTGGGAGGTGTCCCTGCCCATGGCAGGTGTTGGAACCGGATGATCTTTATGTTCCCTTCCAACCCAAACTATTCTATGATTTTTTTATCCTAATGTCTTAGAGCAGAGAGTCATAGAGTCACAGAATCACCAGGTTGGAAGAGACCCACGGGATCATCGAGTCCAACCATTCCCACCAATCTCTAAACCAGTTCCCTCAGTACCTCATCCACCCGCACCTTAAACACCTCCAGGGAAGGAGGTTTTAGCAACAGTTAGAAATATTTCATTCCAAGTCCTGCTGTGTTGTCTTTTAGGCAATGGCAACAGCTTAACTCTGCTCGATTGGTTTGCTGTGTTGCTTTTTATTAACATACTTGAGTGATATGTGACCTCCAGTAGCCTTTTAAGCTTATCTTCCCCAGCTCCTGCCTTTCCCTTGGGTTCTGGCTGGAGTTTGAGAGCCTTCAGGTTCTCTGGAGGTCTTGGAATGCTCCTGAGAAGTATACAAAGCAGTAAGAAAAAAAGAAACACTAAGCCAAGAGGCATCTCACAGTGGAAATGCAATTAACAAATGTACAGTTTGACAAACCACCTTTTTTAGCCTCTCGTGTGCCTCTTTGGCTTTCTGCCTCCTTTCTTCTTTTCTTCAGTTCCCAAGTCTTGAACAGGGAGCCACTTGAGAGGGTTGCGGCGGTACATGGGCCAGGGAGGCAGCGTCAGCAAACACGATAAAGTAAATCCGGTCATCACTATGTAGACAGTCCATGCAAACTGCTCAGTGATGTAGCCAGAGATAAAGCCAATTACTGCAGAGACGAGAATGATCCCTTGAAAAAGCCGTTCTGCCAACTTTAGGCCCTTGTAGTCCATCTTTGCGGGGATGGAGCGGAAGATGCGCAGCTTGGCGGCAGGAGCCCCGGGGCTTGGAGAGGCGGCTGGGGGCCGGCACTGGGAACGAAGAGGAGACCGGGAGCCGCAGCGAGCGCGGAGCGGAGCCATACGGTGACAGGGCCCCGGCTGCGGTGGCTGTACTGTGTACGGAGTACGGAGAGAGCAGGCAGGGAAGGCCGATGAGAAGCAGAGCAGGCTTTCTGCTGCAGTTTCTCAAGGGAAATGTCCTGATTCCCAAGCTTTTGTGCGCTGCCACCTGAGCAGAGTTCAGGCAGTGACCACCTGGACCAAGTGGCCGCAGCGACTGCGCTTGCAGGGGTTGTTGGTCTGACAGACCATGGGCTGCTGTCCCACCAGGCTCTGTGATGTCACAAGACCTTTCTCTGCCCACGGTGCAGGCCATGAAGCCTGAGGTGGAGCTGGGGAGGTCCTGCATGGGCAGATTTTGAAGCCTTCTCCAGCCACTGCTGTGCCCAGCAGAGGACACGGATCCCAGCTGTGGAGCAGGAGTGAGCCCCACATGAGCATCTAACACTTTCTGTGCCCTTTTGTGAAGTTCTTCTCGGCTGCCACCTGCACTTCAGAAATTTATGGTCAGGATATAAAACTGATGGAAGAAATCACACCTGAGTGGTCCCTGTGGGCAGCGATGTGAGGTGTCTGTGTCCTGCAGCCACTGCTCTGGCCTTCCCAATGCAGCTTCCTTTCTGTGCCGTGTAGTAAGGGCTCTCCCCAGCAAAGGTGTGAAAATAGGTGAATGTAAGAGTGTTTTGTGTTACAGAGATGTTCTTACAGGCTCTCTGCTATATTCGCTGTACCCATTATCACACTTTTCCAACCCGATTGTGATTTTCAGTCTTGAACTACAGCTCTTGGCAAGCATGAAAGCTTCGTAGAATCATAGAAAAACCAGGTTGGAAGAGACCCACCAGATCATCGAGTCCAACCATTCCTATCAAACACTAACCCATGTCCCTCAGCAGCTCATCCACCCGTCCCTTAAACACCTCCAGGGAAGGTGACTCAACCCCCTCCCTGGGCAGACTCTGACACTGACCAATCACCCTTTCTGGGAAATATTTTTTCCTAATGTCCATCCTGACCCTCCCCTGGTGGAGCTTGAGGCCATTCCCTCTCGTCCTGTCCCCTGTCCCTTGGGAGAAGAGCCCAGCTCCCTCCTCTCCACAACCTCCTCTCAGGTAGTTATAGAGAGCAATGAGGTCTCCCCTCAGCCTCCTCTTCTCCAGGATAAACACCCCCAGCTCTCTCAGCTGTTCCTCTTAGGGCCTGTTCTCCAGCCCCTTCCTCAGCTTTGTTGCTCTTCTCTGGACTCGCTCCAGAGCCTCAACATCCTTCTTGTGGTGAGGGGCCCACAACTGAACACAGGATTCGAGGAGCAGTCTCACCAGTGCGGAGTCCAGAGGGAGAAGAACCTCCCTGGACCTGCTGGTCACACCATTTCTGATCCAAGCCAAGATGCCATTGGCCTTCTTGGCCACCTGGGCCACTGCTGCCTCATGTTCAGTCGCTGTCAACCAACACCCGCAGGTCCTTCTCCTCCAGGCACTTTCCAGCCAGACTTCTCCTAGTCTGGAGCTGCTCAGGGTTGTTGTGCCCCGGGGGCAGGACCCGGCATTTGGCCTTGTTAAACCTTTGACACAAGCCATCACCTTGCCCTCTGGTCACTGGCACAAGCAGAAAGTATCTTCTAAAGAGCCTCAGTGGTGCAAACCGTAGTGCAGAAGTCCCGAGCCGCACCTTGAAACAGAGCAGGAGCAGCCTGGAGGGGCAGAGTTCCACTGCCAGTCAGACGTGTGTGGGTGTAAAACTGAAGTTTCTAAATATTGACGATCTTGCTGTTGGTTTAATTCTCGACCAAAGCGTCAACTACCTGCTGTTCCAGGAGCCTTTGCTCTCCAGCAAACAGATGGCCCCACGTTGGCTGCCCTTACGGGGGTTTAGTTTCACCAGCGAGTCCGTATTATCAAGCTGTCAAAGGACCCATCTGCCCCGAGCAGCTGTCCTGGCATCCACCGCTCTGTCTGCTGGGAACTTCCCTCTTCTACCATCTCAGGCAGATAAAACTTCTGTATTTGTGTTTTATTTGGGGAGGGGGTTGTAATTCACACCATCTGCCTCCTGTGCTTAAGCGAAGAGATGTTATGTTTGAAAACAAGCTACTAGAAAGAAGGAACCTTTCACACTCCCCTCATGCCTGGTGCTTTGCCAGATCCGTGTGTTGTACTAAACTTGGTTCAAAAATTGCAGGTTTGGGCTCAAAACACATGCAGATGTAGTTTTGGTGTCAGAGCTTCCTTCCAACTTGTGCGGATTCCGGTGTGTTTAGTGCCTGCTCTCCAGCTGACAGTCAGAGCTGAGCCAAAATGGGGAACCTGTGATGGCTTTAGATTGGAGGGGGGAAGATTGAGATTAGACATTAGGAGGAAATTCTTCATGTGAAATTCTGAGGCCCTGGAACAGATTGCTCAGAGCAATGGTGGCTGCCCCATCCCTGGAGGGGTTCAAGGCCAGGCTGGATGGGGCTTGGAGCAACCGGACCCGGTGGGAGGTGTCCCTGCTCATTGCAGGGGTGGAACTGGATGATCTTTAAGGTCACTTCCAACTCATAGAATCATAGAACAACCAGGTTGGAAGAGAACCACCGGATCATTGAGTCCAACCATTCCCATCAAAAACTAAACCATGCCCCTCAGGACATTGTCCACCCGTCCCTTAAACCCCTCCAGGGAAGGTGAATCAACCCCCTCCCTGGGCAGCCTCTGCCACTGCCCAATCACCGTTTCTGTGAATTTTTTTTTTCCTAATGTCCAGCCTGACCCTCCCCTGGTGGAGCTTGAGGCCATTCCCTCTCGTGCTGTCCCCTGTCCCTTGGGAGAAGAGCCCAACTCCCTCCTCTCCACAACCTCCTCTCAGGGAGTTGGAGAGAGCAATGAGGTCTCCCCTCAGCCTCCTCTTCTCCAGGATAAACACCCCCAGCTCTCTCAGCCACTCCTCTTCTTCCCCAGCCCCTTCCCCAGCTTCGTTGCCCTTCTGTGGACTCACTTCAGAGCCTGAACATCCTTCTTGCGGTGAGGGGCCCACAAGGGACCCCAGGATTCGAGGAGTGGTCTCACCAGTGCTAAGTACAGAAGAAACTCAAACCATTCCATGATTCTGTGTTGGATGCTGCTGCTGACAGTGCTGGGCAGGCTTGTCAGGCTCTAGCAGCTGCTGGTTACAACCCTCTGGAGATTAAAACTGTCTCATAGGTGATTAGCATAAGTTCACACATTCCTGCTTTGTTTCTTGTGCATCACTTATGGGATGGATCTTGAGTCCCATGATTTCTGACTAAAAGTGCTCAGTGGCTACCGTGTCATCAGCTCCAGGGACCAGATCCAGGCTTCTTCCTTTTAACTCCACACCTTTGGTTTTGGAGATGTGTACAAGATGGTTTTGCAATGATGAGGGGAAAAAAAATATTTCCAAGGCTGTTTACAGGAGTGAAAATTCAATAAAGTCCTAGAGTAGTTTGAGTGGGAAGGAACCTTAAAGATCATCCAGTTCCACCCCTGCCATGGGACACCTCCCACTGGATCAGGGGCTCCAAGCCCCATCCAGCCTGGCCTTGAACCCCTCCAGGGATGGGGCAGCCACCACTGCTCTGGGCAACCTGTTCCAGGGCCTCCCCACCCTCATGATGAGGAAATTCCTCCTTATGTCTAGTCTAAATCTGCCTCTCTCCAGTTTATACCCACTGCCCCTAGTCCTATCACTTCATGCCTTTGTGAACAGTCCCTCCCCAGCTCTCTTGTAGCCCCTTCAGGTACTGGAGGTCACTATAAGATCTCCTTGGATCCTTCTCTTCTCCAGGCTGAAAATAAAGAAGCTCCCACTACCAGGTTGGATAGTTTTCAGTGCATCAGTTTTGAAAAAGGGGGCAAAAGGAATACTTAAGCAATAGCAAATCAAATCCGATTTAGGGCTCTGAAGGACTGAAATGAAGCCAAAGCATCAAGACGAACCACAAAAACGATCGTAACTACCCGTATGCAAATCTTTTTCATATTACATGCAAAAACCAACACAATTTTCTTTAGGAATTTGGCTGATGAAAGGGGAAAGAAGAAAGCCAAGACAAAACAGGAGAGCACTTATTTCGCTCAGATACTGGAGTAAGAACCATAGATTCACCAGGTTGAAAGAGACCCACCGGATCATCGAGTCCAACCATTCCCATCAAACACAAAAGAAACAGTAGCAGAGCTACAAGCTGGGAGAGGAGAATTTGTAAGGAGAGCACTATGCCTAGCTCAATACACTAGGTCAGTGTATGTCAATTTGAACTTGATTCCATCGACTGACTTTTCTTTTCCAGCCTGCTTTTTAGCAGGAGCTTTAAAACTTGAGCTCAGACATTAAGTTCTCCAACCCTTGTAAAAAGACAAAATGAAACCTATAAAGCCTGTCAGGAAATAAAAAAGATTTGGTTTTTTTTTTTTCCCCTCCAGTGCAGCCAAAGTGAAACACTGATTGATTTGACCTTGGCTTCAAGAGGAATTGTTGGGAGGGGAGATTGAGATGAGATTTTAGGAGGAAATGTTTTGCTGTGAGGGTGGGGAGGCCCTGGCCCAGAGCAGGGGTGGCTGCCCCATCCCTGGAGGGGTTCAAGGGCAGGCTGGATGGGGCTTGGAGCCCCTGATCCAGTGGGAGGTGTCCCTGCCCATGGCAGGGGTGGGACTGGATGGGCTTTGTGGTCCCTTTCAACCTAAACCGTTCTATGATTGCATAATTCTATGACTGAGCTCTTTTGTTTCCCCACTGATGGGGCAAGTTGCGATAGAAGGAGCTCCATGTACACACTGGCCGTGGGGAACAACCAGATATTTCTCCAGGACCCGAAAACTCCTGAAATACTGAAACTTTCTACGAGCGTCGTTTTCTGAAAAGCCGATCTCTGCTCAGATCCCTGAGGACCTGGAGAAGAGCAGTGCTCTGCTCAGCACCAAGGTCTGAAACAATGAGCTGGTTTGGTTTTTAGAAGGCAGAACTGAGTAGGATATAAACCTGATTTTGAAATAGCATTACAGTTGCGTTATCCCTCTGCATCTGCCAATGAACCCAAGCCCGGCCCTTCTTCCTGCTCATCCAACCACAACCCAGTTTTGCTGAGTATTTGGGAATATCTTTTCACCCCCTTTTTCCCCCTTTTCTCCATTCTGGAAGCTCCCTCTCCTGATGAACCATGTCAGTGCCTGTCAATCATAGAATCATAGAATCACCAGGTTGGAAGAGACCCACCGGATCATCAAGTCCAAAATCCACGCCGGCTGGCGGAGGGTGGTGTTCAGGTGCCAGAGGGAAAAGAGCCACGTGAATGTGGGACCTGAGCACCTTGGGGCAATTTTTTTTCCTTGAAGCTGGTGGGATCCTGTGCCAAACACAACAGCATCTTGGGTCCCTGCGTGCGGCCCTTGGACTTCAGTATGTCCACAGTGCCAATCGCACCCAAGAGCTTCAGAAAATGGCAGATGATAGAAACACAGAACACAGAATCATAGAACAACCAGGTGGGAAGAGACCCACTGGATCATCGAGTCCAACCATTCCTATCAATCACTAACCCATGTCCCTCAGCACCTCATCCATCCGTCCCTTAAACCCCTCCAGGGAAGGTGAATCAACCCCCTCCCTGGGCAGCCTCTGACACTGACCAATCACCCTTTCTGGGAAAATTTTTTCCTAATGTCCAGCCTGAACCTCCCCTGGTGGAGCTTGAGGCCATTCCCTCTCGTCCTGTCCCCTGTCTCTTGGGAGAAGAGCACAGCTCCCTCCTCTCCACAACCTCCTTTCAGGTAGTTATAGAGAGCAATGAGGTCTCCTCTCAGCCTCCTCTTCTCCAGGAGAAACACCCCCAGCTCTCTCAGATGCTCCTCCTGTTCTCCAGCCCCTTCCCCAGCTTCATTGCTCTTCTCTGGACTCGCTCCAGAGCCTCAACATCCTTCTTGTGCTGAGGGGCCCAGAACTGAACACAGGATTCAAGGAGCAACCTCACCAGTGCCGAGTATAGAGGGAGAAGAACCTCCCTGGCCCTGCTGACCGCACTGTGTCTGATCTAAGCCAAGATGCCATTGGCCTTCTTGGCCACCTGGGCCACTGCTTTCAATCAACCCCCCCCAGGTCGTTCTCCTCCAGGCACTTTCCAGCCAGACTTCTCCTAGTCTGGAGCTGCTCAGGGTTGTTGTGCCCTAAGTGCAGGACTCACCATTTGGCCTTGTTGAACCTCATACAGCCTTTCTCCATGGGTTGTTGTCCTTTGGTGGCTTGAGCAGCTGCTGCAGTTTGGGCATCCATCCACATGGTGAAGCTCTTCTTTTGGCCTTGGTGTGTCCCTTGCCTTCCCAGCAGGCAACAGGATGGCGTCCAGAGGATGCAGTTACTGCCATAGGCATCCTCCCTCTGCTTTCCCATCCTTCCCCTGTCCCATCTTTCTGCACACAGGGATCTCCAGACCTCGTGTAATAAAGGGACAGTTTGTTTTTTTTCCTCGGTTCTCTCTTTTTTTCTTTTATTTTTTATTCTTTGATAGGAGTGGTTGGACTTGATGATCCAGTGGGTCTCTTCCAACCTGGTTGTTCTGTGATTCTATGATTTTCCCTTCAGCACCTTACAGAACAAGCTCCATGGGCAAGGAGGGGACAGGGGCAGTGGGGAGAGCTTTGAGGTTTCTTTTCTAAGTAGAAGAAACATGATGGGTGTGGAAAGGAATCGGAAAGAAGAGAGGATAATGCTCTGACTACATAAAATCCTTGCCGTGAAATGCCAACCTGCGTTGCATAGAATTATAAATAATGGAATTGTTTAGGTTGGAAGGGACCTCAAAGCCCATCCAGTCCCACCCCTCTGCCTTATGCAGGGACACCTCCCACTGGATCCGGTTGCTCCAAGGCCCATCCAGCCTGGCCTTGAACCCCTCCAGGGATGGGGCAGCCACCACTGCTCTGGGCAACCTGGGCCAGGGCCTCCTAACCCTCACAGCAAAACATTTCTGCCTAAGATCTCATCTCAATCTCTCCTCTTGCAGCTGAAAACCGTTACCCATGTCCTGTCCCTGCAGTCCCTGATCAAGAGCCCCTCCCCAGCTTTCTTGGAGCCCTGGAAGCTGCTCTAAGGTCTCCCCGGAGCCTTCTCTTCTGCAAGCTGAACAACCCCAACTCTCTCAGCCTGTCCTCTCCTTGCACAGGAGGCAGCAGGTACCTCGAAACACCCTTTTCCGTTCCCAGAGACCAGGTAGGATTTCTGCCCAGCGAGCGCAGGCGGTGAGGTTCCTCAGCCCTGAGAGCCAAGCCCATCTCCGGGCTCACCCACGTCAGAGGCCCGAGCCTGGCATCCGAGAGGGAACACGCATCCTCCTCTGGATGTGCTGCCCACCTTGCTGCTGCTGCACGGGTTCCTTTCTCCTGGATTGCTCTCAAATAAGTACTCCAGTGGCTGACAGAAACAAAAACAGCAGCAAAAAGACCCGTTGTGATCATATTTACTGGTGACCTACTTAAAATCCTCTTTCCTCATCGTCTTTTAGCGGGTGTGCTCTAACGCTGCCTGGCTTGCAGTCTCCCAGGAATTGCCAGCAGAATGATAATGAATGCAAACCACGGCCCCTCGTTTGTTTGATGGTACTTTCTGCAAAGACATGATTTATTTTTTTATTGCATCGTTTAGACTTTCCCCCTACACACTACTGATGTGCTATTCCGGGGTTTGGTCTCCGTGTTCAGAGCCTTTGTGGGCAGAGCTGCTGTTTGAGGAGATGCCTTTAACTCACAGGATGCCTTCATCTTTGGCTTTTTTTTTTAGGTTTTTTTAGGAAAATTAACCTTGTAGCTCAGTCCTGGAGAGGCTGCGCTGCGTTGTCAAAGGCTTGTGCAGAGCTTCCCTCTGTACTGAGCACTGGTGAAGGCCGCTCCTTGAATCCTGTGTTCAGTTCTGGGCCCCTCAGCACAAGAAGGATGTTGAGGCTCTGGAGCAAGTCCAGAGAAGAGCAACGAAGCTGGAAAAGGGGCTGGAGAACAGGCCTTATGAGGAATGTCTGAGAGAGCTGGGGGTGTTTATTCTGGAGAAGAGGAGGCTGAGAGGAGACCTCATTGCTCTCTACAGCTACCTGAAAGGAGGTTGTAGAGAGGAGGGAGCTGAGCTCTTCTCCCAAGGGACAGGGGACAGGACAAGAGGGAATGGCCTCAAGCTCCACCAGGGGAGATTTAGGGTGGAGATTAGGAGGAAGTTTTTCACACAGAGGGTCATTGGGCATTGGAATAGGCTGCCCAGGGAGGGGGTTGATTCCCCTTCCCTGGAGGTGTTTAAGGGACGGGTGGACAATGTCCTGAGGGACATGGTTTAGTGTTTGATAGGAATGGTTGGACTCGATGATCTGATGGGTCTCTTCCAACCTGGTTGTTATATGATTCAATGATTCTTTTTTTTTTTTTTCTGGTGGCAGTGATCCAACAGGTGAGGAGGCGTTTAAAGCATGAGTAGACAAGGTCCTGAGGGACATGGTTTAGTGTTTGATAGGAATGGTTGGACTCAATGATCCTGTGGGTCTCTTCCAACCAGGTGATTCTATGATTCTATGATTTAACAAATGCTTTATACCCACTCGGATATATTTTGTTTGGGTTATTGCAAATGGGTTTGCAGAGAGTCCTCAGTGCTGTACATGCCACTTCTCTCAAGTTTTCTTCTTCCCAGTTTTCTTTGTTTACAAATTCCTTTTGAGAAATGCTTGGATGTTCCTGCTTGCTCAACCGTGCACCAGACTTTTGCCGTTAGGCATGAAGAACATGGTCGCACAAGCGCACACACGCGTCTCTGTGGATGCTGGGATTAAACTGTCTGGTTTGGATGATCATGATTTGAATGTCTATGTGGTGTGGATAAATGGACCCTAACGTTTGCTAGAAATATCAACAGGATGGCACAGACATCCAGAGAAACCGGGGTATGAGGGATCACACCCAGTGTGTTGCTTTCTAGTGACTCAAGAATCATAGAATCATTGATGTTGGAGAAGCCCTCTCTTCTCATCCAGTCCAACCATCAGCCCAACCCACAGTGCCTGCTAAACCACGTCCCAGAGTGCCACAGTCCTGCAGTTTTGAACCCCAGAATCCTGGCTCAGTCGCAGGAAACCTGCTAGGTTTTCATATCAATCTGAATTCCCTCATTGGTGATGGAAACAGAATTTCTTGGCAGATGTATGAAAGCACAACATGAAAAAAAATACTGCTGGGTGACTTCTGCATTTCATAGAATCATAGAACAACCAGGTTGGAGAAGACCCACCAGATCATCGAGTCCAGCCATTCCTATCAAACACTAAACCATGTCCCTCAGCACCTCATCCACCCGTCCCTTAAACACCTCCAGGGAAGGGAAATCAAACCCCCTCCCTGGGCAACCTCTGACACTGCACAATGACCCTTTCTGTGAAAAAAAATTTCCTAATGTCCAGCCTGACCCTCCCCTGGTGGAGCTTGAGGCCATTCCCTCTCATCCTGTCCCCTGTCTCTTGGGAGAAGAGCCCAGCTCCCTCCTCTCTACAACCTCCTTTCAGGGAGTTGGAGAGAGCAATGAGGTCTCCCCTCAGCCTCCTCTTCTCCAGGATAAACACCCCCAGCTCTCTCAGATGTTCCTCATAAGGCTTGTTCTCCAGCCCCTTCACCAGCTTCGTTGCTCTTCTCTGGACTCTCTCCAGAGTCTCAACATCCTTCTTGTGCTGAGGGGCCCACAACTGACCCCAGGATTCAAGGAGCGGCCTCACCAGTGCTGAGTCCAGAGGGAGAAGGACCTCCCTGGACCTGCTGGTCACACCATGTCTGATCCAAACCAGAATGCCATTGACCTTCTTGGCCACCTGGGCCACTGCTGTCAGTTGCTGTCAACCAACCCCCCCAGGTCCTTCTCCTCCAGGCACTTTCCAGACAGACTTCTCCTAGTCTGGAGCTGCTCAGAGTTGTTGTGCCCCAAGTGCAGGATCCACCATTTGGCCTTGTTAACCCTCATCCCATTGGTCTCAACCCATGGATCCAGCCTGTTCAGATCCCTTTGGAGCCTCCCGACCCTCCAGCAGATCCAGGTTCCACCCATCTTGGTGTCATCTGCAAACTTGCTAAGGGAGCACTCGATGCCTTCATCCAGGTCATTGATGAAGACATTGAACAGGGCTGGACCCAGCACTGAGCCCTGGGGACACCACTTGTCACTGGCCTCCAGCTGGAGTTAACTCCATTTCCCACCACTCTCTGGGCCCTCCAGCCAACCAGTTTTCCACTCAGGAGAGTGTGCGCCTGTCCAGCCCAGAGGTGACAGTTTCTGAAGCAGAATGCTGTGTGAGAATTTCTAGGCAGATGTGTGAAAGCACAACATGAAAAAAATTCCTGCTGGGTGGCTTCTGCATGTCTTGGCACCTGCTCAGTCTGTTATTGGAAATGAACCCTGTTGCCTTTAGGCTTGTGTAGCAAATTCAACTGCTTGCAGTCCAGACAATCTTTGTTTTCTCACCAAACACTTTTGTGTTAGAGGTTATTTTCACATGCTGTCTGGTATAGTTGAGATCAAAGAATTGTAGAACGCTTTGGGTTGGGAAGGACCTTTACGTGTCATCTTGTCCATCCTCCCTGCAGGAGCAGGAATATCTTTAAGCAGATCAGGTTGCTCAGAGCCCCATCCAACCTGACCTGGAATGTTTTCAGGGATGGAGCTTCCACTGCCTCCTTGGGCAACCTGGGCCACGGCCTCATCACCTGCATTGTAAGAAATTTCTTCCTGCTAAAACGCTAAAGGAGCATTTCTCATCTCCTTGCAGAGGTCTGGGTCACTGCTGTGTGCTGTGTGTGTAAGGTAGGACCTTGCTTCCGAGTTGTCCCTCCAGGAGGTGGCAGAAATAATGGAGATGGAGCAGAAGAGGTGATTAGCTTCCCTGTACTGGTAAAACCACTCGGTATCTATGGAAATGAATTCCGGCTCCGGCTCCAGGGCATTAGCTTGAAATTAGACTGCAAGTAATGTTTTGTTCTCTTTTAAGTAGTGAGGAGGAGCTGGTCAGGATGGAGCATAAACAGGAAAACTGTTCTGTGCTGTCGCAGCTGCAAACTGCTGATTCAGGAGGAGGGACTGGTGCAAATCCTTACTCAGCCGCTGCCTGTGGCCGTTGTGCCCAGTCCCGTGGGTGGAAGAACTCCTGCCTGATGCCTACTCTTTAGAAAAGGAGTTAGAATCCTTCTGAGAGTGTGTCGCAGCCTCGTTAGGGAAACTGGGGTGTGTGTGGCCTGGTTGTCCCGTCGCCCTTCCCTGTGGTGCTTACAGGCCAGCAGGTGATTGGGATTGACTGGAACTGCTACCAGCAAAGTTCTTGCCCCAAAACATGGCTTGTGGAAGGAAGAAACTTGAGATTCCAGTGAGGAATGTTCTCTGAGTCCACAGGAGTTAATCTGGATGGATTAAATGGAGGATTTAAAAGAGGACAGAGCAAGCAGCCAGCCAAGTGGGCAGAAAGAAACAGCTCCAGTGATGATAACCATGAGTCTTCGTTACATACAACCAGTGTGGTTTAATGTATACCATCGTCATAAACACCGACCGACCTGATGGCTGCGTAGGCTCTGATGGCTGATTTCACCTTAAAATGCACAGAGAGCATGTTCCTCGTTAAGGAGCACTGATCAGCAGTGCTGTCTTATCTCCTTATCGTCTTTAATTTCACTTAATCTTCCAGAGCCTGTGGTATAAATTAATATCCCTGGTCCCCAGGGTGCTTCGCATAAAGCATTTTTACGTATAAATGGCACAATATATCCTGTAACAGAGATGTGATTCATCAGCTATTACATGTTAAATCTGAGGTGGGAGCCAGCTAACTAATTTATGCAGAGTGATTAGATCCTGAATTAAAGGCACAAAAGATTTTCATCCCTCCTTCTTTCTTTTCCTTGTGTGAACGCAGAAAATGAGCTGATTCCCCACTTCGGGAGAAGGGGAAAGAATTCTTCCTTGTCCATCAACCACTGTGGTGGGGCAGGAGAAGGACTCCATCCTCACCCTGCCCTGCTGGGGCTGCTCGCTGCGTGAGCTCCTGTCCAGAAAGCACTGACGTGTGGTTAGGCCGTGCAGGGACAGATCCTCCTTGAAGAAATATGTGATATTTGTGTTTGTGATGATCACTGTAATAGTATAAGAAGTTTCGTTGATGTACAAAGAAGGGAGGAAGAGGGGAAGAGCGGTTGGAAAGCTGCCTGGTGGAAAAGGACCTGGAGGTGTTGGTTGGCAGCAGCTGAACATGAACCAGCAGTGGCCCAAGTGGCCAAGAAGGCCACCAGCATCCTGGCTTGGATCAGCCATGGGGTGGCCAGCAGGAGCAGGGCAGGGATCATTCCTCTGTGCTCAATGCTGGTGAGACCAAACCTCAAATCCTGGTTCAGTTTTGGGCCTCTCACTGCAAGGAGGACATATTGAGGGTCTGGAGCGTGTCCAGAGAAGGGAACAGAGCTGGGGAAGGGGCTGGAGAACAAGGGTTATGAGAGGTGGCTGAGGGACCTGGGACTGTTCAACCTGAAGAAGAGGAGGCTGAAGGGAGAGCTTATTGCTCTCTGCAGCTTCTGGAAAGGAGTTTGTTGTGAGGTGGGAGCTGGGCTCTTCTCCCAGGGGCAAGTGATAGGACGAGAGGAAATGGCCTCAAGCTGTGCCAGGGGAGGTTTAGGTTGGATATCAGGACACTTTTCTTTACTGGAAGAGTAGCAAAGCCCTGGCAGAGGCTGCTCAGGGCAGGGGTGGAGTCTCCATCCCTGGTGGGGTTCAGACAACGTGTGGACATGGCACATGGGGACAGGGTTTAGCAGGCACAGTGGATGTTGGCTGATGGTTGGACTGGATGAGCTGAGATGACTTTTCCAACCATAATGATTCCATGATCACAGAATCATGGAATCACCAGGTTGGAAGAGACCCCCAGGATCATTGAGTCCAACCATTCCCACCAATCTCTAACCCATGTCCCTCAGCACCTCATCCACCTGCACCTTAAACACCTCCAGGGAAGGCGAGTCAACCACCTCCCTGGGCTGACCATTCCAGTGCCTAATGACCCTTTCTGTGAAAAACTTTTTCCTAATGTCCAGCCTGAGCATCCTCTGGTGGAGCTTGAGGCCATTCCCTCTCATCCTGTCCCTTGGGAGAAGAGCCCAGCTCCCTCCTCTCCACAACCTCCCCTCAGATAGTTGTAGAGAGCAACGAGGTCTCCCCTCAGCCTCCTCTTCTCCAGGCTAAGCATGGAGCATTCTATGATTCTAGAAGAGCCAAAAGCAATAAAGCCAAGCCCTCAAATGCAGTCCACCTCTTCAATCCACCCCAGTCCCGATGCCTGTAGCACGAATTCTTTCCTTTGCTCATCCTGACATGGAGGTGCCGCACAGAGGAGAGTTAGAGCAGCTGAGCTGTGGATGCTGCAGCCCTCGACTGAGGCCACCTCTGCTCCTCTGCCCATGCTCTGTCACCACCAGGTTGCACCAACTCCAGCCCAGACTGGGTTCATCTGTCACCTCCACGCCAGGCTGGAAGCTGAACCCAGGCTGCTGATGGTTTCAGACCAGGCTGCATCCCCCAGCCTGAGATTGCAGATCAGAGGCTGCTGCTGCTTTGGGGTTGCTGAGCAGCTGATAGCTGGTCAGTCCGAGCTCTGCAGCAGGATTTTACGCTGGGATCTCTAGCATTCGAGGTTGGTGATGCAGATATTTAACCCCCAGTGCTGTCTTGTCCTGACAGCAATTTCAGAAGCTCCAGCACAGCCTCCCCAGGCAGCCAGTTGGGCTATTTTTAGCTTGGTTTCCCAGGGAAACGTGGGTTTATGTGGCTGCTGTATCCTCAGATTTGACAGTGAGGGAGAGAGGTAGCAAAGATCAGTCTCTAAGGTTCCTGAAAATCACTAATTTTGATTAAAGAGGTGAGCTCAAAAATCTCTGTGCGGTCAAGGGCAGGAGAGTTTGACCACCCTGTGTCCTGGGGGAGCCCAGGCCTTGTTGCTCCAGCAGCTCACCAGGAAAAAACAGCATCACAACACGGAGAGGCAAGGCTGGGCGTGAGGGAATCATGGAATCGTTAAGGTTGGAAAGGAGCACTCAGCTCATCCAGTCCAACCATCAGCCTCATCCCACTGTGCCTGCTAAAGCATGTCCCCGAGTACCACATCTATATGCGTTTTGAACCTCTCCAGGGATGGAGACTCCCCCACTGCCCTGGGCAACCTCTGCCGGGTCTTCACTACTCTTCCAGTAAGGATATTTTTTCTAATACCCAGTGCTGAGGGGTGAGGCAGTGGCATAAGGAGCACCAGGCACGTTTTGTTTGGTTTATTTTGTACTTAAACAGCCTGAAGCTCTTCTTCCATTCCTGGAGCTTCACACAAGATGCTTTAGGGGTGCCCTTGAGCCACGTGCGGGACATTGCAGCACCTGCCGATGTCCTTCTCTTTTCATGTAGAAAAGGAGAGAGGAAGGATCTTTTGGTGAGTGAACCCAGTGCCCCTGGGCTGCTGCGGACTTTTCAGCTCCATGTGAGATGGACACCCGGGCACGGGGGGTATGGTGTTTGCATCCAACGCAGTGACCCTTCTTCTCAGGATCTGTGGAAGAGGACAAAATGGGTGAGAAGAACACTTAATTGTGCCTTTGTCACGTCTGCAGCCAGCACACGTACTGCTTTGCCTTGCTGAGCGTGTCACTTTGGGGTGACGCTGGAAAGGAGCGTATATTTTCCAGGGTTCATCGGCATACACCGACCACAGGCACAGACTGTCACAGCTCGACTTGAGCCTGGAACGGGGAATGAATTTGCCTAAGCAGAGATGTTCAGTGCCATTTAAAAATGCCTTGTGGTGTGTCAGGAACTGCACGAGGCTATTAGGTGGGACAGGGAACCTACAGGAGATATGTGTCTTTCCGCTGCAGCAGCTCGAGGTGGGGAAAGATCATAGAATCATAGAATCACCAGGTTGGAAGAGACCCACTGGATCATCGAGTCCAGCCATTCCTATCAAACACTAACCCATGTCCCTCAGGACATTGTCCACCCATGCCTTAAACCCCTCCAGGGAACGTGAGTCAACCCCCTCCCTGGGCAGCCTCTGACACTGCCCAATGACTCCTTCTGTGAAAAATTTTTTCCTAATGTCCAACCTAGATCTCCCCTGGTGGAGCTTGAGGCCATTCCCTCTTGTCCTGTCCCTTGGGAAAAGAGCCCAGCTCCCTCCTCTCCACAACCTCCTCTCAGGGAGTTGCAGAGAGCAATGAGGTCTCCCCTCAGCCTCCTCTTCTCCAGGATAAACAACCCCAGCTCTCTCAGTCGCTCCTCTTCTTCTCCAGCCCCTTCCCCATCTTTGTTGCTCTTCTCTGGACTCACTTCAGAGCCTCAACGTCCTTGTGATGAGGGGCCCACAACTGACCCCAGGATTCAAGGAGCAGCCTCACCAGAGATGCATCCCAAGTGCTCTGAAATGGCATGAGATGCCAGTGGTTAGGACCTTTGTCCCACCAGCCATCCTCAAATCTGTGTAGAAAGTCCACCAGTTTTAACTGAGACGGCTACGGGGCAAGGGGGAGAGGGATGCCGTTCCCCAAAGCCTTCATCAGCTACTTTTATTTGCACACTTGCAGTTTGGAGGCTGGTGTGTTTGCCCAGCTGCTGGTCTGGGTTGAGTTTGGCTCGGACTGGAATTAATTTGCTGTATAATAAGGATGTACGTGAAGACTTTTGAATGTTAATGGTCCTCTCGTGCCTCTCCTACAGCTCCACTGGTACTGTAGCTTGCAGACTGGCAGGAGAAACCATGAACAAGACAAAGGACACATGCAGATGAGCTCAGTGCAGAAAAACTGCCTCGGAGGGTGTCTGCTTGAAAAAAAAATTTAGGCTGGTCCAGTCCAGTCTGAACTGGGGTTTAAGTGCCCATCCTCCCTGCACCCTATACTCACGTACATGTTTGCAAATAGTAAAATCATGCTTTGCATTGGAAAGGAACTTTAAAAGTCATCTGGTCCAACCCCCTGCAGGAGCAGGGACATCTTTAAGCAGATCAGGTTGCTCAGAGCTCCATCCATCCTGGAATGTTTCCAGGGATGGGGCCTCCACTGCCTCCCTGGGCAACCTGGGCCACGGCCTCACCACCCTCAGTGTAAGAGAGATCTTCCTTCTATCCAGTCCAAATCTCCCCTCCCTTAGTTCACAGCCATCATTCCTCATTCTGTCACAACAAGCCTTGCTAAAAAGCCTGTTCCCATCCTTTCTATAAACCCTCTTCAAGTACTGGAAGCTGCTCTGAGGTCTCCCCAGAGCCTTCTCTTCTCCAGACTGAACAACCCCAACCCTCTCAACCTGTCCTTGTAGGATTGATGCTTCAGCTTCGAGAAGAGCCACGAAGCTGGTGAAGGGACTGGAGAACAGGCCCTATGAGGAGCGGCTGAGAGAGCTGGGGGTGTTTATCCTGGAGAAGAGGAGGCTGAGAGGAGACCTCATTGCTCTCTCCAACTACCTGAAAGGAGGTTGTAGAGAGGAGGGAGCTGGGCTCTTCTCCCAAGGGACAGGACAAGAGGGAATGGCCTCAAGCTCCGCCAGGGGAGATTTAGGCTAGAGATTAGGAGGAAGTTTTTCATGGAAAGGGTTATTGGACATTGGAATAGGCTGCCCAGGGAGGTGGTTGATTCACCTTCCCTGGAGGGGTTTAAGGCACAGGTAGATGAGGTCCTGAGGGACATGATTTAGTGTTTGATGGGAATGGTTGGACTCGATGATCCGATGTGTCCCTTCCAACCTGGTTATTCTATGATTCTGTGATCATCTTTGTGGCCCTGGAAAGATGTTGGGCCCTGGAAAGATGTTGGGAATGTGTCACAACCAGCAGGGGTCTCCGATGGGTGTGCAGACCCCTCCTGCAGGTGGGGTCGAGGCGCTGAGTGGTGGCACAGTGAATGATCAGGGCTGATGACTCTTCTTGGTGCAGGGGGCTTCGGCTTCGCTTCTCTTGTGTCTGTATTAATCTGTAAAGGAGATGCTGGTGGTAGTGGCAGCATGGCAGGAGAACCTGCCTCTCCAGCTGCCTGCAGAACAGGTGTGCTGGCACCTGCAGGGCTCATGGGAGGCTGAGGGCCAGGAGGTGTCAGGAGCCCCAGTGTGTGTGTGTGGGGAGCAACAGGATTTGTTTCAGTGATGGTGCAGGGAGCAGTGGGACACGCAGGAGGAAGGGGCAGAGGTTTTTGTTTTCCGTGACTGTGCCTGGTCTGAGATGGAGCTGGGAGCTACTGCCATCGCTGCCTGTGAGCAGTGTTGGTGAGTGCAAGCTGTGAGAAGCCATAGAATCATAGAACAACCAGGTTGGAAGAGGCCCACCGGATCATCAAGTCCAACCATTCCTATCAAACACTAAACCATGTCCCTCAGCACCTCATCCACCCATCCCTTAAACACCTCCAGGGAAGGGGAATCAACCACCTCCCTGGGCAACCTCTGACACTGCCCAATCACCCTTTCTGTGAAAAACGTTTTCCTGATGTCCAGCCTGACCCTCCCCTGGTGGAGCTTGAGGCCATTCCCTCTCATCCTGTCCCCTGTCCCTTGGGAGAAGAGCCCAGCTCCCTCCTCTCCACAACCTCCTTTCAGGGAGTTGGAGAGAGCAATGAGGTCTCCCCTCAGCCTCCTCTTCTCCAGGAGAAACCCCCCCAGCTCTCTCAGTAGCTCCTCGTAAGACCTGTAAATGGGATGAACAGGACCATCACTGTTCCTCCTCTCCCCTAAATAAATAAGAAGTGCTTTTGTATTTATGGAAAGTGAACTGTCTGGTATGCTTAATGACCCTGAGGTGACACCCAAAGCGCTGTTACCACCTCTCTGAGCTGTGACTTCCAGGCCTGAGCCGCTGCTTGTCCTTCCTCCTGGGCATTCTCCAAACAACGAGCAAATCTCCTTCTCTTAATGACCTTGCTGGTCTTCCTCCTCTGCAAACACACAGTGCTGCTGCGTTAACGTGTGCTAGAGGGAGGGCAGGGGATGGAGCCACTGGGGTTAGAGACTTGTGCTTGTAAAGATGTTGAAGGTGTTCTTGTGAGCCTCCTGTACTGCATCCTCGAGCCATGTACCTGTAAACACAAGTGCGTGTGGCTGTCTGAAGCCTTTGGTTTGTCCATGGGATTGGGAGCGAGACCTTGTTCATATTTCTGGTGAGAAAAATAACAAAATGAGTGATTTTTTTATCTGAACATCGGGGTTAGTTCTGATGGCTCAGTGTTTACGAACCCCCGGACTCGTAGTGCGGGGTAGACAGCTCGGGCCAGTCGCGTGTCAGTTGTGATCACACATCTTCCATAGCTGATAGCGATGAACTGGCTTTGTTGTGAGCTGGCAGCTAAATATAGAGTGGGAGATGGCAGGATGGCCAACACTGACCTAGTTTTTGGGGTTTACTGGTTTGGGTTTCTTTTTGTCTTGAAAGCCTTAGTAAAAGAGCTAAAAGCTGTCTGCCTGTCAACTTGCCTTTGAAGGGATGCTCTGTTTGTGGGAGATATTGCTCCCTGATAAACTACTCTTCTTTGGGATTAAAGAGTTTGACCAAGTTTAATACAGTGCAAACCCATCCCAGGTGAGAGGGTCTCTGTAGCAAAACAAAGATGAGGTGCTGAGGGACATGGTTTAGAGATTGGTAGGAACGGTTGGACTCGATGATCTGGTGGGTCTCTTCCAACACGGTGATTCTCTGAAAACCTGTGATTATTTACTGCACTCACATAGTTTGTGCATTTTCATCTGCCCCAGGCCGTGTCTTGCTGCTGTTGCTGCTGGGGAGGCTGTGAGCTGCTCTGGGACAGGAGAAACACGAAAGCTAAAGGGGCTCCAGGAGAGCTGGGGAGGGGCTCTTGACCAGGGAGTGCAGGGACAGGACGAGGAGAACAGTTTTCAGCTGCAAGAGGGGAGATTGAGATGAGATCTTGGGGAGAAATGTTTTCCTGTGAGTGTGAGGAGGCCCTGGCCCAGGTTGCCCAGAGCAGTGGTGGCTGCCCCATCCCTGGAAGGGTTCAAGGGCAGGTTGGATGGGGCTTGGAGCCCCTGATCCAGTGGGAGGTTTCCCTGCCCATGGAACTGGATGAGCTTTGAGGTCCCTTCCAACCCAAACCATTCCATGATTCTATGAGTATGGAGTCATTTCCATCCTGATCCTTACCATGGTTGCCTAAGGATTGGGTCCTTTTCTTCTAAATATCAGCACTGTTCACACACCAGCTGATCCCTCCTCTCTCTTCCAATCCTATGGGGCCAGAGATAATTTTCACGTAGTCTTCTTCCTCTCCATCAGACTTGGGGACAGAGTGGGGACAGATGGACAGGCAAGCACGACTGTACCCACAAAGGTCACCAGGCTGAAATGCACCTTGTTTTTCAGAAGTCAAAATTGTGTTTCCTCTTTCTCTTTCAAACCACACAAATGTCAAATGTCTGCAGATGGGAATTTGGGAAGGAAAAGGTTCCATACACAGCAGCCTTTTGGGTTTGTACCAAGAGCTTATTTTTAACCATAAACTTTCAGGGGAAGTTCTGGACTCTCCTCTGCACTTACCAAAGCTCAGCTTCCCTCAGCCCTCAGTGCAAATCTCTGTTACAAAGCCCTGTGTCCAGTTGGAGCCTCCAGCCTCACGTGTGCTCTGTGACCCGTTGGACCTTCACCCTGCAACCTTGTGGTGAATCTCCAGGGGTCAAACTGAATTCCTGTCTGTTAGGTCTTGGTTGCTGTGTGATTTTCCATGTTGATTGAACAGAGCATCACTGGCAGTGCTCTTATCTCCGTGTCTCTGAGCAGTAATCTGACCCGAGCCGGGGACGTGGGCATCCAGGCTGGGAACTGAAATGATTCAGCAGGTAGAAATGTCAGGGGAGGTGGAGGGTTGAAGCTTTGTGGAGTGGAAGGGACTTGCTGTGAAAGGGACAGCATCCGGCTCTCTGAAGGCTTTGTCCCCTTTATTTATGCTAACAACTGCCTCGAACATCACATTTCACTCCCCTCGTGCCAAAAAGAGCTGTGCCAGTACAGCTGCGTCTGTAGAAAATGTGGTTTTTCAGCATCACCTCAGTCTCTTTGTGCATCTTCCCACCCTTTTGCTGACAGCTACTCCTGGGAAGGTTTGTATTCAGTCTGAGCCTTGCTGAACCCAATGCCTCCGTGGGCTTTGCACAATCTTAGCTAAATAGGTTTAATTAAACCAGAGTTCCTCTGTGTCTAGACAGGCTGTGAATGCAGGTGGGTTCCATTGTGGAGCCGGCACGGGACAGAGCTGCAGCCGGAGCCTTGCTGGGGATGACGCCCTCGCCCCGTCTCATTTGAGACGCGTCGATGCTGCTGCGAGAGGGCTAATGGGCTTTGTTTCGTTGTTTCATCTGAAGAGCTGTCATCTTTCTTGTTTCATTTCCAACAGGCTCAGAGCTGCTTTTTCAAGGTACTTGCCCAGCTGGAATATCCCTAAATATGCATAAAGTCCCAAGTCACGTCTTCGCAGACTCCCCTAAGCAAAGCTCGCTGGAATGTTTAAACAGGGGCTGGATAAATTTTTAAACAGAGGTAACAAGGCAAGAAAGAGGTGGTGGGTGATGAAATGAGGGCGAGGAAAGAAGCAAATGAGCTCCCTGATGTGTAGCTGCCCTTTCTCCAGCTTCTGAGGCATCCTCACTGCTAATGAGTTTGATTGCAGCTTGGGCTGTGTCAGCTGAAACGCCTTTTGCTGGCCAGTGCCAGCGGCTGTTGGCGCTGTTGATGACTTGGAAGGGACGAGGTTGTTTTCCGAGCGCAGGTACATGCATGTGATTATGCACAACGCTGGCTGCTGCTTTCTCTAAGTCATGAATATCAAAGAGGGAAATAAGGAGGTATTTTCTGCCGAGTATGAAATGCCCTGGAACCCCTGAGACAGTGGCTGAGTGTCATGGAATCATAGAACAACCAGGTTGGAAGAGACCCACCGGATCATCAAGTCTAACCATTCCTGTCAAACACTAAACCATGTCCCTCAGGACCTTGTCCACCTGTCCCTTAAACACCTCCAGGAAAAGTGTCGTGTCAAATGAGCCGCAACCAGCCGTCACCCTTCGACCTGCTAGGAGTCACACCAGGTGACACTTGCCTATCTTGGACATGAAAGCTAATGTCTGGCTCCACTTCTTTTCCTAAGATGTAGGTGATTTTATCATCAGCTTGGGTTCCTCTCCATCCATATTACCCGATTCGTACTGGGTCTGCACAAAGAGAGCATTATAGGGAGGGATTTTATTCACAGCTACTGTGCATCGTGCCTGGCCAGGGCTTGCAGAGATGCTCTGCAATACGGAACAGTAGGGCTCTCCCTTAAATCACTCAGAAAATACTTTCAAAAGGTGTGTTGTTCTCTTACCTTTATTGTAGGTAACAATACCGGGAGTTGTTTAAGGGACGGGTGGACGAGTGCTGAGGGACATGGGTTAGTGTTTGATAGGAATGGTTGGACTCGATGATCCGGTGGGTCTCTTCCAACCTGATGATTCTGTGATTCTGTGATACAGAAAATCAATAAATCCGCAAATAAAACTCACAAACTCTCATCTAAGGATATGGGAGGGGAGGCAAAGGAAAGAGGCTGGAGAGCAGGGTTCATGCGAGGTCCCCCGTGTCGGCTGAGTAACGCGGGGGCAGCGCTCCTGATGTTTGGCTTCACTCAGCCGCGTGCAAGCTGGGCAATTCCAGCATCATCCACTCATGTCACCCGAGACTCTCTTCCCTTTGGGCATCCCTGGGAGGTTGGTTGCCGATGCTGCGTTATTGCATCTCCGGCTGGAGTTCAAAGGAATTGGGTTAATGAGCGTAAAGCAGGGAGCGGAGAGGCAGCCATTACATTATATTGGTGCTTGTTTGCTACCTCCTGAATTTCCCACTTCATCCCTCTTTGATCCGTGTGACGCAAGGAATTAAACACAGCAGCGATAAGCATCATAAAAAATACGGTGACCTTATTAGCTAAATTTAGCCCTTTTCTTTCAGATAGCGTCATCTTCGCATGAGGTTGGATACTGAATGAGGAGGTGGGGAAGGGAGGAGACCCAGAGTTAGGGGAAGACCTTTTATCTGGGGGAAAAAAGTGGCTATGGAGAGAGGCTGTAGTATAAATCCTCGGGTGCTTCAGCAGGCTTGGAGAAGCAGCAGCAGCAGCAGGGGCTGTCGGAGGAGCAGGGGCTCGGGAAAGCTGCCGGGAAGGACAGCTACATCAGAAGTAATTCTAATTGACGGCTTCGGCTTTCACACTGACGAACGAGATCCTGGGTTCTCACAAGATGCTGCTTTTGTCTGGAGAGCAAGATCAGGGAAGTGGAATGGGAGCCCCACTGGTGGACAACTAAGGGCAGGAAAAGGAGCTTCTCTCAACTGCTGCTGTTGCATCATGCGGATGACGTGAAGGCCTCTGGAATAGAAAAGGGATGCTCTCTCCTTCTGCTGCTGCAGTAACACACACAGTCAGACAGACCTGACCCAGGATCAATCTTCAACAGGCTGGGAGAGTTGGGCTTGTTCAGCCTGGAGAAGGGAAGGCTCCGAGGAGGCCTTAGAGTGACCTTCCAGTACCTGATGGGCGCTACGAGAAAGCTGAGGAGGGACTGTTTAAAAGGGCTGAGAGTGACAGGACGAGGGGCAAGGGGTGTAAACTGGAGAGGGGCAGATTAAGACTAGACATAAAGAGGAATTTCTTCACGATGAGGGTGAGGAGGCCCTGGAACAGGTTGCCCAGAGCAGGGGTGGCTGCCCCATCCCTGGAGGGGTTCAAGGCCAGGCTGGATGGGGCTTGGAGCCCCTGATCCAGTGGGAGGTGTCCCTGCCCATGGCAGGGGTGGGACTGGATGGGCTTTAAGGTCTTGTCCAACGTAAACTATTCTATGATTCAATGATTTGCTTTCAAGGGGCTTAAATAGTCATTGGAAGAGCGTCCTCTACCAGGAACGGGGAGAGAGGCACAAATGCATCAGGGAATTTCAGGCCAGCAGCCTCCTCCTCCAGCTCCCTGCCCTGCAGCATTTCTGCCCAGACTGTCAGCAATCGGGTTGGCCGAGCCGCGGGCGGCGAGGCAGCGAGGCTGAGCCCAGAGCCCTTGGGCAGCGGCAGCCAGGGAGCTGAGCCTGCCTGGCAGCCTGAGCCGCGCTGCCCTTGCTGGCAGCCTGCGCTTGGCTCTGGAAAGGCTTTCGCCAGCCCAGGGAAAGCAGGATGGTAAAGCTCTGCCCTGGCAGATATTAAAATCCACTTCTAAAGAGAAATATCTGCCCAGCTTCTGGAGGGGTGTGTTCACCTTGAGCCGCTGGCACCATCCACATCCCGCGCTGGGGTTTGTTCAAGAGAGCAGCTGAGCTCAGGAATTAGAGGTCGAAGTGTGACCAATAGCAAGAGTTACGATGGAAGGCATCTCAGTTGTGACTCCGGAGTTAGTTATTCTTTTCTAGCATCGTTAAAAATATTAAGGGAGCTCGCGGAGCCAAGCACATCCTGTAACCGCGTGTGCTGGGGAGATGTATTTTTGCAGAGAAAGGCTGCTCTGTTCTGCTGTGACTCAGGCGCAGGGACCGAGAGCACAAATAGAAATGAGGCAGCAGAGAGGATGTTTCCTCAGCAAGGAAGGTGGCAGAGGGGGCGTGCGGCAGCTTCATCTCCTTGCACGTTACAGGAGGCAGTTTTTAGCTTATGCAAATGTTTCACTTCCTCCTCATATGACAGCAGTAACTTCAGCCATCCCGGAGCCGGAGGTGATCCTGTCATCAGCCCTCCTGGTCAACAAGATGCTGGCGTTCTCTGCTGTTATTAACGCTATTAATAATCTTCACTGGCAAGGATCTTTATCCGTAAAATGGCTTAATATTAGTTACATCTCGTGTTTGTAAGGGGCTGGTTATCAGTGCCTACAGATGGGATTTGCTCTTCATATTTTGCATTGAATCATCTCTTGCAGCCTTGACTCAGCTCAATGTGCAGAGGCTGAGCCGTGCAGGGCTGGGTGGGAGCCGCTGCCTGTTCTGCCTGCAGCCTCAAAGCCCAACCAGTTCCAACCCGTCTGTGCTGGGCAGGGACACCTCCCGCTGGATCAGGCTGCCCAACCCCATCCAACCTGGCCCTGAACACCTCCAGGGATGGGGCAACCACAACTTACTGACCTGGGCCAGAGACTCCACAACCTCAGCGTCTCCCCATGATCTGCCTGTCCTGCTTGCAGTCTCTGTTCTGCCTGTGGTCTGTCTGTCCTGCCCATGATCTGCCCGTCCTGACCACAATCTCCCCATCTCCCTGGTTTAACAGGCCAAATGGTGGATCCTGCACTGGGGGCACAACAACCCTGAGCAGCTCCAGACTAGGAGAAGTCTGTCTAGAAAGCTGCCTGGAGGAGAAGGACCTGGGGGGGTTGGTTGACAGCAACTGGACATGAGCCAGCAGTGTGCCCAGGTGACCAAGAAGGCCAATGGCTTCCTGGCTTGGATCAGACACGGTGTGACCAGCAGGTCCAGGGAGGTTCTTCTCCCTCTGGACTCAGCACTGGTGAGACTGCTCCTCGAATCCTGTGTTCAGTTGTGGGCCCTTCAACACAAGAAGGATGTTGAGGCTCTGGAGTGAGTCCAGAGAAGAGCAACGAAACTGGGGAAGGGGCTGGAGAACAAGAGGAATGTCTGAGAGAGCTGGGAATGTTTATCCTGGAGAAGAGGAGGCTGAGGGGAGACCTCATTGCTCTCTATATCTACCTGAAAGGAGGTTGTAGAGAGGAGGGAACTGGGCTCTTCTCCCAAGGGGCAGGAGACAGGACAAGAGGGAATGTTCTCACGCTCCACCAGGGGAGGCTCAGGCTGGACATTAGGAAACAATTTTTCCCAGAAAGGGTCATTGGGCAGTGTTAGAGGCTGCCCAGGGAGGGTGTTGATTCACCTTCCCTGGAGGTGTTTAAGGTGTGGGTAGATGAGGTGCTGAGGGACATGGGTTAGTGTTTGATAGGAATGGTTGGACTCGATGATCCTGGGGTTCTTTTCCAACCTGGCAATTCTATGATTCTATGAATCTGCTAGTCCTTCCCACGATCTGCCCGTCCTGCCTGTTTGCATCTCCCTGACTCCATCTCGGTTTTATCCCAAGCACCACAGCATTTCCCCTCCTGCCTGGCCCCAGGGACGTGTTTGTATGGCCAGTGCATCCCCTGCAGTCCTTACTGCGCTCGGTTTAATTTAGACGAGTGGGAATTAAGGCTCCCTGAAGTGTAAACACAAATTCAAGCTGCAGTCTGGGTTTTTTCAATGTCTCGGCATCGCCAACCATTTTAATCAGCTTCATTAACTCTGCGAACAGAGGGCTTCACTCCCTGCCCATGAAATCTCAGAAAGGACTGTTTCTCCCCAAACCGCCTGGTGCTGTCGTCACCCAGGAGGGGAGCAGCCCCTGGCATCGCCTGCCTGGTTCCTCAGAGAGAGGGGGTGAGGGCAAGGGGAAGCGTTGCCTTAGAAGGATCTCCTTGCCGGAGCATCCTTTGTTTCAGCCTTTCTAGGAAAGAGCTGGAGCAGAGCCAGTGGGGAACGGCTGGGAAGGGGGACGGGGTTGGGCTTTGAGGGGTGTGTGGGAGCGAAGGGAAGGGGGTCACAGCAACCCCTTGGGCGCTGGATTGAGGTGACGGCACTTTCAGGGCCAGGCAGGTTCCCTGAGCAGGGGGGGACAGTTGCCGTGGCTACAGCAGCAGCATCTCTGCCACTCACTGTCACACCACCTCAGTGATTTAATGAGTTCGTTACCAAATCCTAAAAAGAATAATAATTACAGGGGTGAAATGACTTGGCAGTGGGGCTCAAGGAGCCCCCGGGCACTGCGGCCTCTGTCTCCGTGTGGAACTGCACTTGGGTTTCCCAGGATGAGGTGGAAGAGGGTGGTGAGGTACCCGCCTGCATCCACAGGGCCTGCGGAGAGGGCGTCTCTCTTTCTTATTTTTAACACTCAGGATGTGCCAAACCCCTCAGCATGAAAATCACCCTGTGCTCTGCAAACTCCCCCTCATTGCAGCAGCTGCAGTGCCTCTTAAGAAATGGGGAAACTGCCCCAAAAAGCCAATTTTTCACAAGTACCGTGATTTTGGTTGATTCACAGCGTGTGTTTTAGCAGAAGTCATCTCATTCGCACAGCAGAGCCAGGCTTTAGCCAGGGCTGGAACTCTGCAGCACTGGAGGATGTGATCATGAGACCCGGGAGAGACCTTAGAGCAGCTTCCAGTGCTGAAAAGGGCTCCAGGAAAGCTGGGGAGAGGCTTTCTACAAGGGCCTGGAGGGACAGGATGAGGGAAATGGCTTTAAATTGGAAGGGGGAAGATTTAGATTAGACATTAGGAAGAAATGCTTCTTGATGAGGGTGGGGAGGCCCTGGCCCAGGCTGCCCAGAGCAGGGGTGGCTGCCCCGTCCCTGGAGGGGTTCAGGGCCAGGCTGGATGGGGCTTGGAGCCCCTGATCCAGTGGGAGGTGTCCCTGCCCATGGACTTTGAGGTCCCTTCCCACCCAAACCATTCCATGATTCTGAGTATGAACTCATTTCCATCCTGATCCTTACCATGGGATTAAAATGCCTTTTCCAACCACTCTAATGGATCTCTCTCTCTTCCCCTGTTGTGGTATTTTCAACCCCTTTCCTGGCCAGAGCTAGAAGAGAGGAGATAAACCCATTTCTACATATGTAGAGGTTACATTTTTATAGACAGCTGCATGTTTTAACACACAGAGACAATAACGCTATCTGGTTAAAAATAAGCAACCTCCTCCGCCTTGGTTATGCGGCAATTACAGAAAAAACTACATCTCTGGAGCACTCAGCCGCGATTTCAAAGTGAAATGGAAATTGAGTTCTGTTTGTCTGGTTCAACAAGATTTATTGAGAGCTTTCATTATGCGGCAGGTTCAAGAAAACCTCTCTCCGGAGCACACATACAATTTAGAAAATGAAAGCCTGGAACAGTTTATTATTAGAAGGTGGGTTGGGTTCTGCTACGCAAACACACGTCGTCTTGTGCATCTTGTGCATCTGAGATGGTTTTTACTGGAGCTATTAAACTCCTGGCGGAGAAACCTGTTATTAAAACAGTGATTTAGGCTAAGATGGGATAAATACTTTGAAGTCTGCTTAGTGGACTTGTTTCACTTCAGAATTCAGTCTCAGGCCTAAGACTAAAAAGAACTGACTTGACAGGTTTTCCATATAGCACTGACTTGAGTGCTGGGGAGTTGTGGGGACAGGTCCCCGCGGGTTGGTCAGGTGCCAGCCCTGCCCACAGCCCAGCATAGTCCTGACATCCCATAGCAATGGGAGCAGCAGGTGGTGATATCAGAGTGTTTCTCTTCTTGGCTTGCATTCTAAGCTTCGAGGTGGGAATGTTTTCCTTCTCGCGCTGTTTCTGTTGCATCTCACTCTGTGCAATATTCTCATTGTGGAGATGCAGAGCATCCTCTGCCTTCCCTCATGTTACATCTCCATGGAAAGTCTCACTCAAGAAATAAATGTGCTCTCTGGGTCCACATGTGTGTTAGAATCATAGAATCACAGAGTGGGTTGGGTCAGAAGGGGCATCAAAACCCATCCAGTCCCACCCCTGCCATGGGCAGGGACACCTCCCACTGCATCTGGTTGCTCCAAATCCCTTCTAGCCTGGCCTGGAACCCCTCCAGGGATGGGGCAGCCACCACTGCTCTGGGCTACAGCCTCCCCAACCTCACAGGAAAACATTTCTCCCTAGAATCTCATAGAATCAATCATAGAATCACCAGGTTGGAAGAGACCCACAGGATCATCGAGTCCAACTGTCCCTATCAAACACTAACCCATGTCCCTCAGTACCTCATCCACCCATCCCTTAAACTCCTCCAGGGAAGGTGACTCAACCCCCTCCCTGGGCAACCTCTGACACTGCCCAGTGACCCTTTCTGGGAAAAACTTCTTACTAATGTCCATTCTGACCCTCCCCTGGTGGAGTTTGAGGCCATTCCCTCTCATCCTGTCCCTTGGGAGAAGAGCCCAGCTCCCTCCTCTCCACAACCTCCTTTCAGGTAGTTGTAGAGAGCAATGAGGTCTCCCCTCAGCCTCCTCTTCTCCAGGATAAACACTCCCAGCTCTCTCAGCCGTTCCTCATAGGGCCTGTTCTCCAGCCCCTTCTCCAGCTTTGTTGCTCTTCTCTGGACTCGCTCCAGAGCCTCAACATCCTTCTTGTGCTGAAGGGCCCAGAACTGAACACAGGATTCGAGGAGCAGTCTCACCAGTGCTGAGTCCTGAGGGAGAAGAACCTCCCTTGACTTGCTGGTCACACTGTTTCTGATACAATATGTCTAGCAAGGGGGAATTGCTGCTCAGATATAAACTGAAATCTATTTCTGTAGAGTCCATATCACGATTTTATTGTCCTGGTGCTTTTTTAACTCCTCTTCATGTCACACCTCTGCATTTTTGCCACATCTGCTGGCAGATGCTCCTGTGCTTCTCACTCCTGGTAAAATACTGTGGTTTTCCTAAGCGATTTGCTCCATCCCTGCAATTAATTTAGTGTGTTGGACTTGACCTGTGAGTAGAGCTACGTGCTGAGATGAAAGCAGGCAGCGTGTTTGTCGGAAGAAAAGTGATGCACCCAAGGATGCCTCATCCTTCCTCTCCAAAACACTGGCCGCTGCGAGTCTGAGCATGCCACACACGGTGTGGTGAGACACAGGACAGGTACTGCTGGTCAGACTGGGCTGCTTAAATAAGTAGCCACAGTAGCCTTGCAGGTAGTCCAGTGCCAGGAAACGTCTTGTTGTCAAAGGTGCTTCTGCAGCAAAGTTCCCTGTGCTACCCGACGTTTTCATAGAATCAGAGAACAAGCAGGTGGGAAGAGACCCACAGGATCATCAAGTCCAACCATTCCTATCAAACACTAACCCATGTCCCTCAGCACCTCATCCACCTGTCCCTTAAACCCCTCCAGGGAAGGTGAATCAACCACCTCCCTGGGCAGCCTCTGACACTGCCCAGTGACCCTTTCTGTGAAATATTTTTTCCTGATGTTCAGCCTGACCCTCCCCTGGTGGAGCTTGAGGTCATTCCCTCTCGTCCTGTCCCCTGTCCCTTGGGAGAAGAGCCCAGCTCCCTCCTCTCTACAACCTCCTTTCAGGGAGTTGTAGAGAGCAATGAGGTCTCCCCTCAACCTTCTCTTCTCCAGGAGAAACACCCCCAGCTCTCTCAACCGTTCCTCACAAGGTCTGTTCTCCAGCCTCTTCCCCAGCTTTGTTGCTCTTCTCTGGACTCTCTCCAGAGCCTCAACATCCTTCTTGTGGAGAGGGGCCCAGAACTGAACACAGGATTCTAGGAGCAGTCTCACCAGTGCCGAGTACAGAGGGAGAATGATTTAAGATGCAGGAAAACAAACTATGGTTAGCACTTGGTAAGGTTGATCTATTGGCATATAGAAGATTGGTCTCAGGGTTGGGTTGATTACTCTCAATGAATACTCGGCAACGACATTGCTGCCTGTGTGTGCAATATTTGGTGCAATTTCTTTAGTGCCATGCGAGACCCAAAGTCTTGTAATCAGAGGATTAGCCTTGGTGGTGTCTGGAATGAGACATTCTTGTTTGGTTTCTCAGTTTTCCACCAGCTGGTCTAGCTGTCCGGCCCAGGTGCCGTCCCAGCACAGGGAATGCCACACAGTCCTGAACTGCTGATGATCTTGTCCCTCTGTAACCCTGGGGCAAAACTTCCAAAGGTTCTCTGCAGGTTGCTTAGATAATATCTGCCTGCTGGTGTGTGGAGAGATGGTGACAAAGGGAAGGGCTTTGATGTTTTCTGGAGCTGGTCTGCCTCTGGAGCAGCCCCAGGGCAGGAGAGGGGAGGCTGCACGCTGGGAAGCCTCTGGTGGTGTAGGTTGCAGGACACCACCACTCCAGGCCTCCAGCAGTGTGGGTATTTGTCGTGTCTGTGGCTCTCTGGCTTTCTGTCCTGATAATCCTCTGTGATGATGTCCTTGGCAATCGGTGCTCTCCTTTCAGCTGAAGAGCTTTCTTCCTTTGACAGCAGTTAGCTGCAGTCCCCAGAGTTCCTGAGCACTTACAAAGGTCTTAGGAGGAGCCACCGTCTTCTAGGTTCTCAACCACCACCTGGAGAGAGATAAAGAACTTGGCATGGAGAGATAAAACCCACAAAATCCCCCCTGTTCTTTGGGCTGGGGGGGTGGTCACCTGCTTTTAAGAGATCAGTCAGAAACATGGGATGCCCTCTGGAAATATCATAGAATCATAGAATCACCAGGTTGGAAGAGACCAGTTTTTCACACGGAGGGTCATTGGGCATCGGAATAGGCTGCCCAGGGAGGTAGTTGATTCATCTTCCCTGGAGGTGTTTAAGGCACAGGTAGACGAGGTCCTGAGGAACATGGTTTAGTGTTTGATAGGAATGGTTGGACTCAATGATCCGATGGGTCCCTTCCAACCTGATCGTTCTATGAGTCTATGAGTCTATGATCATCGAGTCCAACCATTCCCACCAATCTCTAACCCGTGTCCCTCAGCACCTTGTCCACTCGTCCCTTAAACCCCTCCAGGGAAGGTGAATCAACCCCCTCCCTGGGCAGCCTCTGACAGTGCCCAATCACCCTTTCTGGGAAAAAATTTTTCCTGATGTCCAGTCTGACCCTCCCCTGGTGGAGCTTGAGGCCATTCCCTCTCGTCCTGTCTCCTGTCCCTTGGGAGAAGAGCCCAGTTCCCTCCTCTCCACAACCTCCTTTCAGGGAGTTGTAGAGAGCAATGAGGTCTCCCCTCAGCCTCCTCTTCTCCGGGAGAAACACCCCCAGCTCTCTCAGCCACTCCTCTTGTTCTCCAGCCCCTTCACCAGCTTCATTGCTCTTCTCTGGAACACCCACGATGGAGATCTGGGAAAGGTTTATTCATCTGAATTTCAACTGGAGTCCAAATTTGGCCCTATCAGTTCTCTGATGATCCACATTCTTGATGGGAAAGAGTATTGTGGGGAAGCAAATGGGAAGCATGGGCAGGGCAAGCAGAGCGATGCTGGTGTTGCTTACACGAGCACTGTAGTCCCCAACAATGAGGGGTCTGTGCCAGCTACCACTGAGCACAAAGAGGAGTCATGGCCCAGACGATGACAATAAACTGGCTGCACATCTCCCGGGAACAGCAAATCTCCTGTGAAAAGAGAATTTGCCAGCATCCGGGTACCAAAAGTCTCCACGTCCCCTTATGTGACAATATCCTTGTTAGCAAATATTTATTAATCTGCTCTTTAACAAATCCATAGTGTTCCATGGTCTGCGCGGTGCTGGCGCTAAGTCTCCAATGCCTTTTGTCACTGGGTCAGGGCTGGCAAGAGAACCAAACACAGAGCCGGTGTGGAAAGGCAGCGAGGACTTGGCTGCGATGCCGGGTTGGAAGTTCAGGCACCTGGCAGTGCCGGGTGGGATGGGGCCAGGAGAGAGCGTTGGCTTGGAGGACAGAGGAGAGCACTGTCTGGGATAAAACCCAGTGATGCTGCACTTCAAAACTTCCCCCTGGTTTGATGATCCGAGGGCTGGAACACCTCCTGTACATGGACAGGCTGAGAGACTTGGGGTTGTTCAGCCTGGAGAAGAGCAGACTCTGGGGAGACCGTGGAGCAGCTTCCAGGGCTGAAAGGAGCTCCAGGAAAGCTGGGGAGGGGCACTTGCCCAGGGAGGGCAGGGACAAGACAAGGGTAATGGTTTTGAGCAGAAAGAGAGGAGATTAGGATGAAATCTTAGGAAGAAATATTTTGCTGTGAGGGTAGGGAGGCCCTGGCCCAGGTTGCCCAGAGCAGGGGTGGCTGCCCCATCCCTGGAGGAGTTCAAGGCCAGGTTGGATGGGGCTTGGAGCAACTGGATCCAGTGGGAGGCGTCCCTGCTCATGTCAGGGGTGGGACTGGATGGGCTTTGAGGTTCCTTCCAACCCAAACTGTTCTGTGATTTTGTGATTTGCCTTCAGAAATAGAGCTGGTGGAGAAGAGCTGTCACTACAGTAGAGGCAGGAGCATAGGGTAGAAGCAGGAAAGCGATGGAGCTTCATGTTGTCTTTGGAGGATAGGGAGAAAATTGTCCTTTGTTTTTCCTCTGGCCTGGTGTGAATGGCTTCAAGTGAGCTGAGGGTGAACAAATTTCTCCGTACTGGTGTCCATCATCTGAGCCAACGCTCATCAGAGTTGTGGAGGGGAGGACACAGGGTGGTAGCCCCATGGTGTGCCTGTCCCCTGCCCCATCATTCCTCCCCCTGCACCCTGCCCACCCTCACCCTCCTCCCCACGTTCCCACAACACTCCTAGCTTTTTCCCACCCACTGCTCCTTTCCCTGCTGTCCAGAACCACTCTGGCTCCTTATTTTAAAGAACATCTTCCCCTGAGCGAGGTGCTGGGCTTGCCTGGAGCAGGCGTGGAAGCAGAGTCGGCGTCAGAGCCGAGCTGGGGCACTTAATTGGCTTTGTGCCTGGTTTCATTTTGACTCGACAAAGAAGCTCCTCGAGCTAAATCAAGCTGCTGGTAAACCACAGAGCCGGCTCCGCTTTGTCACTTTTCAAAATAGGTTTTGGTTATAAGCTTGGTGCTGGGGTTCAGCAGCTCCCGCAGCTCTCAAAGCAGCAGCACCGAGTGTGACCTGCCTGCTCTCACCTTCCCACAGCCGCTGTCTGCCATGGGCTTTTGTCACCCTAGGAAGGTGAATTTGGCCTCTGAGTGCTGCACCTTTGCAGCCCTGAGGAGTTCTCCAGCAATTCAGGAGGAAAGTCACAAGTGGTGTCCTCAGGGTTCAGTGCTGGGTCCAGCCCTGTTCGATGTCTTCATCAATGACCTGGATGAAGGCATCAAGTGCTCCCTTAGCAACTTTGCAGACGACACTAAGCTGGGTGGAAGTGTGGATCTGCTGGAGGGTTGGGAGGTTCCAAAGGCATCTGAACAGGCTGGATCCATGGACTGAGACCAATGGGATGAGGTTTAACAAGGCCAAATGGCAGGTCCTGCACTTGGGGCAAAATAACCCTGAGCAGCTCCAGACTAGGAGAAGTCTGTCTGGAAAGTGCCTGGAGGAGAAGGACCTGGGGCTGTTGGTGACAGCAACTGACCATGAGGCAGCAGTGTTCCCAGGTGGCCAAGAAGGCCAATGACATCTTGGCTTGGAACAGAAACAATGTGACCAGCAGGTCCAGGGAGGTTCTCCTCCCTCTGGACTCGGCCCTGGTGAGACTGCTCCTTGAATCCTGTGTTCAGTTGTGGGCCCCTCAGCACAAGAAGGATGTTGAGGCTCTGGAGTGAGTCCAGAGAAGAGCAACGAAGCTGGTGAAGAGGCTGGAGAACAAGCCTTATGAGGAACGTCTGAGAGAGCTGGGGGTGTTTATCCTGCAGAAGAGGAGGCTGAGGGGAGACCTCATTGCTCTCTCCAACTACATGAAAGGAGGTCGTGGAGAGGAGGGAGCTGGGCTCTCCTCCTAAGGGAGAGGGCACAGGACGAGAGGGAATGGCCTCAAGCTCCACCAGGGGAGGTTCAGGCTGGACATCAGGAAAAAATTTTTCCCAGAAAGGGTCATTGGGCAGTGTCAGAGGATGCCCAGGGAGGGGGTTGATTCCCCTTCCCTGGAGGTGTTTAAGGGACGGGTGGATGAGGTGCTGAGGGACATGGGTTAGTGCTTGATAGGAATGGTTGGACTCGATGATCCGGTGGGTCTCTTCCAACCTGGTGATTCTATGATTCTATGAAAGAGGTGAAACTGCAAAATCTTACTGATGCCCAGGAAGCTGTAGGATGCATCTGTGGGAGCAGCAGCAAAGGCCAAGGGCTGAGCATCCATCCCGGCACTGCAGGCAGTGGTTGTGGTGAACGTGAGGCTCTAGAACAGAGCATTCCCTTAATTCCAGAGCATTTCTTGCAGAGCAGGTGGTTAGAAATGATGCAAATAAAAAGCTGCCACCGAGCAAGCGCTGTGCCCTCTCTCTCCGTAGCCAGAGGCAGCCCTGGGCCATCAATCACCAGTGCTACTTATTACTGGGCATTTTATTAACAAGAAACCCATTTACAACTTGAAAACGCTTATTCATGAAATCTGTTTGCACTTAAGATTATATAAGGAGGCGCAGGCCGTATCGCTTCATGTTATCAAAACCCAATGACTCATTAAATTTAACCAGAGCCGGTGCTGAACCAGCACGTGCTTTGTTAAAGCTTCTGAATTTCCAACGTGCTCTTTCCCTGCTGGGTTTGTGGGCCCAGTTTTCACGTCTGGGCATCCACGTGCTAATTGAATTTCTCCTTTCTACTGACACAAGGGCAGATGGGCTGGAATAGTCTGCTTAGGGGCGTTAAAAGCCAAATTTGACCTAAAAGCATTGAAGTGCGTTGGACAATGGACTCGATTTATCAAGGCGTTTTGGCCCAGGGAATTGGATTTAACCTTGAGAGAATGCTCTGCTTATTCTGCACTTTTTCTGTTTCAGAAAGGTTAAAAGAACAGGAGAAGGTGGGATTTCAGCTGCGTGTATCTGAGTCTGAGGTCAATTTGTAAATATATCTCCAAAACTGCCAGCGCTCATTAATTGTTCTGGTTTATACTGGATTGGCTGCCAGTGATTCTAGTAAATCACAGTATCACGAAACTGTAGAATCACAGAATGGGTTGGGTTGGACGGGACCTCAAAGCCCATCCAGCTCCACCCCTGCCATGGGGACACCTCCCACTGGATCAGGGGCTCCAAGCCCCATCCAACCTGGCCTCGAATCCCTCCAGGGATGGGGCAGCCACCCCTGCTCTGGGCAACCTGGGCCAGGGCCTCCCCACCCTCACAGCAAAACATTTCTCCCTAATATCTCCTCTCAATCTTCTCTCTTTCAGCTGGAAACTGTTCCTCTTGTCCTATCCCTGCATTCTCTGATCAAGAGCCCTTCCCCAGATTTCCTGGAGCCCCTTTCTGTACTGGAAGCTGCTCTAAGGTCTCCCTGGAGCCTTCTCTTCTCAGGCTGAATCATAGAATCATAGAACAACTAGTCTCGAAGAGACCCACCGGATGATCGAGTCCAACCGTTCCTATCAAACACTAATCCATGTCCCTCAGCACCTCATGCACTCGTCCCTTAAACCCCTCCAGGGAAGGTGACTCAACCCCCTCCCTGGGCAACCTCTGACACTGCCCAATCACCCTTTCTGTGAAAAAATTTTTCCTAATGTCCAGCATGAACCTCTGCTGGTGGAGTTCGAGGCCATTCCCTCTTGTCCTGTCCCCTGTCCCTTGGGAGAAGAGCCCAGCTCCCTCCTCTCCACAACCTCCTTTCAGGGAGTTGTAGAGAGCAATGAGGTCTCCCCCCTCAGCCTCCTCTTCTCCAGGATAAACACTCCCATCTCTCTCAGCCGTTCCTCACACAGGAGGAGCTGCAGCCCTCAGATCATCTCCGTGGACTCCTCTGGAGCTGCTCCAACAGCTCCATGTCCTTCCCATGCTGAGGACTCCACACTGGACACTGAGCTGCAGGCAGGGAGGGTCTCACCAGAGAGGAGCAGAGGGGCAGAATCCCCTCCCTGGCCCTGCTGTTCCCACTGCTTTGAATGCAGCCCAGGACACCGTTGGCTTTTGTAAGTTTCTTAATTTTTAAGCCCTTTCAGGTGCTGCAGAGTTAAGGAATTGTGCTGTAAGCTTATTGTCAGAGGGGCTTTCTCCGTCCTTATAATATCACAGCTTTTTGATTTTGGTTTAGTAAACCAGCAGAAAACTGCAGTAAATCTCCGCGGCAAATTGGACGCATTATTCTCGCATTCTGAGAACAATTGAAATGGAAAATATTGACTGGGCACGGATTTAATTTAGGTTTTAATGATCATTTTTGTCTAAGTAGTCTTTAAATCCCTCCTACGAAGCAATCAACACTCCAGAGGTAAAATTCCACCCCTAGGAATTGAGGAGGAGGCAGCTTTAAATAGCGCAGCACCCTCTTCTCCCTTTTGTCCGTGGCCTCGTGCGAGCAGCAGACAGCTCATCCTTTTTGTTTTTCATCTCCCTTGGATCCTGCAGATGAGGAGAGGAGATGAAAGCATAACATAAAGGAAGGAGTCTCCCCGGGAGCAATCAGCCCTGAGGCTGGAGTTTCAGAGAGAGGAGATGCGATTCCATCTTCCTTCAGCCCTGGAGCTCTTGTCTAGAAGGGACAACCAACTGGTTTCAAACCTGAAGGTTTGAAACCAGTTGGTTGTCCCTTCTAGACAAGAGCTGTGCCCTCCTTTGGTGACATTCTTGGTTCAGGAGGTGCTCAGGGCACCAGCACGTCCCTGGCTCTGGAGAGCAGCAGCTGCCAGGGCAAGGAGCAAAGCCCCAGGGGTCGTTCAGCCTGGAGAAGAGAAGGCTCCTAGGAGACGGTCTAGTGACCTTCCAGGACCTGAAGGGCCTCCAGGAAAGCTGGGGAGGGTGGGAGTCCCTGGACCAGGGAAGCTCTGGCTGCCCCATCCCTGGAGGGGTTCAGGATCAGGTTGGGTGGGGCTTGGAGCAACTGGATCCAGTGGGAGGTGTCCCTGCCCATGGCAGGGGTGGAACTGGATGGGCTTTGAGGTTCCTTCCAACCCAAACCATTCCGGGACTCTGTGATTCCCATTTTCCCAATCTTCTTGTTGTTTTGTCACTGATCTGGGGACACAGGAGGTGCTTCATGTGCTGTGTCTCCCTCCCTGGTGGCTCAAGGTGTACCTTCCACAGCTTTTCTGTTCTATCCTGGCTCCAACATTTGTGTACCTTGTAGGATGCTGATGTCCAGTGTGCTCCAGTGTCTGGAAGCCTCTAGTAAATCTCAAAGTCATCGTGATTATGACCAACTTCTCCTTGTTCTTAAAGGCTGTGAAGTGACAGCTAATAGAGAACAGTTCCTTTCCATGAGGTGTCCTCTTCTGCTGCTCTCAGCCAGGCTGGTCATAGCCATTCAGGGGTGTCTAGTGCTGAGCAGCCTCCCCGAGCCATCAGCTATAACAGGATGTGCTGCCTACTCCCAGAATTCGATCCCATTTTCGGGTTGGCCTCACTTGGGGTCAGGGCTTGGAGCTGGTGACCTCAGTGATCCCCTTACACCTGGAGGTGTGACCAGATTGGATGGGGCTTTGAGCCACCTGATCCAACCTTCCAACCCAAACCATCTCATGATTCTGTGATTCTTCAACTTGCAGTTCTGGAAGAGCTAACAGCACAAGGCTGAGGTGGTCTCCAGTAGGAGCAGATCTTGGGGAGCTTCCCTTCCTTTCTGGGTCAGCCAGGAGCTGGCAGCACAGACAGGGGGCAACAAGCACGTTAAATCTCAGGTGAGCAGCTCAGTCCTGTTGATAACAGCGCTTCTGGACAGCTGAACAGGATTGATGGGCTGCAGGAGCTGCTTCTCCTGCAGAGCTGGAAAAAGAACCTGGAGCCAGTGAGTGAAAAAAGCTGGAGAGACATCCTAGGCTTTCTTGCTGCCCTGAGAGAGCAGAGTAGCACTGGCAGGTACCAGCAGGATTGTGCTGGTGAGGGTTGTCACAAGTCCTGAATCACTGCAGGGTTTTTCCTTCCTGCTCTGACCTTTGCTGAAATGGGATTTTTTTTTTGAGAATCCCTTTTAAAGTTGTCATTCTGCTCATGGCCAGAATGCAGCCCAGTACTTTGGCTTTTCCTTTCAAATACACCTGGAAAGAGAAAAACAGGTTGAGATGAAGTCAGAAACAGTGTCAAGTGTTACTTGACTGGGAGAAGTCTGGCTGGAAAGCTGCCTGGAGGAGAAGGACCTGGGGGTGTTGGTTGACAGCGACTGAACATGAGGCAGCAGTGGCCCAGGTGGCCAAGAAGGCCAATGGCATCTTGGCTTGGATCAGACCCAGCATGGCCAGCAGGGCCAGGGAGGTTCTTCTCCCTCTGGACTCAGCACTGGTGAGACTGCTCCTTGAATCCTGGGGTCAGTTGTGGGCCCCTCAGCACAAGAAGGATGTTGAAGCTCTGGAACGAGTCCAGAGAAGAGCAACGAAGCTGGGGAAGGGGCTGGAGAAGAAGAGGAACATCTGAGAGAGCTGGGGGTGTTTATCCTGGAGAAGAGGAGGCTGAGGGGAGACCTCATTGCTCTCTACAACTACCTGAAAGGAGGTTGTGGAGAGGAGGGAGCTGGGCTCTTCTCCCAAGTGACAGGGGACAGGACGAGAGGGAATGGCCTCAAGCTCCTCCAGAGGAGGTTCAGACTGGACATTAGGAAAAAAATTTTCCCAGAAAGGGTCATTGGGCAGTGTCAGAGGCTGCCCAGGGAGGGGGTTGATTCACCTTCCCTGGAGGTGTTTAAGGGACGGGTGGATGAGGTGCTGAGGGACATAGTTTAGTGTTTGATAGGAATGGTTGGACTCGATGATCTGGTGGGTCTCCTCCAACCTGGTTGTTCTATGATTCTATGATTCTATCACATATCTCTAGTGCTCCCCGATAAAGAGTCTATATGTGGCAGGGTTTGGGTTGTGGTTTCTTCTGCAAAAGAGGACGCGGAGCAGCTGGGAGCCAGCAGAGCTCAGCTTCCCCCAGTTAAAGTGGCTGCAGCTCCAGTTCCCCTCTCAGAACCCAACTGGGAACACTTGGTTGGCAAGGGAGGCTGAGGATTCGCAGCAAACTGTGAGGGAGCATATGAAGATGGTTCTTGCTGCAATAGGAAGAGCACAAGGATACATTCAGCAGTGAAAATGACAACTCATTGGCCAACACAAACTAACTGTATCCTTACTGCCCGTCTGAGGATCTGCCAAACAGCAGTGGGACCCGAGTGGAGGTTGTGGCCCGTGGAGAACCCAGCACTGCGCAGGAGCTTTGGGTGCTCTCCTGTCCCAGGCTGCAGATTAGAGATCGCGGTTAGAGCCGCTCCCTACCAATATCCCATCTGCTGCAGGACTTTGTCAGTCCCAGAAGGCAAACAGCTTCTTTTAAATGTATGGGGGCAGGTGTGGTGGTGGGGGGTGGGGCTGTTTCTCCGTGGCTTTGAACAAATTGTTTTCTTCTCGTGTCTGTTGGTATTTGTCCAGGGGGCTGGGAGAAAGCTGTGTCTGGCTGTCAAAATTGGCTTTGGGGAATAAGTTACAGTAAGTGAATGTGTCTTTTCTCAGGTCAAGCATTGGCAGAGGCTGCCCAGGACAGGGGTGGAGTCCCCGTCTCTACAGGGCTTCAAAAACCATGTAGATCATAGAATCACAAAATCACCAGGTTGGAAAAGACCCATTGGATCAAGTCCAACCGTTCCCATCAAACACTAACCCATGTCCCTCAGCATCTCATCCACCCGTCCCTTAAACCCCTCCAGGGAAGGTGAATCAACCCCCTCCCTGGGCAGCCTCTGCCACTGCCCAGTGACCCTTTCTGTGAAAAACTTCTTCCTAATGTCCAGCCTGAACCTCCCCTGGAGGAGCTAGATGTGACACTTGGCGTCACTGTTTAGCAGGCACGGTGAGGTTGGGATGACAGTTGGACGGGGTGAGCTGAGAGGGCTTTTCCATCCTCAATGATTTGATGTTTCTGTGATTTCTTCAAGTGTTTTCTATCTTCCATCAGGCAGGCAGGCGGCTGGAGTGCTCGTATCCAAGGAGATTGCAGAGGGGGCTTTGCCAGAGATGGGAACATGAGCCCTGTCTCTCTGCCCAGCCTGATTCTATCCAGAATGCTGCCGAAACTTAATACACCTCTTCGGTCTGCTTCGTTAGGCTGTTGTTAACAGCTGTTCTAACGAGCCTTGGGTGCCTCTGGAGAATAGTTTGTGAGCCATTGGCCATGCTGTTGCCGGTTCACTTTGCATGTCAGGCTGTTAATCAACTCCTGTTACCACTTGCTCCTTTATCTCCAGTGGATGTTATCTCCGGAGCAGATCTAGAGTGTTTAGGGTTCAGTTTTACGGTTTGTCTGGGTGAGGGAAAATGTGATAATTAGCCAGTGGTTACCCGAGGAGCAGAGCAAAATCCACAGGGTAAACCTTTCCTTCCTCTCACCTCACACTTCAAATGCTTAATGCTAATAACTGTGAGTGCTGGCACAAGGATATTGAAGTGCTCGTTACAGCTGAGCTGATTTGGTGTCGTGGGACGTTGTGCTGTCAGGCGAGTTAATAGAGCCCTTGCCTGGCAGGAGGAGTTCCTTCCAAAAGTGAAGGTGCTGGACTGTGTCGTGTTTGTGGAACGTCTCAGTCTGGGGAGATTTCACCCACTCGTGTGCGGAAGACTGACTTTATTAAGCCCAAGTGAAAAGTTGGTGTGAATTTAAGTAATATATAGAGAGAACAAGTCTATATATTGGAGAAAAAGTCTTACAAGGAGTTACTGAGAGAGCTGGGGGTGCTTATCCTGGAGAAGAGGAGGCTGAGGGGAGACCTCATTGCTCTCAACAACTATGTGAAAGAAAGTTGTAGAGAGGAGGGAGCTGGGCTCTTCTCCCAAGGGACAGGGGACAGGACGAGAGCGAATGGCCTCAAGCTCCACCGGGGGAGATTTAGCTGGAGATTAGGAAAAAAATTTTCATGGAAAGGGTCATTGGGCATTGGCAGAGGCTGCCCAGGGAGGTGGTAGATTCACCTTCCCTGGAGGGGTTTAAGGTGCAGGTGAACGAGGTGCTGAGGGAGATGGGTTAGAGATTGGTGGGAATGGTTGGACTCAATGATCTGGTGAGTCTCTTCCAACCTGGTTATTCTATATCAATAAACAGCTCTGAAATCTGTAGCGATATGTGTGCCCTGATGAGCGCTGCCTGCAGCTTCATCCAGTAGGACCTAAATCCTTCCCAGGTAACACTCCCTGGGGTCCTGAGGCTTTGGTCCTGCTCCTGCATTGTAGAGTCGTGGAATCATGGAATAGTTTGGGTTGGGTTGGACACCTCCCACTAGATTCAGTTGCTCCAAGCCCCATCCAACCTGGTCTGGAACCCCCCCAGGGATGGGGCAGCCACCACTGCTCTGGGCAACCTGGGCCAGGACCTCACCTCTTCTCCAAGAACTGAAGCTCATCCTCTGTCCTTGCAACAGTGCACGTGGGGCACAGTTTCTGAGAGCTCCGAGATCACATCAGATGTGAAAAATCATCGCAAAGATTTTACTTTTGAGTACAGATCTGCAGATTAAAGAGCTTTAATTGTGCTGACTCTTTGCTGGCAGCAGCTCAGTTCCTCGTGGGAGGGGCAGAGAGAGCAAAGAGTAAGAAGCAGCTCCAATTAGTGACCTAAGTGTTTACTCTAGCTATGGAGCACTTAATTACCTGTCAGCGGCTTGCTTTCTTCTGGTCACAAGTGTTTACACACGCAGCCAGTAATTCCAGCTGTTTCCCTCTTGTGCTGCAGGAATTCAGAAATAATGATGTGCAGCGATTTCAAGGTAGCAAGTTCTTACCTGAATGTAACCTGCCGCAAGCTTGACCTCTAGCTTGACCTTGGATGCAGCTCTGCCAAGGCAGCTCCTCCCAAAAGCACAGCAGTGGATTTTAGAATCACAGAACCATAGAACAACCAGGTTGGAAGAGACCCACTGGATCATCGAGTCCAACCATTCACATCAAATGCTAATCTATGTCCCTCAGCACCTCGTCCACCCGTCCCCTAAACCCCTCCAGGGAAGGTGAATCAACTCCCTCCCTGGGCAGCCTCTGACACTGCCCAATGACCTTTTCTGGGAAAACATTTTTCCTGATGTCCAGCCTGAACCTCCCCTGGTGGAGCTTGAGGCCATTCCCTCTTGTCCTGTCCCCTGTCCCTTGGGAGAAGAGCCCAGCTCCCTCCCCTCCACAACCACCTCTCAGGGAGTTGGAGAGAGCAATGAGGTCTCTCCTCAGCCTCCTCTTCTCCAGGATAAACACCCCCAGCTCTCTCAGCCGCTCCTCATAGGGCCTGTTCTCCAGCCCCTTCCCCAGCTTCGTTGCTCTTCTCTGGACTCACTCCAGAGCCTCAACATCCTTCTTGTGGTGATCAAAGAAGCCGAAGCCCCTTTCCTCACACCAGGTTTGGAGCCAGGCATTAATCGAATTCTTCTTTGTGACTTTCAGCTCCTCCTTATTTAGCCTTGGGACGTTTACAAGCTCTGTGGTCCAGTGACCTTAGCCATCAGACTGCTGTATCATTCTGCCGTTGAGTCCTGTTTTCTGGTTGTTGCATTACAGGAAGTGCTGGATATTGTTCTGCCTGTAAAGCTGCTGAAGCCAGAAAAGAGAAGCTCAGGGGCTGCGAAGGGGAAGAAACCAGTTTGGCCACTGGCCGGCAGGAAGGGACAATCATGAGACTCAGATCAGTTTTGCAAAAGGAGTGGGTTTATCTTTACTGAAACTCCCTCATCAGCAAAGAAACACATCCCTTGCAGAGAAACATCTATGTTACAAAAATCAAGATCCTGAGATGCTTTGTTTAAACTAGATTGAAGAATATTGGTGAAGGGTTTAGAGGGGAAGCCATGTGAGAAGCAGCTGAAGTCACTAAGTCTGTTCAACCTTGAGAGGAGGAGGCTGAGGGGAGACCTCATAGCAGTTTACTGCTTCCTCACAAGAGGAGGAGGAGGAGCAGGCACTGAGCTCTGCCCTCTCTACCTGAGGGAATGGCAGGAGAATGCCAGGAGAGGGTTACGTTGGACATGAGGACGAGGTTCTTCCCCCAGAGGGTGGTGAAGCACTGGAACAGCTCCCTGGGCAGCAGTCAGGGTGTTGAGCCTAACGATATTCCAGAAGCCTTTGGCCAACACCCTCATCCCCACGGTGTGAATGTTGGGGTTGTCCTGTGCAGGGACAGGAGCTGGACTTGATGATCCTTGTGGGTCCCTTGCAGCTCAGGACGTTCCAGAGTTCTATGAATGTTCCTCATTTGTGGTGTATGCAGAAAGCATTTGAAAGCGTCAAGGTGAGTGGAAATAGTGCAAGTTCTGCCTTGAGATGAGGGATTTGCGGCTGTTGCGGTGGTGCTACCTTCAAACTCCACCACCAGCTCACGTGTGCGCGGACCCTTCCAGACTAGAGGAATGATTCTCATCCCAGAGATTATTTCACAGTGGTGGCATCTTATCTTGTCCCTGCACCGGCTCTTCAGAAACATCCAGGACGCCTCTTGAAATGCTGTGATAGCCTTGGAACAAAGAGTTAATCTATTGCTAGGGGAAGCATTTACTTTGCAATTCATTTTTTCCCCATTTGCAGCTCAATTTTTCAGTTTATCACAGGGAGCAATGTGAAAGATTTAACTCTGCTAAGCCCAGAGGAGGATGGAAGCAGATTAGAAGCTGGGCTGGGGGAAGGTATTTTGCTCAGCTGCAATGACTGCAGCAAAATAAATTAACACTGAATGCTCGAGCCATAGATATCTGATTTGTTAATGGCTTTAGCTTTGCAGGCGTTTGCTCGATGTAGCAAATTTCTCGGTGCTGTGTGTAAATCTGCTGATTTCTCCTAACACAAGCTCTGAAATAGAGAAGCATCAAATATTGATGATTCTGCCTGCCAGAAGATGGGGTTGATAATGGGAAGCCTGCGCCGTTTGGTACCTCCACATTGCACGACACGGCTTGGGAATTGCACTTATTCGTTCTTGCTGGTGATTAGTGTCCCTCTTAGGCTGGAAACGTTAGGATATAGGATGCGGTGTCTTGGAGTGACCCCAAACCTGCCTGTCTTTGGAGAAATGGTTGGACTCGATGATCCGGTGGGTCTCTTCCAGCCTGGTGATTCTATGATTCTATGCGATTCCTACAGGAGCACTGAATCCTGCAGGTCCCCAGGTCTCTTTTCATGGTGTCGCGCGGCAGAATCGTTGTGAAGGACAGGGCTGAATCCAAAGGGCCGGCAGATCCCAGATTGTTTGATATAAAGGCAACATTGTTGGAGTCGCTGCAGCGGTGCTGCCGGTAATTACAGTCCTTGGCACCAGTTCCAATCTACACGGAGCAGCAGGTCGGGGGTGGGAGGGGAAGAGGAGTGTGTACAGATACAGCATTTGAGTAAAAACTGTCCCCTCAACCACAAGGGGAGATAGGAAGAAGGATCGATTATTTTGCAGCTGAGAATACAGACTGTGCCAGACAGTCATTAAAAGCATTTTACTGTGCCTGGTAATGTGGCTGTGCTCTAAAGCTCGCAAGCAAAAGCCTGCTCACCAACAGCCCTGGGTTTATTCTGGGGAGATGGGGGGACAGGAGCAGGCACCCAGCCCTCTGCTGTCCTGCTTCCTCACTCCGAATCATCCAAGTACCTTCCCTGGTCCTCACCTCCCTGAAAGTAAATGGAGTTAACTCCAGCTGGAGGCCAATGACAAGTGGTGTCCCCAGGGCTCAGTGCTGGGTCCAGCCCTGTTCAGTGTCTTCATCAATGACCTGGATGAGGGCATCGAGTGCTCCCTTAGCAAGTTTGCAGATGACACTAAGCTGGGTGGAAGTGTTGATCTGCTGGAGGGTCGGGAGACTCCAAAGGGATCTGAACAGGCTGGATCCATGGACTGAGACCAATGGGATGAGGTTCAACAAGGCCAAATGGCAGATCCTGCACTTGGGGCACAACAACTCTGAGCAGCTCCAGACTAGGAGAAGTCTGTCTGGAAAGTGCCTGGAGGAGAAGGACCTGGGGGGGTTGGTTGAACATGCGGCAGCAGTGTTCCCAGGTGGCCAAGAAGGCCAATGACATCTTGGCTTGGATCAGAAACAGTGTGACCAGCAGGGCCAGGGAGGTTTTTCTCCCTCTGGACTCAGCACTGGTGAGACTGCTCCTCGAATCCTGTGTTAAGTTGTGTGCCCCTCAGCACAAGAAGTATGTTGAGGCTCTGGAGTGAGTCCAGAGAAGAGCAATGAAGCTGGTGAAGGGGCTGGAGAAGAAGAGGAGGAGCTGAGAGAGCTGGGGGTGTTTATCCTGGAGAAGAGGAGGCTGAGAGGAGACCTCATGATTCTATGACTCTCTGAAAGCTGGGTGAGGTGTGCCTGAGAGCATTTCAAAGCCCAGCTCGGAGGGCAGGGCTATCGATACAGACTGGGATTTCCGCGGTGAGATCACCCTGCCTGCCGAGCCAGGAGCTGACTTGCAGGCCACAGGGATTTGCCGTGTTCCCAGGTTGGGGAGGTGATGATCGACATCTGACTGTGTTCGGCTGTGTCGTGTTTACAGAGGTGTTGGCCCCCAGCGGAGTCACCTAATGCTCTGAAATGAAAATTATATGTTGTTGCAATGAAAATGCAAATGCTGAGCACAGTGGGAATCAGCCTGACGACGTGCCTTTCCCCTCCAAACTTCTCATTTCTATAAGCAAAAATCTCTTTGTTTATGCACCCGCTTTTCATACTGTCATTGCCACGAGGCAGTGTTTTTCACATGATCCAAAGCTGTTATTTCAGCTATTCCTGCAAATCCAAACTTCTTGAGTTAGGCACAGCAAAAGCAGAAATAGGTCAGGTATTTAAATAAGACATAGTTGTCTCTCTTCACAGCAAGTCGCCTTTTTTCCTGCCTGTGTGAGTTGTACTAACGTTACCAGCCAATAAAGACGGGAGAACAAAGGGAAGCAGGAGTGCCAACGTTTTGATTTGGAGCTTGCAGCTTCCAAGCCCTTTTCTTTGCAGAAGTGGTACTGAGCCGCTCTGGAGCATCTCAGCGAAAGCTCCTGAAATAAGAAAAACCAAATTGGCTGCTCAGTCTCTCTGGATACACGAGACCCACTTAAAACCCTGCCTGTCAGTTTGCTACCACGTGAAATATTGATTTCCTGGGGTGGCCTAAATCCCAGTTCTAAGAAGCATCCTTGCTGCCTGGCAGAGCACCAGGAAGCCGTAATATTAAGGAAACACAGCGAATGTTTGGTGCTCTTAGGAATCACCTGGCTTGAAATGTCGAGAAACAGGCTGCCTTCCCTCATTAGGCATAGGGGGATATTTTTCAGATCGGTTCTTTGTTGCAGGCAGCGCGTGTGGCTGACACTGAGCTCCTGGCTGCTCGGCTGTCGCTTTGGTTTAGGCTGATCTGGCTGCTCTTGGTCCTTGGAGAGGACAGTGGAAGTCTAGAATTAAATCTTTTTTTTAATACCTGTGTGATACTGGGAGGACTTGGGCTCCTGGCTTTTAAGTTTTGTGATGGAAGGAAAATCTTTCTTAATCTTAAAATCTTTCTTTTGGAGCCCCTCAGCACAAGAAGGATGTTGAGGCTCTGGAGCGAGTCCAGAGAAGAGCAACAAAGCTGGGGAAGGGGCTGGAGAAGAAGGGCTCTGAGAGAGCTGGGGGTGTTTATCCTGGAGAAGAGGAGGCTGAGGGGAGACCTCATTGCTCTCTGCAACTACCTGAAAGGAGGTTGTGGAGAGGAGGGAGCTGGGCTCTTCTCCCAAGGGACAGGACGAGAGGGAATGGCCTCAAGCTCCACCAGAGGAGGTTCAGGCTGGACATTAGGAAAAAAATTTTCCCAGAAAGGGTGATTGAGCAGTGTCAGAGGCTGCCCAGGGAGGTGGTCGATTCACTTTCCCTGGAGGTGTTTAAGGGACGGGTGGATGAGGTGCTGAGGGACATGGTTTAGTGTTTGATAGGAATGGTTGGACTCGATGATCCGGGGGGTCTCTTCCAACCTGGTGATTCTATGATTCTATGACAATCTGCTGCATCGTTTCAATGAAGTGTGGAATGGTTTGGGTCAAACAGGACCTCAAAGCCCGTCCAGTTCCCTCCTGAGCACACTGCAGTGATGGCTGCTACAGGATGACTGTGTTCTTCACTCAAGATCCACTGTCTTTTGCTGCACATCAGAACCAGTTCTGCAGCCCCTTCTCTACAGCCTTGGTCAATAACAAACCCCGTCCTCATAAAAGAGAGAACAAACATTGTAATTCATTGTCCTGGTTGTCGGATAGAGCTCTTCCAGTATGAACATCTACAACCAGCATGGATTACTCCATAATCAAAGAAGCGCAGAATGGTTCAGGTTGGAAGGGACCTCAAAGCTTATCCAGTTCCACCCCCTGCCATGGGCAAAGACACCTTCCACTGGATCAAGGAGCTCAAAGCGTCATCCAACCTGACCTTGAACCCCTCCTCAGCAGCCACAACTTCTCTGTTCTCCCCAGACTTCACATCTTCAAACCTGTTTCACTCTAATGCTTATTTGTTCAATATTTTTATTAATGACCTGGATGAAAGCAATGAATGTAGCCTTAGCAAGTTCACAGAGGACACTAAGCTCGGAGGAAGGCGTTGATCTACTTGAGGGAGCCAGCAGGGGCCCAGGTGGCCAAGAAGGCCAATGGCATCTTGGCTTGGATCAGACACGGTGTGACCAGCAGGTCCAGAGAGGTTCTTCTCCCTCTGGACTCAGCACTGGTGAGACTGCTCCTCGAATCCTGTGTTCAGTTCTGGGCCTCTCACCACAAGAAGGATGTTGAGGCTCTGGAGCGAGTCCAGAGAAGAGGAACGAAGCTGGGGAAAGGGCTGGAGAACAGATCTTATGAGGAGCGGCTGAGAGAGCTGGGGGTGTTTAACCTGGAGAAGAGGAGGCTGAGAGGAGACCTCATTGCTCTCTACAACTACCTGAGAGGAGGTTGTAGAGAGGAGGGTAATGGCCTCTTCTCCCTAGTGACAGGGAACAGGACAATGGGGAATGGCCTTGAGCTGCACCAGGGGAGGTTCAGAGTGAATATCAGAAAGAAATTTTTCACGGAAAGAGTCACTGGTTACTGTTAGAGGCTGCCCAGGTTGGGGATTGATTCACCTTCCCTGGAGGGGTTTAAGGGACTGGTGGACGAGGTGCTGAGGGACATGGGCTAGTGGCAGATGAGAATGATTGGACTTTTCCAACCTGGTGATTCTATGATTATATGACCAAACAGGAATTGGTTCCATTGTTCTTGAAAGTCAATGACACTCAAGGTATGTCACCGGGAGGCCAGTGCTGAGGCGATGTCAGGACTGGTTCTGGTTGGGCTTCCTCACATGGACAGGTTTATACATCAGTGGTTTTGAGGCAGTAGAAGCAACTTTTCTTGCATTACAGGAATGGAGGCTGCTCACAGCCCTTCACAGCCCAACCTTCCTCTTCTTCCTTCCTGACATTTCTGATATCCCTCACTTCCTCCTTAACTTGTCCATCTTCTAAGTGGTTGCTGCAGCTATTGCTCATCTTCTCTTCTCTGTGATCCGGGATCTCCTCAGTGACCGACCACCCCCATCTTTTGGTCACCCTGTGCTGGGAAACAGAGGCCAAATTTCCTCAAGACTTAAAAAGCCAGCGTTGCTGGGGAGGTTTGATGTCAGCAAGGTGCATCAGTGCCTGACATCCTGCAAACATGTAAACCTGTTCAAACGTCATCCCTAGAGCGCCCTGTGCCTCTCAGGCCCCACTGACAGCCCACAGGGATGTCAGCAGTCAAAAAGAGAAGTGATGAGGTCACTCTGGGAGGTGGTTTCTTGTTCCTGAGGCCCCAGGTTCTGCTTGGTGATTTCCACCAGTAGCACCAACCTTGGTGCAATCTGTTCCTGAGCTTTGCTCTGGTCCTCTGAGCGTCTCTCATCTTTAAAATCCTTTTCGAAGCCCTGTGTCCCTGCTGTGTCCCCCTGGGCTCCTCCCAAAGGTCCCAGATGTGCTCTTGCCACAGGAAATAAGAGGGAAGCAGCAGTTGGTGAAAAAGCTGAAACCTGGATGTGACGATGGAGCAATCGAGAGCTCTGAGTCACTCTGGCTTGTTGCTTACTCTTCCCCTTCCTGTCCATCGTGCTTTGCCTGGTGATTCTCCCCTGCCTTGTTCCGCAGGGTCTGGGACATGTTTTAAACTGCCCTCGCGTTGGGAGACACCTGACGGGGGGACGTGTCGGGAGGAAACAACTTGCTGCCTGCAATGTCCCTGCTGCCACTGCCAACGGCGCCCAAGGGGGTCGGCGTAAACCTGGGGAGATGGAAGAATCCCTGCGTTGGAGTGTTCCTTCCCTTGGCCATCAAGAGAGGTGGTTTTAGCAGGCAGGTGACCTCAGGGAGGTTAAAAGCCTGTCAGTAATTGAAGGATGATTCAGCTTCCTCAGCTGAAATGTCACAGCGTGGATGCTGCGGGAGGAGAAGCCGGCTTCACCACCGGCATCGCGCCCTGATAACCGGAGTCCACCCCACCCCTTGGTGCTCCCCTGGGGCACAAGTGTATGGGTTAAGCTTTTGGTAGCAAGCTGGGGGCTGGATGGCCCTGGTGCCGCCTGCCTGAATCACCGAGGAAAACACCAGTTGCCCGTGAAAGTGTGACCTTTCGTCAGGCTCTGTGTGATGAGAAACCCGCTTCACACGGGGAGGGTGAACAGGAACGTTGCTTCTCCCTGGGAGAAGCGCTGCAGCAGCACAGCACAGTAACACCTCTTTCTTATGGCGTTTTCCTCTCCCCTGAAGCTTGAGCTAGCGTCTATCTTTTACTGTTGGAAAAGGAGAAAAATCTAGGTTTTCAGATCAGATCTGGAAATAGCAAGGCAGGAGAAGCCAGGCTGGGCTGTTCCAGGTCAGAGATGCTGAGAAGGGGAGACGTCTCCCATGCTGACAGAGCAAGGTTATCCCAGCCAGAGGTACACGCTCCTTGGAAATCTGCCTTTGGAATCTGATTAGCTCAGCGTTGCTACCGGACTGTGGTCTGGGGGACCGGAAAGCCACTGGCATCTTAACATGATGTCACCTCGTCCTGCACAAAGTAGGTCACCGTGACACGGTGCCTGAAACCCCCCTGCGCCAGAGCCGCTGCAGTGGTGCTCGGCAGGACCATCCCCAGGGAACCTCCCAAATTCCCTCAGCAAGGGGAGTCATGCAGAATGAGCTCACGCTGGGGTTATCTGGGGTGCTCGGAGCAGCAAGCAGAGGAGGCGGTAAAGGAACCCGTCTCTGCTCGCTCCGCATCAGCCCCTGGTTGGCTGGCAGCAATGAAGCATCAGATGGGATGATGAATATCCAGGTTGCTATAGTGACCGGGAGCCGCAGTGCTAATAGCCGGCGGTCTCCATCACCCCCTCCCCGCATGCACACACGAGCTGCCACGCGCCGTTCAAAGGCAGCCGCTGAGTTACACCCGCGCTGAGGCCGCGGTGCTGGGCGACTGCACCTGGCACTGGATGTTCCCCGGAATGTCAGAGCCCTCCCATTAAATTCCCAGCTTTAATGAGCTCGGCGGTGATGTGTGCAGAATATAATGGAGTCGAGCCGTTCGCCTGCGCGGCCGCTTGCCGATTGACGGGCTGCGGGGTGGGAGCACGGCCAGGACGGCTGGGGACAATGACAGCCGAGTCCTCAGCACGGCCACCCTGCCGAGGCCTTATTGAACCGAAGCTTTCAGAGCCGTAGGTGGGATGCCACAACGCAGCCCTGCTTCCTGGTCCCTGCACACGAGGAGAGCCCTCGTGCCATCGGCCTTGTGACCGCCAGTCCCTGGATCCACTCATTTCCCGCAGCTCCAGTGCCAGCCAGAGCCGACCCTGTGGCTGTGTCTTAGCAAATTCCCTCCCACCCACCTGTCTCTATGAAGATCAGTGGCAGCTTCCCGTGTTTTATGACCCTGTACCTTTGCCAGGCTCTGAAAACCAAAGAATCACAGAGTGGTTTGGGTTGGAAGGGACCTCAAAGCCCATCCAGTTCTACCTCCTGCCATGAGCAGGGACACCTCCCACTGGATCCAGTTGCTCCAAGCTCCATCCAACCTGGCCCTGAACCCCTCCAGGGATGGGGCAGCCACCACTGCTCTGGGCAACCTGGGCCAGGGCCTCCCCACCCTCACAGCAAAACATTTCTCCCTAAGATCTCATCTCAACCTCCCTTCTTGCAGCTGAAAACTCTTTCTCTTGTCCTGTCCCTGCAGCCTCTGATCAAGTGCCCCTCCCCAGCCTTCCTGGAGCCCCTTTCAGGACTGGAAGCTGCTCTAAGGGCTCCCCAGATCCTGCTCTTCTCCAGGCTGAACAACACTAACTCTTCCAGCCTGTCTTCGTACAGGAGGTGCTCCAGCCCTTGGATCAACTTCATGGCCTTCTCTGGAGCTGCTCCGATATATCCATGTCCTTCCTATGCTTAGGACTCCAGAACTGAAATGCCATTTAATTTCCAGCCTTACATGTACCAATGGGGACAGTGGAGTTACTCACCCATTTAAGAGGGCTGGAGTTCCACCAGCTGAAGTTCAGTTACCCCAGAGTACACAGCACGGGCGAGAAACAGGAGGAGCTGGAAGCTATTGTAGGGCAAGGAGTATGACGTCATTGCCATCACAGAAACATGGTGGGATGACCCATAGAACTGGAATAATAGAATCACAGAACAACCAGATTGGAAGAGACCCACCAGATCATTGAATCATAGAATCATAGAACAACCAGGTTGGAAGGGACCCATCAGATCTTCTAGTCCAACCATTCCTATCAAACACTAAACCAAGTCCCTCAAGACCTCATCCACCCGTCCCTTAAACACCTCCAGGGAAGGTGACTCAACCACCTCCCTGGGCAGCTTATTCCAATGCCCAATGACTCTCTGTGTGAAGAACTTCCTCCTAATCTCCAGCCTGAACCTCCCCTGGTGGAGCTTGAGGCCATTCCCTCTCGTCCTGTCCCCTGTCCCTTGGGAGAAGAGCCCAGCTCCCTTCTCTCCACAACCTCCTTTCAGGTAGTTATAGAGAGTAATGAGGTCTCCTCTCAGCCTCCTCTTCTCCAGGATAAACACCTCCAGCTCTCTCAGCCGCTCCTCTTGTTCTCCAACCCCTTCCCCAGCTTCGTTGCTCTTCTCTGGACTCACTCCAGAGCCTCAACATCCTTCTTGTGGTGAGGGGCCCACAACTGACCCCAGGATTTGAGGAGCGTTCTCGCCAGTGCCAGGTCACCATCCCTGGAGGTGTTTAAAAGATGGGTTGATGTCGTGCTCAGGGATGTGGTTTAGTGGTTGATAGGAATGGTCAGACTAGATAATCCTAGAGGTCTTTTCCCACCTGGTCATTCTATGATTCTGTGATCCATCGGGATGACTGCAGGTTCTGTTACGTGTGTCGAAGGGAAATGATGGGGAAACAGCAAAGCTTTTTCCAGAATAACACACCTGTCAGCTGCTTCATTTTCTGTTTGATACTAGAAAATTGTTTCCCTCTTGTAAAATCCGATTGGTGCAGAGTTGGATGATCTCACTCTTATCGTTCTTGTCATCAGCTCCCTCTGCCTCACATTCTTGCAGGGGGGTGAATACACCCAGATGACCAGAAGGTGCAAGATTCCCTTTGAAGTCATCCTTTTCTGAATTTCACCCTTTCTTAAACATCAACACTTCAGGCAGCAGGTTCCAGCAGCACCTGCCGAGCAGGCTGAGAGCATCCGTCCAGGAGGGCCATGGGCTGCACACACCCCAGCAAATGTGGAGCTGGTGGATCCAGCCTTTTGGGCGATGGTGAGGAGAGGGGCTGAACAGAGAATGTAAGGAGAGACTTTGCTCCTCAGCCTGCGCAGGGATCAAGGTTTGCAAGATCCCAAACGAGAAGTGAGTCTGCACTCTTCTTCCTAAGAGATCTTCTTGTATTTATGTGTTGGTGCATTTATAATGCGGGATTCTTGGCGTTACCCCCCGATGTTCTGCTTTCATTCTGTCTCCAGCCAAGGACTTGGAGTCATATTTTTGGCATAGTGGTTTCTATAAAATATTTAACGCTCCAGCGTCTTGCGGCCACATTTGCTCCTTCTAAGGCCGTGAGCCGGATGAGAGCTGACACTTGAAGGCTCAGAACAGTTGAGAAGATGCAAGTCATCGGAGGCTTCAGGAGAAGTCATAGTTTATACATTGGTGCTGCAGCCCAGGGAAGCCGCTGGTGTTGGGAACTGGGGCAGCTGGAGGAGATCATAGAATCATAGAACAACCAGGTTGGAAGAGACCCATCAGATCATCGAGTCCAACCATTCCCATCAAACACTAAACCAAGTCCCTCAGGACCTCATCCACCCGTCCCTTAAACACCTCCTGGGAAGTTGAATCAACCCCCTCCCTGGGCAGCCTATTCCAATGCCCAATTGACCCTCTGTGTGAAAAACCTCCTCCTAATCTCCAGCCTAAATCTCCCATGGCGGAGCTTGAGGCCATTCCCTCTCATCCTGTCCCCTGTCCCTTGGGAGAAGAGCCCAGCTCCCTCCTCTCCACAACCTCCTTACAGGTAGTTGTAGAGAGTAATGAGGTCTCATGGAGGCAAGCAGGACGCGTCGTCAGGCTGTAACGTTCTTCAGCATCACAAACCGCGTTGATCTGTTTATGCACAACCTAGTAGGGTGTAAACTGTCCCACAAAGCACAGTGGAGATGCCCATGTAGGCAGGGGGAGGGTGTTTGCAGACATAGAAATCATTTCTCACCTTAAGGGGAAGCTGAGGGGAAGCCTCATCGTGCTCTGCGGCTTCTTCACAAGGGGAGGAGGAGGAGCAGGCGCTGAGCTCTTCTCCCTGACCCAAGGGAATGGCAGGAAGATGCACCAAGGGAGGGTTAGATTGGACATTAGGACAAGGTTCTTCCCCCAGAGTGTGGTGGAGCTCTGGAACAGCTCCCAGGGGAACAGTCACAGCACCAAGCCTGACAATATTCCAGAAGCTGTGCGTGTTGGGGTTGCCCAGTGCAGGGATGGGAGTGGGACTTGATGATCTTTGTGTGTCCCTTCCACCTCAGGACATTCTACAGTTCTATGAGATCGCTCGTTTCAGTGCCAGAACTGGTTTCCCCTCTTGGCAGCTGAAGAAGTTGCTGGGGCAGCCCTGGATGACACAGCTCTTCCCATGATATTACTGAAACCTCACAGATGCTGGAAAGGATGGAAAGGACGCGGGAGCCTTGTCTCCTGCCACCATGCTCCCTTGGCTGCAGATACCACAAACCTCACATCTTTCATGCCCAGTTCTCCCCATCCTTTCACCTTCCAACTGCTTGTCACGGGGCTGGGAATCTTCACTGTGTTGAAGACGTGATGTAAAGGGGGACATGGGTTAGTGTTTGATAGGAACGGTTGGACTCGATGATCCAGTGGGTCTCTTCCAACCTGGTTGTTCTATGATTCTATGATTCTATGACTCAAAATTTTGTAGAGACAGAGCAAAATCCACTGAATTTTGGAAGGGATTTCATACCCGTGGTATCAAGCTGCCCATGGGGATTAGAAGAAATGGCCTCAAGTTGCACCAGGGCAGATTTAGATTGGAGATCAGGAAAAATTTCTTTGCTGTCAGTGAAGTGAAGCTCTGGCAGAGGCTGCCCAGGGCAGGGGTGGAGTCTCCATCCTTGGAGGGGATCAAAAAGCATATAGAATCATAGAATCATAGAACAATGAGGTTGGAAGAGACCCACCAGATCATCGAGTCCAACCATTCCTATCAAACACTAACCCATGTCCCTCAGCACCTCATCCACCCGTCCCTTAAACCCCTCCAGGGAAGGTGACTCAACCCCCTCCCTGGGCAGCCTCTGCCACTACCCAGTGACCCTTTCTGTGAACATTTTTTTCCTAATGTCCAGCCTGACCCTGCCCTGGTGGAGCTTGTTGATGTTGTGTTGATGGTTGGACTGGATGAGCTTAGAGGTCTTTTCCAGCCTTACTGATCCTATGATGAGGGAAGGAGAAGGGGCAGTGTGGGGATTTTAGAGTTCCCTGAGTGCTCGAGCAGGGCCTGCAGAGGTTGTGGTGCCTCCAGTTAGGTGTCTGTTCCGTCCCAGCCATGGTAGGTTGGTGCTGTTGTGATGCTCTCATGGGACCAGCCTTTTCCACCTCTCACTCAGGGGCTTGGGTGTTGTTCACTTTGCTTCTTGAATGAAATCAAATATTTAACACCCTGTGTGTGTCTTTTGTATTTTTTTTTATTTGAAAGCCGCTTTGTTGATGAGGTTTCCCAGGAAATGCCTGACGTAAGGGAACATGCTTTTTGTCTGGAAAGCCATTGACCACCTTCAGTCAGTGCTTCATGAGGGATAATTGCATCGGGCACTGCATGATGATGTCACCAGGGGAAGAAAAAAGGCTGAGGCTTCTCCTTTTGAAGCACAGAGATGAATTCTCAGCTTTGCCAGGAACTCATGGAGCATCAGGCTGAGCAGGGAAGGCACCAGTCAGCAACCCCAGTGCAGTAACGAGATCAGGGTAGGGTTCATAGCTGAGCTTAGGGCTTGAAGGACATCTCTCCACCCCAACAGCCAACACCTTCAGCTTGGAGACAGTGGTTGCCTTGAGGCCAGGGGCTGAGAGTCCGTCAGGTGAGCGTTCATCCCGGTTTGGCTGGAGGATGGAGCTTCGAGGAGCGTTTGATCCCGTTCTTGAATTTCACATGATGTGGGGTAATTACATTCACTTTTACTTTAAATCCGATTTCCCAGAGCTGGAGGAAAGAGGATGTCAGGGTGCACTGTGCAGTCACAAAGGGATGTCTGGAGAGAAGGAGGCTGAGTGGAAACCTCATTGCTCTCTACAACTACCTGGAAGGAGGTTGTGGAGAGGAGGGAGCTGGGCTCTTCTCCCAAGGGACAGGGGACAGGACGAGAGGGAATGGCCTCAAACTCCACCAGGGGAGGGTCAGGATGGACATTAGATAAAAATTTTTCACAGAAAGGTTCATTGGGCATTGGTGGAGGCTGCCCAGGGAGGGGATTGATTCACCTTCCCTGGAGGGATTTAAGGTGTGGGTGGACAAGGTGCTGAGAGACATGGGTTAGTGTTTGATGGGACTGGTTGGACTCAATGATCCAGTGGGTCTCTTCCAACCTGGTTGTTCTATGTTTCTGTGATTCTAAAACCATGTCTTGGGGCTTTCCCACTGTAAAATAAGCACTTCGGGGTGCAGCCCCTCCAGGTGGTGAGGCTGGGACCTGACCCCTCTTAACCTGCTTTTGTGCTGCCCAGCTCGCTCTTTCAAAGCTGGCTCTTACCAGAGTTCCCACTGAAGATGAACAACCCTGGGGAGTGAAGAGGAGGAGAAGCCTCTGCCCCATTGCCCTGGGATCCTCCTTTGCCTGGAACCCCCCCCCGAACCAAGTGGTTTAGCTGGAAGAGACAGCAATATTTTGCAGCTCACTGATGGTCTGCAAAGTGCTCTCTGGTTGGCGAGGCTGGATGCCCAAATGTTCTGGTTACTAAAGAAACAAAGAGCAATGAGCTCTGCCAGCTCTGCTCTGGCACCGTCTGACCTTGGGGTCAAGCAGGAATAAATGCATTTTAAGAAGGAGAGAGCCAAACATTTAATGTGCTGGACTCCACCTCAACTAGAGAGGGAATAAACCTGGAGCAGCCACAGCATGAACAAACACAGCAGTGTTGTGACAGCTTCGGTTAGAATCATAGAACCATAGATTAACCAGGTTGGAAGAGAAGAGACCCATCAGATCATCGAGTCCAACCGTTCCCATCAAACACTAACCCATGTCCCTCAGCACCTTGTCCACCCATCCCTTAAACACCTCCAGGGAAGGCGACTCAGCCCCCTCCCTGGGCAGCCTCTAACACTACCCAGTCACCCTTTCCGTGAAAATGTTTTTCCTGATGTCCAGTCTGAACCTCCCCTGGAGGAGCTTGAGGCCATTCCCTCTCGTCCTGTCCCCTGTCACTTGGGAGAAGAGCCCAGCTCCCTCCTCTCCACAACCTCCTCTCAGGGAATTGCAGAGAGCAATGAGGTCTCCCCTCAGCCTCCTCTTCTCCAGGATAAACACCCCCAGCTCTCTCAACCGCTCCTCTTCTTCTCCAGCCCCTTCTCCAGCTTCATTGCTCTTCTCTGGACTCGCTCCAGAGCCTCAACATCCTTCTTGTGCTGAGGGGCCCAGAACTGACCCCAGGATTCGAGGAGCGGCCTCACCAGTGCTGAGTCCAGAGGGAGAAGAACCTCCCTGGACCTGCTGGCCACACCGTTTCTGATCCAAGCCAAGATGCCATTGGCCTTCTTGGCCATCTGGGCCACTGCTGCCTCATGTTCAGTCACTGTCACCAACTCCCCCAGGTCCTTCTCCTCCAGGCAGCTTTCTAGACAGACTTCTCCTAGTCTGGAGCTGCTCAGAGTTGTTGTGCCCCAAGTGCAGGATCCACCATGTGGCCGTGTTAAACCTCATCCCATTGGTCTCAGCCCATGGATCCAGCCTGTTCAGATGCTGGTTGTCTTAGGAAAGTGGCTTTTATGGTTCAGACATGGATGTAGAACCGTCTTGGTGCCCTGGCCAGACGCCAGCAGGCTGGAATATTAATAGCTGCCTTTGCTTTTCCCTTGCGTTGGATATATATAACAGTTTTGGATATATATAACTTGTTTTCAATGGGAATATACAGATACTAACAAAGCTTATTTATCGTTAGAAGGGCAAAAATAGAGTTGCTGTCACAACCCTGAAGCACAATGATGTAACACGTGGTGCTGTGTGGTTCCCACCATCGTCACTGAGCGGCTCTGTGGTTTGCACTGGTAAATAGCCATGAGCTGCAGGGGAAAAGGACACATAGAGAGTCACAGGATGGTGTTGGTTGGAAAAGATCTTTAAGATCATCAAGTCCAGCCATAGATCCAGCCCTGCTAAGCCTGTCACTAGACCGTGTCCCCAAGCTCAACGTCTACTCATATTTTCATAGAATCATAGAACAACCAGGTTGGAAGAGACCCACCGGATCATTGAGTCCAACCATTCCTATCAAACACTAACCCATGTCCCTAAGGACCTCGTCCACCCATCCCTTAAACCCCTCCAGGGAGGGTGAATCAACCCTCTCCCTGGGCAGCCTCTGCCACTGCCCAATGACCCTTTCTGTGAAAAACTTGTTCCTAATATCCAGCCTGAACCTCCCCTGGTGGAGCTTGAGGCCATTCCCTCTCGTCCTGTCCCCCGTCCCTTGGCAGAAGAGCCCAGCTCCCTCCTCTCCACAACCTCCTTTCAGGTAGTTGCAGAGAGCAATGAGGTCTCCCCTCAGCCTCCTCTTCTCCAGGAGAAACACCCCCAGCTCTCTCAGATGCTCCTCTTGTTCTCCAGCCCCTTCCCCAACTTCGTTGCTCTTCTCTGGACTTGCTCCAGAGCCTCAACATCCTTCTTGTGCTGAGGGGCCCACAACTGAACACAGGATTCAAGAAGCAGCCTCACCAGTGCCGAGTCCAGAGGGAGAAGAATCTCCCTGGCCCTGCTGGTTATTTCCCCTTGTCGTGTCACTGACCACCATGGAGAAGAGACCAACCCCCACCTTGTACAACCTCCTTTCAGGCAGTTGTGGAGAGCGATGAGGTGTCCCCTCAGTCTCCTTTTATCCAGACTAAAGATCCCCAGTTCCCTCAGCCACTCATAAGGTTTATGCTCTAAACCCTTCCCAGCTCCATTCCCTTCTCTGGATGTACTTCAGCCCCTCAATGTCCTTCCTGGAATGAGGAGCCCAAAACTGAACCCAGGATGTGAGGTGCAGCTTCACCAGTGCTGAGAATTCTGAGCCAGAAAAGACTGAAAACCATTTCACCTTCCCTGGAGGGGTTTAAGGGATGGGTAGGCGAGGTGCTGAGGGACAAGGGTTAGTGTTTGATAGGAACTGTTGGACTCGATGATCCGGTGGGTCTCTCTCTTCCAACCTGGTGTGTCTGTGATTCTATGATTTTTTTAAGTGGTGTGGTTGAGTTCCCAGCAGAACGATGTGGGTTTGCAGTTTGTAGCCTGGTCCTTCTCTTGCAGATTAAGATACTGGTGTTGGCTTTGAAGATCCCGAGAACAATTCTTGCTATCAAGTGTCACTTGATAGCCCATAATTTTGGAAACTCATCTGGTGAGAAGGGACCTGTCGGAGTCGTGTTCCATTCAGCTGACCTTTTGTGGCATTAAAGTGCCTGGAGGACCTGTTCTGATCTTCATAGAATCATAGAATCACAGAATCACAGAACAACCAGGTTGGAAGGGCCCCATCGGATCTTCTAGTCCAACCATTCCTATCTAACACTAAACCAAGTCCCTCAATACCTCATCCACCCGTCCCTTAAACCCCTCCAGGGAAGGTGACTCAACCCCCTCCCTGGGCAGCCTATTCCAATGCCCAATGACCCTCTGCATGAAAAACCTCCTCCTAAATCTCCCCTGGTGGAGCTTGAGGCCATTCCCTCTCATCCTGTCCCCTGTCCCTTGGGAGAAGAGCCCAGCTCCCTCCTCTCTACAACCACCTTTCAGGTACTTGTAGAGAGCAATGAGGTCTCCTCTCAGCCTCCTGAATCACCAGGTTGGAAGAGACCACCGGATCATCAAGTCCAACCATTCCTATCAAACACTAAACCAGCTACAGAAATTTGCCTTCTTACCCTGACTTGAGCTCTCCTTTGGAATCATAGAATATTTTGGGCTGGAAAGGACCTTAAAGATCACCCAGTTCCAACCCCACTGTGATGGGCAGGGACACCTCCCACTAGATCAGGTTGTCCATCTTTATTCATCTCTGACTTCTTTACAGTCTCTCCTTTCCATATTTTTGATAAATGTTAATGTCCAAGCCCCCCTGGTGCAGAACAGCTCTAGGGCAACAACCGCCTCACGCCTCTAAAAAGCAAGTAACAGTTTGCAAAAACATCCTGTTTGTCTATGCGAGACCTCAGAGAGGGTTTCTGGCTGCGCAAGACCTCAGAGAGGGTTTCGCAAGGCAGATTTTGAAATCCCGTTGTGGTTTAGGATGTGGTGGTGTCCCTTGGGTGCACGTGAGGAATGCAGCACACGGTGAATGAGCAGGACGCTGCCAACCACGCGTATTCAGCACCTGCTGGGCCGACTGCTCTTGAGTGATGGACAGAGAGGGGTCGTCTGCACCCAAAAATGAGTCCTGGGTACTCTCCTCGCCCTGGGCTTGGTATCAAACCCATGGGATGAAGAGTGTTACCAGCAGTAGCCTCAGGACTGTTCTGAGAAGGGCTGGATCATAGAATCATAGAATGACAGAATCATAGAATCACCAGGTTGAAAGAGACCCACCAGATCATTGAGTCCAACCATTCCTATCAAACACTAACCCATGTCCCTCAGCACCTCGTCCACCCGTCCCTTAAACCCCTCCAGGGAAGGTGACTCAACTCCCTCCCTGGGCAGCCTCTGCCACTGCCCAATCACCCTTTCTGGGAAAAATTTTTTCCTTATGTCCAGCCTGACCCTCCCCGGCAGAGCTTGAGGCCATTCCCTCTCGTCTTGTCCCCTGTCACTTGGGAGAAGAGCCCAGCTCCCTCCTCTCCACAACCTCCTTTCAGGTAGTTGTAGAGAGCAATGAGGTCTCCCCTCAGCCTCCTCTTCTCCAGGATAAACACCCCCAGCTCTCTCAGCCGCTCCTCTTCTTCTCCAGCCCCTTCCCCAGCTTCGTTGCTCTTCTCTGGACTTGCTCCAGAGCCTCAACATCCTTCTTGTGGTGAGTGGCCCACATGTCCCTTGCGCTTGTACGTGTTGGGAAATTTTCTATTGCTATTTTAGTCTCTGTTGAAGCGATGATAGGGTTAATGTTCACTGTGAAGCTTTGCCTTTGAGCTCAAGTGTCCTCAGTATCATTGTCCTGCAAGGTGCAGAACACCACGAGTGCTCAGACGAGATAGATCCCCCATCCCTCCCCTGCACAGAGATAGATCCCCCATCCCTCCCCTGCACATCGGACGCAGAAGACACCGATCCTGTCCAAAAATGACACTTCTTGTAACTCAGATCTGTGAATGTTTATTTCCCAGATGAGCTCCAATGCCACTTTTGAAGCTGCTCACCTTTTCTCACCTCGGTGCCCCCCAGCACCACGAGGTGCCACAGGCTGGTGTCACCTGGGGCTTGAGACTCTGCTCTGCCTACAGAACCTCTCTGACCCACCTTGAAATTCTCACTGTTGCTGTTTGTCTCATTGGCTGCTGTTGGGAAGCAGAGCCTTGACAGCTGCCTTTTTTTAGACCTCTCGAGGTTTTCTCTCCGCTTCTTACATGTTTCCTTCGTGCAGAATATAGCTGCTGCTTTTTTTGGTTTCTTTTTTACAGCCTCCCTTCATCTGCGAGCTGCCTCGTTCCTTTTTCTGTGGCTGAGCCCCTCCAAGGCTCCAGCCGGTACCCAGGTGAGGCTGCAGCACTGCCTTATATAAGGTGTTAGAATTTGCTCACTGTTCATAGAATCATAGAACAACCAGGTTGGAAGAGACCCACTGGATCATCGAGTCCAACCATTCCTATCAAACACTAAACCATGTCCCTCAGCACCTCATCCACCCGTCCCTTAAACCCCTCCAGGGAAGGGGAATTAACCCCCTCCCTGGGCAGCCTCTGACACTGCCCAATCACCCTTTCTGTGAAAAACTTTTTCCTAATGTCCAGCCTGAACCTCTGCTGGTGGAGCTTGAGGCCATTCCCTCTTGTCCTGTCCCCTGTCCCTTGGGAGAAGAACCCGGCTCCTTCCTCTCCACAACCTCCTTTCAGGGAGTTGTAGAGAGCAATGAGGTCTCCCCTCAGCCTTCTCTTCTCCAGGATAAACACCCCCAGCTCTCTCAGATGCTCCTCTTGTTCTCCAGCCCCTTCCCCAGCTTCATTGCTCTTCTCTGGACTCGCTCCAGAGCCTCAACATCCTTCTTGTGCTGAGGGGCCCAGAACTGACCCCAAGATTTGAGGAGTGGTCTCCCCAGTGCCGAGTCCAGAGGGAGAAGAACCTCCCTGGCCCTGCTGGTCACACCATTTCTGATCCAAGCCAAGATGCCATTGGCCTTCTTGGCCTCCTGGGCCACTGCTGCCTCGTGTTCAGTCGCTGTCAACCAACCCCCCCAGGTCCTTCTCCTCCAGGCATCCTGCTCCTAATGCTTCCTAACATCTTGTTCACAGCTGCCTGCTGGCTCCAAGGCTTAGCCAAGCCCTCCACAGTGATGCTGCCTTTCCAGAAAATAAAAGGCCTTGATATAAACTCTAGGAAGATTTGATCATTTAACCCCCCCCTCTGGAATACATCCCATTCGGTTTATTGCTGCTCAGCCCTTATTTCACGCTGCGTTGCTTGCTTAGCCTCATTGAAATCCCTCTGGTTGGTTGTCATGAAAATCAAACACTTCCCATGCTCGGCTTTGCCATCTTCTACCCTAATTTTGCTTCCTAAAAAGAACTCAATTCCTGCTCCACAACTGCATTACCTGCATCCACCCACCGGCAGCTCCTCACTTAGAGACCCTGGAAATGGCACAACCTGCCCCTTCCTCCCACCTTCCTGGCCCTGGGGGCCATGAGGCTGCATCTGGAGCAGCCCGGGTTGGGATCAGCCCCGGCTGTTCTGGCTGCGGCGGCTTCCCAGCTCTGCTCATGCTCCCTGATGGAGCTCAGAGCTACGAGGAAGGAATGTTTCATCACTGAGAGCTTTGCCAAATTTCTATGCCCATTGCAGCTCCTCGCAAGGCATTCCAGGTCACCTCTGTCTGTTCTGGAGCATCTTGAGTGTTTAACATTAAGTTAACGATGCATTTATTTAACTTTTTACTCTTAAACCCCTGTTCTTTGTGGAAAATCCTCCCGATCTTTCTCCCTCCTTCCCCTTCGCTGTTTTGCTTCCCACCACTTACTGGCGACGTGGATACTTTTGTGTTCTCGGCGGCGCTGACAGATGTCTGGGGCCATTTATGCGCCACTTGGCTTGTGTTTTCCCTGAGGTCCTCGATTAAATGCTCAGTCAAAACTCTCATATTTCATGGGCCAGTAGTCAGCTTCCACTTGGAGTCATCTCCTCTGCTGGTTTCCCTTTTGCCAGTGCTCACCCAGGTGCCTGACCAGCTCGTGCTCTATTTCCAGCGATGCTCTCGCTCCAGGACGTGGTTCTTCCACAGAAGGGATGCTCACACATTTGCTCACATCCACAGCCATCACCTATTTGCCATTAACTCCTCTAACGAGCTCGAGTCAGTAGATGAGCTGAGTGATGCTTTGCAGCAGGGGAAGGAAGAGAAGTCACCTGGTCCTGGAGAGCTCACTGAGCTGTGAACTCCAAAGAGCAACGAGGAGCCCCAGCCCAGAGTTCAGCTCTGGCATCCAGGGCAACGAGAGAGGCTGCTTCCACCCAAAAATGTTCACAGTGGTAGAAAAAGATCTGTGTTTTCAAGAAACACCAACACCTTGATGTTCGTCATATACAGAAATCATTATCATGTAGTTCGTTATCTACAGAAATTATCGTGTGGTTCCCTGGCAGGACCATGGGAACCCTCTTTTCCCCTTTTACTCTCTTTTCATAGAATTATAGAACAACCAGGTTGGAAGAGACCCACCGGATCATCGAGTCCAACCATTCCTATCAGACACTAACCCATGTCCCTCAGCAGCTCATCCACCCATCCCTTAAACCCCTCCAGGGAAGGTGAATCAACCCCCTCCCTGGGCAGCCTCTGACACTGCCCAATGACACTTTCTGTGATTTTTTTTTTCCTTTTTTCCCTTTGCATTTTGCAGGCAGTTTCATGCCTGGCTGCTGGGGGCTGCATTTCTTTCCTGGCAGAGCCTCAGCCAGTGCTTGCTTCTCGCTGTCTTTTCTAATGGAATCGTTGTTAAAAATAAGCGAGTTTATTCCCCAGAAGGTGCCCGGCAGCAGCATCCATCATTTTGTCCTAATTGACTTGACTTCCGCCGGCGTGCAGGTTACGCCGGGGCCTGGTGAAGAGCCAAACCTGCCAACAGACAGAGCTGTGCTGGTGCCTCCAGGAGCCCTGATGTCTCATAGATGGTCTCCTAGATGTTTGTCTGTGCAGGACAGGCGGCAGCGTCTCGGGAGCCTGTTAAGGGTTTACAAAAATAGACACTGCTGTCTGGAACAGCTTCTCCTGTGCAGCCTGGGGTCACTCTGGTGGCATCTCCAGAGGCTCCTGCCCATCCTGCTGTCAGATCTGCAGGTCTCTCCTGCTGCAGACACAGGATGTAGGATGCAGTGAGATCAGGGGGATGAATCATAGAATCATAGAACAACCAGGTTGGAAGAGACCCACCGGATCATCGAGTCCAACCGTTACTATCAGTCACTAACCCATGTCCCTCAGCACCTCGTCCTCCCATCCATTAAACGCCTCCAGGGAAAGTGATTCAAGCCCCTCCCTGGGCAGACTCTGCCACTGCCCAATGACCCTTTCTGTGAATTTTTTTTTTCCTAATGTCCAACCTAAATCTCCCCTGGTGGAGCTTGAGGCCATTCCCTCTCATTCTGTCCCCTGTCCCTTGGGAGAAGAGCCCAGTTCCCTCCTCTCCACAACCTCCTCTCAGGTAGTTGGAGAGAGCAATGAGGTCTCCCCTCAGCCTCCTCTTCTCCAGGATAAACACCCCCAGCTCTTGCAGCCGCTCCTCATAAGGCCTGTTCTCCAGCCCCTTCACCAGCTTCACCATTCACCAAAGGATGAGGTTAGGGGTCTTCTCCAGGCAGCAGAAACTTCCCAAATTTTTGAGGACAGAATGTGGCAGCAGTCATCGCCTGCTGAATGGAAAGGTGAGCTTGGACATTGCTGTGGGTGAGAAATCAGCTCTGAGCGAGTCCAGAGAAGAGCAACGAGGCTGGTGAGGGGTCTGGAGAACAGACCTTATGAGGAACGGCTGAGAGAGCTGGGGGTGTTTCTCCTGGAGAAGAGGAAGCTGAGAGGAGACCTCATTACTCTCTCCAACTCCCTGAAAGGAGGTTGTGGAGAGGAGGGAGCTGGGCTCTTCTCCCAAGGGACAGGGGACAGGACAAGAGGGAATGGCCTCAAGCTCCACCAGGGGAGATATAGGCTGGACATTAGGAAAAAGTTTTTCACAGAAAGGGTCACTGGGCATTGGAACAGGCTGCCCAGGGAGGGGGTTGATTCACCTTCCCTGGAGGTGTTTAAGGGATGGGTGGACGAGGCGCTGAGGGACATGGGTTAGTATTTGATAGGAATGGTTGGACTCGATGATCTGATGGGTCTCTTCCAACCTGGTTGTTCTATGATTCTATGAATCAATGGGAGATGTTTGCATCAAGTTGATCTTCAGGTTTAAAGAGGAGACTGGCATTTGGATTTCTGTGACCGTTTGTGGTTCAAAGACAGATCTTGAAAGTTGGAGAATTTGGGTTTAGCTCTTAGTTCCTGCACTGCTTTCTGTGACCTTGAGCATGTCCCATAGCTCTCTGCACAGTGACCTTTTCTCCAACTGCAGAACAGTCATGAATAGAATCATAGTAAGATTTGAGTTGGAAGAGACCTTAAAGATCACCCAGTTCCAAGCCTGCTGTGACAGGCAGGGACACCTCCCACTGGATCAGGGATTCCAAGCCGCATCCAGCCTGGCCTTGAACCCCTCCAGGGATGGGGCAGCCACCCCTGCTCTGGGCAACCTGGGCCAGGGCCTCCTCACCCTCACAGCAAAACATTTCTCCCTAAGATCTCATCCCAAACTCTCCTCTTTCAGCTCCAAACCATTCCTCTCGTCTTGTCCCTGCACTCTCTGATCAGGAACCCCTCCTGTCTTCTTCCCCATGAGCTGATGAGGGCTGTGGGAGAGAAGGGAAGTCGTTAGCCTTATCCTCGTTACAGACGCTTGGAGCTAAACCTGCTAGCTGGGCACACGCCGGCAGGGATCTCCGAGAGGTTCCTCTGCACTCTGCTAAGACACGGTAAAAATAGCAAACTAAGCAGGGATTTGAGCCTCCACTCACTGAGTAAATAAGTATTAAATACCTGCGACAACGTGAGGGCCTCACGTGCTGCTGCCCCTGCCAGCTCCCCCCCCACCTGAGCACACAACCTTCTTCTGGAAGCAGTGAACATTTTAATTATTTTGAAGCAGCGTAAAAATGTGGCTTATGGGCTATGACAGGCCTTGAATGGTCTCAATGAATGAATGAATGAATGAATGAATGAATGAAAATGAAGCCTGTGCTGCATGAAGGACTTGGGCTGCGTCAGAAAAAATATTGAAACAGCAAGGCCAGAGCTGCCTTGTGTTTGGTAGCTCAGCCCGTTGCAGCCTCCTCTGTGCATTCAGAGCATCGAGGGAGGTGGTGGAGTCGATGCCGCTGGGGCTGGGGCTTTAAAGCTTTTAATATGACGCTAAGAAATGCTGCAAGGTCAGGAATTTGAAGTGTGGGTGAGGTCATAGGGGAGATTTCATAGAATCAAGGAATGGTTTGGGTTGGAAGGGACCTCAAAGCCCATCCAGTCCCACCTCTGCCATGGGCAGGGACACCTCCCACTGGATCAGGGGCTCCAAGCCTCATCCAACCTGGCCTTGAACCCCTCCAGGGATGGAGCAGCCACTGTGGGTGGCTGAGGGGTGGTAGATCTGCTGCGGTCACTTCTCCTGGGGATTTGGTCCCTGCCTCACAACCTCTCTCCTTGCTGGTGCAAAGGGCTTATAGTTCAGCTTGGCCTCCCCTCGGTTCCATCCCCAAGGGAGCAGCCAGACATCTCTCTGCTTCTAGAGAAGGAGGGGGATTATTTGGGATACAGAAGATTGGCTTTGTGACCTTGGTCCAAGAGGGACACCCTTGCGGCTCTCCCTGACCCTGTCTCCAGCCAGGGCAGAACTGGGCCCTGTCCCCACGGGCAGTGACCCCAGGGACCAACCATGTGGTGGGGACAGAAACTCCTGATTGCTCTCCTGAGAACCACTTTTTAGCTCTAAAGCTGGGTTAAAGGGTTAAAAAGCCAGGGGATGTCTGGCAGTGCCATGGGTTTGTCCCAGCACTGATGCTTTGGGTTCAGGCTGCACCGAGCCCAGGAGTTTGCGTGGCTTGGCTGGCTTGAGAGGGAATCGAACAATCCCAACAATACCTTTGATTCTTTTTTTTTGGCTCTTTCATGCTGTATTTCTGACCTCTGTGCTCAGAACAAGGGATGTCGTCATCATGAACTTCATGAGGTTGAACAAGGCCAAGTGCAAGGTCCTACATGTGGGTCAGGGCGAGCTCTGGTTTCAATACAGGCTGATGGACAACGTGTGAGAATCTCACGTTGTCCATCAGCCTGTGTTGAAACCAGAGATTCTGGACTTGAGGTGCTGGTGGAGGACAAGCTCACAGCCCAGAAGGCAACTGAGTCCTGGGCTGCATCAAAAGCAGCTTGGCCAGCAGAGCAGGGAGGGGGTCCTGCCCCCATGGTGAGACTCTGCCTGGAGTCCTGTGTCCAATTCTGGAGTCGCCAACATAAGAAGGAGATGGAGCTGTTGGGATGGGTCCAGAGGGGGCTACAAGGGTGATCTGAGGGCTGAAACACCTCCCACATGAGGACAGGCTGAGAGAGTTGGGGTTGCTCAGCTCTGAGGAGACCTTAGAGCAGCTTCCAGCACTGAAAGGAGCTGCAGGAAAGCTGGGGAGGGACTTTTTCCAAGGGCCTGGAGTGATAGGATGAGAGGGGGAATGGCTTTAAATTGCAAGGAAGAAGATTTAGATTGGACATTAGGAAGAAGTTCTTCATGATGAGGCCAGCGAGGCCCTGGCCAAGGTTGTCAGGGGTTGGAACCGGATGGGCTCTAAGGTCTGTTCCAACCCAAACTGTTCTGTGACTCTAAACAATAATGTGTTCAGACTGAGGCAGGACACGTCCCTCTCCCTGCCTCCCACCGAGGGCTGAGCGGTGGTGCCGAGCGCATCCCATCCCTCCATCCTGACTTCTCCGTGTCCCTTTGCCCCTCCAGGGAGAAGCGCGCCCTGCAGGTCAGCGTCACCAACCCCGTCCAGTGCAGCCTGCACGGGCGCAAATGCACGGTCGCCGTGGAGACCAAGATCAACCAATCCCAGCCGGATTTCACCAAGCATCGTTCCGGTTTCATCCTCTGCGTGCCGGGGAATTAGCATCCCCCCCCCCCGCTCTGCTTGGCGCAGCCAGACTGGAGAGCGCGGAGGGAAGACGGTTTGGGGCCTGGATCGCCCTCCCCACACCTTGGACTTGGCGAGAGGCTGAACTGGGAGACGCTCAGCTCTGTGACTTGGTGATGCGCCTAAAGCCGAGCTCTAAAGCCAGACCCTGAATTCAGGAGAGGGTTTCACTGCCACACGCAAGGAGGGCTTAAAATAGCCAGTGACCTGTAGCCACCCTCCGAGACAGGCCAGGAAATCAGGAAGCGCTTCTGAATGATGCAAAAAAGAAAGCGATTTTAGGTACTCACCCCCTTTCCCATACTGATTTCTCAAAGCCTCGCCAGCATTCCCGTCTACGTTCCTTTTTGTTGTCGTTGCTCATGTCATTTTTGCAATATTCTGCAGCCTCCACTGGAGGAACCAAAGATTCCCGGCTCAGGAAGGGAGCCTGGGCCCTTGTGAGCACATCCCCATGGAACCAGAGCCTGGCTTGGACCGGAGGGCCGGCTTGGCCACCCTGCACTCTTCCAGTGCTGCCGGCACCTGGGGCTGGGATGGGACATGGACAGGCGCCTCTAGGCGCTCTCCTGCCGGGAGCTCGTTACCCCAGCACAGCACCTCGGCTGGAGACAGACCTGCTGCAGGAAGGGTGCAAGATTCGCCGTGCAGGGGGGTTATTTTTTAACCTCTGTGATGCTTTTGCCTTAATTCCCCTCTTCCCGTGCCCTAAAATCCAATGGGTTCCCCTTCAGACCCAAAAGCCTTGCTGAATTTTTAGGTGCAGCGTGTGGCTCCGTGTTGTCCCAGCGATGGGGTCAGCGGCTCTGCTGGGTTGAGCTGGAGACAACGTGGAGCTCGGGGTCCCTCGCTTTGCACTATTTCCCTCTGGGCACGTCTGTCTGTGCCAGGTGAGGGGCAGCAACACAAACCCAACCGCAACCCCCCAGGCTGGGCCCTTCGTGGCTGCCGGAGCTGCTGGGGCGTCGGGCACCATCTCGCCTTGTCTGGAGGCCTCACGCTTCGCCTGCCCCACACCGATAACCTCCAGCTGGTGTTTGCGGCAGGGCTGGGGGTGCCCAGAGCTCCGGTGGGTCTGAGGCCTCCGGCGTGGTGGGTGCCGAGTCCTGGCACTGCTGGTCAGGTCAGGATTTGCAGCCCCCCCTCCCAGCCTTGGGGATCATAGCAAACGGGGAGCGTGTGTTTAATTGACAGTTTTAGGAATTGTGAGGCCTGGAAGAGGCTCTTGGCCCAACGACCTGGGAATTGAAGCCTCCCGGAGCAGCAGATGCTGCGTTGCTGCAGCCTCTGGTCCCCACCAGGGCTGGCAGGACACAATGTTGAGGGCATAGAGATGCTCCTGCTCTGGATTTGTGGGACCAGCTCCATCCCGGCCCAAGCAGCCCACACCCCGGAGCCCTCCGGACCCACATCCAACCCCCCAAAACCCTGGGACACCCCCAGCTCCCATGTGCACCCTTGCAGGGAAGCAGCAGCAGGAAAGAAGCCGGCATCGCGCTGCCTTCCGATTGCACTTCTCGCTTCTGCGGCCGCACTAACCCGCAGGCCAAGCAGCGCCAGGAGCTTTAATCAGCACTTTTATCGCTCTCCCTCCAACGAAACGGTCGGTATTGAATCAGGATGGATAAATCGCAGGATCGGGGAATTCCTACCACGATGAGATGGCAATATTGTATGTGAAGAAATGTGTCTTTATATAAAATATATTATCTGTTCCTGCTCTGGTTTTATATATATAAATATAGATATATAAAATATATATATATATTCCTGGTTTTTCCCATAAATTAACTATTTCTAAATTGACCTTCGATTTTCAGCCTGGGGCGATGATGCAATGATTTATTATTTTGGGGTTGTTTTTTTGTTTTTTTTTTCCTTTTAAATTGCTGATATTTTAATGTGTAAAAGCAGAAAAAACCAAACCCTGCTCTAACGGACCTGGCTTTGTGTTTACATCATTCTGTAATAAATTAAAAGAAAGGAAAAAAAACCCTCATGTGTCGCATACCACTCTAGCTGAGCCTGTTCCCACCGCGGCAGACGATGCTCGAGCAGTTTCGGGGTGCGGGGAACTCGTTTTTTAACCCTTGGCATGGGGGGTGAGAGGCTGCTCCTTGCCTCTCTCAGCATCCTGACCCCAGTGCCACGATGAACCCTGCAGGTGCCTTAAATCCCGACCCCAGTGCTGTGATGAACCCTGTGGGTGCCTTAAATCCCAACCCCAGTGCCACAATGAACCCTGCGGGTGCCTTAAATCCTGCTCCATCCAGGCAAATTTTCACCTTCCCTGGAGGTGTTTAAGATGAGGTCCTGAGGGACATGGGTTAGTGTTTGATAGGAATGTTTGGGTTCGATGATCCTTGGGGTCTCTTCCAGCCTGGTTGTTCTATGATTCTATGATTCTAAATTCCCTTTCCCAAGGGGTCGAGGGGCTGCAGGAACGAGTCGGCCACGAAGCGCTGCCGTGTAATGGATGGTCAGTGCATTTTTTATTTCATCAGCACAGTACAAAAATAAATAAAAATAAGGGGAAGGGGATTAAATTACAGGCACACTGAGCCCCATGACACAGCCGGTCGGGTTATAAACCACACATACTTACAAACACACTATACACATACATACAAAAATGAGACGAATATAAATTAAGAACAATACCCACCGATTTGGTCAACAAAGAGCTACGGAAGAGATTGCACTAAAAAAACGCACGGACACATGTGTCATAGCGGGTCCAATGTACAGCGATGGAGCTTCAAGTGAAAAAAAAAAAAAAAAAAACAACAAAAACCCTAAGAATAAAAATCGATGGCACAGAGTTTGAGCCCCTCAGCGTCCAACAGAGCAGAACGAACCAGAACCGAACCAGAAACAGAACCAGAACCGAGCGGAGAACAGAAAAGGGCAGGGGAACCGCTGGGTCCGCAGGCCGCGGGCGGTGCTGGCTTTGTGCACGCTCTGACAGCTTCTCTCTCCTTCACGTTTGGTTTTTTGTTTTGTTTTGTTTTGTTTTTTTTTTTATCCTTTTGCTTATTCATTATTAATTTTTTTTTTTGATGCTTTTGCCTTTTTTTTTTTTTTTTTCTGAAGACACAAAAACGCTTCCCGTTTGCATGCGCGATACCACTGTGAAAGCAACAATGAAAGAAGAAAGAAAGGGGGTTGGTTCTTTTCCTTCCCCCCCTCCCCAGGTCAGCGTCGGGCGGGGGGTGGGGGGGCTTGTTCTAGAAGTACTCGTATAGCAGCATGTGGGGTCGGTCCTTGCACACCCAGGTCAGTCCTTGCACACCCAGGTCGGTCTTTGCACACCCAGGTGGGTCCTTCACACCTAGATCGGTCCTTGCACACCCAGGTGGGTCCTTCGCACCTAGGTCCTTGCACACCCAGGTCCTTCGCACACCCAGGTGGGTCCTTCGCACACCCAGGTGGGTCCTTCACACCTAGATCGGTCCTTGCACACCCAGGTGGGTCCTTCGCACCTAGGTCCTTGCAAACCCAGGTCCTTCGCACACCCAGGTGGGTCCTTCGCACACCTAGGTCCTTGCACACCCAGGTCCTTCGCACACCCAGGTGGGTCCTTCGCACACCTAGGTCCTTGCACACCCAGGTCCTTCGCACACCCAGGTGGGTCCCTTGCACCTAGATCAGTCCTTGCACACCCAGGTGGGTCCTTCGCACACCTAGGTCCTTCGTACACCCAGGTGGGTCCTTCGCACACCCAGGTCCTTGCACACCCGGGTGGGTCCTTCACACACCCAGGTCCTTGCACACCCAGGTGGGTCCTTCACACACCCAGGTCCTTGCAAACCCAGATCCTTTGCACACCCAGGTGGGTCCTTTGCACACCCAGGTCCTTGCACACCCAGGCGGGTCCTTCGCACACCCAGGTGGGTCCTTCGCACACCCAGGTCCTTGCACACCCAGGTGGGTCCTTCGCACACCCAGGTCCTTGCAAACCCAGATCCTTTGCACACCCAGGCGGGTCCTTCGCACACCCGGGTGGGTCCCTTGCACCTAGATCAGTCCTTGCGCACCCAGGTGGGTCCTTCACACCCAAGATCAGTCCTTGCACACCCAGGCGGGTCCTTCCCACGGTCAGTGCACGGCGGGAACGAGACGTTTCCCAGGGGTCGGTTGGGCCAGGAGCAGGATGTCCCCCCTTCCCCCAGCCCCGAGTCTCTTTTCAAAGCAAATAAATAAAGGGAAGGGGCTGGGGGGGGGTCGGGGGGTCCCCGGGCGGCTCGGCTGCCTCTCAGTCCCCGTCCAGACGCCTCCGGCGAAGCTTTTAACCCACTTTTCCCCTCATGGTTCGCCCTCCCCGGCCCCAGGGCTGCGGCCGCGGGCGCTGAAGGGAGGGAAGGGCTCGGGAGGGGAAATTCGCAGCCCAAGGCGGGAAAAAAGAAAAAAATCCCCGGCATCCCCCACCCCCACCCCGCGGGGCAGCGGCTCCCGCTTTCCCTTGCCTGGAAAAAAAAAAAAAAAAGAAAAAGAAAAAGAAAAAAAGAAAGGAAAGAAGCCCCCCCAGCCCCCCGGGAAGCGCCTCACCGGTCGAGGCCGATGAGCAGGCGGCTCTTCTCGTCGGCGCCGCTCTCCTTCTTGAGGTCGGCGAAGACCTGCGTGAAGTAGTGCGGGTCCGCGTTCACCTGCAGCATCTTGGGGCTCATGAGGTCGATGATGGAGAGGCAGCGGTCCCAGAAGGCCTCCTTACAGCTCTCCACCAGGAAGGGCTTGAGCGGGTAGGAGATCTCGTTGCCCATGTAGGAGTAGGAGAGGTACAGGCAGGTGAGCAGCACCGCCTGCAGTTCGTGGTCGCTGCCGACCTCGGCCGAGATGACGTCTCGGCACAGCATGTAGAGGAAGACCACGTTGGCGGGGGTGATGAAGCCCTGGTCCTGCCAGCCCTGCAGCAGCAGCGAGCGGTCCACGGAGCGCAGCCACAGCACCGGGTCGGTGGGCGACAGGTGCTTGAGGCGGTAGCAGCGGCGGCACAGGAACTCTCCGAGGCAGCGCAGCAGTTCGCTGGTCGACGCCTGCACCACCACGCGCCGAGGGGTCGCGGCGGCGGCGGCGGCGGCGGCGGCGGAGGGGGGGGGAGCGGCCGGGGGCGCCTTCTGCGCGGAGGCGAGGGCGGAGGAGGAGGGGGGCGGCGGCGGCGCGAAGGTGGCGAGGTTGGCGCACGAGAGAGACTTCTTCAGGTTCTCGTTGTTGAGGTGGGTGACGTTGCTCTGGTAGCCGCCGTTGGGCTGCACCTTCTTGGAGCTCTTCTTCTTGGCCGAGACGGCGGCGATGCGCTTCCAGGGCAGCACCGAGATGAGCGAGTGCCGCTTCAGGCCCTTCTCCTTGGCGTTCTTGCTGTTCTGCACCGCCGTGTAGTGCCCCACGGTGCCCGCCCCCTCCTCGAAGAGCGGGGCCTTCCGGTAGCTCGGCGACAGCGACAGCACCGTGCCCATGGCGCCGGCCGCCCCGGCGGGCCCCGCCGCCCCGGACCCGCCGCTCCCTCCGCCGCCGCCGCCGCCGCCGCCGCCGCTCCGCGCCCGCCCCCGCCCCGCGCGCTCCCGCCGGCGCAGTGCGCGCCCCC